>QANY01009406.1:0-518383 GCA_003255025.1 Datisca glomerata
ATAAGGTGATATTGTCACATTTTGTAATCTAACCATTAATTTCTATATCTGTGAATCATGTAACTACGATGTAGTTGAATGAGGGTCCCAACAGCCGAGGTATTGTCCGACAATTAAAACTCACTCCTTTGACGTATCAAAGATTGTAACTTACTTAGTCGAGTTTCGTATCACCTCGGGATTAAGGTAATTATTAAAATACCCTTAAGTTGTAACAATTAGATTTAGAGCTAGAAAAAAGGTTTTACTGCAAACTAATTTGTTACTGGTCTATTCAACAAGTTCCACAACATGTCTAAGTCAACTGTTAGAGTCCTCAATCCCATGCCCCAAGACCGGCATCCTTTGGTTCAACCTAATAGTCATAATCTGTCTCGATTGCCCACTCGATCCTATGACTGTAAATAATATTCTGAACTATTTCAGGAGAATTTTTCTGGAAGACCTCTCAGTCTTTGCTCTTCTTACGTTGACGATAGTTCCAGGACTTTAATAAATTATAAACACCCTTTAATTAATAGAAAAACTTTCATTCATTCATTAAATTCAGTAATACAAAATGTCAGAGAAATAACTAAATGCTCATAAATAGTTATTACACCTTACTTTATGGACATATTTTCTACATATATTAAGTATAGCATATCATTATCACTAATGACCGTGCTCATGTCTATAAATATATTGTATCCTTTGCAGCTCATCTTGTTTACCAGTTTTGGCAAATGGATGTCGAAAACGCTATCTTGTATGGCAATCTTGAATTGAATATCTTTATGTCTCAATTTTTGGATTTGTTGCTAAAGGTCAGGACTGATGATATACATGATGCATTAGTCCAATCATGGACTTAAATTAAGGACTTAGAACATTATGTTGATCATGTCATCAAGTTTTGATTTTAATCAAGGTCATAATGAGACGCGTTAGTACAAGAGAAACGATGGAACATAATGATTTTCTTGGTGTTTTATGTAGTTCACATTTTATCATCAACAATGATACATATCATTGAGTACTTGGTCAGGTTAATTTATTCACACACCCATCAATAAAACATAAGGTGATATTGTCACATTTTGTAATCTAACCATGAATTTCTATATCTGTGAATCATGTAACTACGATGTAGTTGAATCAGGGTCCCAACAGCCGATGTATTGTCCGACAATTGAAACTCACTCCTTTGTCGTATCAAAGATTGTAACGTACTTGGTCAAGTTTCGTATCACCTCGGGATTAAGGTAATTATTAAAATACCCTTAAGGTGTAACAATTAGATTTAGAGCTAGAAAAAAGGTTTTACTCCAAACTAATTTGTTACTGGTCTATTCAACAAGTTCCACAACATGTCTAAGTCAACTGTTAGAGTCCTCACTCCCATGGCCCAAGACCGGCATCCTTTGGTTCAACCTAATAGTCGTAATCGGTCTCGATTGCCCACTCGATCCTAAGACTACAAATAATATTCTGAACTATTTCAGAGGAATTTATTTGGAAGACCTCTCAGTCTTTACTCTTCTTACATTGAGGATAGTTCCAGGACTTAAATAAATTATAAACACCCTTTAATTAATAGAAAAACTTTCATTCATTCATTAAATTCAGTAATACAAATGTCAGAGAAATAACTAAATGCTCATAAATAGTTAATTCACCTTACTTTATGGACATAATTTCAACATATATTAAGTATAGCAGATCATTTTCACTAATGGTCGTGCTCATGTCTATAAATATATTGTATCCTTTGCAGCTCATCTTGTTTACCAGTTTTGGCAAATTGATGTCGAAAACGCTATCTTGTATAGTAATCTTGAATTGAATATCTTTATGTCTCAATTTTTGGATTGTTGCTTAAGGTCAGGAATGATGATATACATGATGCATTAGTCCAATCATGGACTTAAATAAGGACTTAGAACATTATGTTGATCATGTAATCAAGTTTTGATTTTCATCAAGGTCATAATGAGCCACGTTAGTACAAGAGAAAGGATGGAAACATAATGATTTTCTTGGTGTTTTATGTAGATGACATTTTATCATAAAGAATGATGTATAATTAAATGTCACTGATAAAACCATGTTTGTCTGAATTTATGATATCAAAGGCTTTGGAAAAGTGTACTTCATTCAAAGAACTAAGTTCTTTCGAGACTTAAATATAGAGATACTTATCTTGAACTGTGTAGAGAATAATATGTTGTGTAGGTGTACAATGATGGATTCCAATATAAGGGCTTGTTACCCTTTTAGGTTTGAAACCTTTATATTATGTCAGTGTCTTATGACATAGGATGTATTATATAACATGAAGACAATTCCCTTATTTTTGGTAGTGGTAAGTCTTAAGTATGTTATATTGTACACAAGATGTATATTTCACAGTAGCTTTAGTAAGCAGATATCGGTTAAATCCTAGAGGATTTCACTTGATAGTTGTAAAGCATATACTTAAGTATCTTAGGAGAATGACGGATTATGTACTTATCTATCATGGTGAGAATCTCATATCAGTTTGGTATATGGATTAAGATTTTCAATTAGATTACCTTAGAACCTTGCAGACTAGGTTACGAAGACTTTAGCCACAATGTCTTTGGGTCACATGTAGAGAACATGAAGGTTAAACTGATTGTATACATGGTTTAGGGCAAGTGAGAAATTGTTAGGATTGTGCCCTAAAAGCACTGGATTTCTACTATTGAGACATTAAATCTGATTAATAATAAATTATTTATTCTTATATTATATGCAATTCATTCATATAAAATGTCCATAAGTATAATAATACTTGGTTTATGATTTCTATGGAGTTTAGCTCATGGGAACAAAGTATTTAACCAATAGATTCTTTATGACTTGTAAATACTTAATTTCACACTCTAGTGAAGTTGTGCGTTTTACTAAAAAAAGACTGTGGTACATTAACTCTATTACATAGAGTGACTTACCTTGGTCACTAGGTAGAGTATCTACTTAATGTACTAGTACATTTGGAATGCATTGAAAAGACTAATGAGTCTATTTTTCAGTAAAGTACTATCAATTGAAAATCATGACTCATTGCTATTATTTTATGAGTAATCTCAATCTTGAAAGAGATATGAACTCATATTTGATAAGTTAGTTGTTTTGATCTATTAAGAATTGGATGACTGAGTTATTATATAGTGAGTCCATAGATTCTCAATAGCAGAATACATAAACATTTTTAATTAAGTGATATAGTGCCAAGCATAAAAATTATCATAGTTGGCTAGTAGAATAATTTGGAACCAAAGGATACAAAGATGTGTATAAATATTAGGTCGATAGTAATTAACCTAATTAAATACGGTACTATATTATGGAGAGGCATTACATAATGAATAATATGTCAATGATAATTACGTCGAGTAAAATAAAATATACTTGGAGTTCAATTATGATTTTATAGTGGAGTTAATCGTAATTAATAATTAATAAATTTGACTATAGATTTAATCGATAAAGTTGATTAATTATGTTGTGAAATATATTTTTATCTTAATGGTCCACTTACTAGCCTCAGATTTGTGTTACATTGTGACGAGACTTGTTTAATAAACAAGCGACACAACGTGAATACCTTATAGTAAATCAAGTGATCTAAAAAACTAGCTCAGTGTTTATTCTAAAAGGCCAATGATTAATTAAAATTAATTTATTTAAAAAATAATAAAACACAAACGGTTGGGAATTTTTTCCTAATTTTTTGCTAAACTAGACCCCTAGACTAACCATTTTACAGAATTAGACTCCTTCCCTAATATTTACTTACCCGACTTTTGGCCCACTTTTCACTCAAAATATTTTTTTAAGGTACATGATTACCTTTCACCTTATCCAAAATATGCCCCACTCTCTCTTTTTCTCTTTCTCTATGCTTTTGCTCTCTCTTTGTAAAAGGAGTTTTTGCCCGAAGAATACATGAATGAACTGAAGAAGTTGACCTTTGCATTCTTGCCAAAGAAGACGAAGAAGACGATTGAATCTCTGTAACCCACCTCATTTCTATTTCTTCATTTTTCATTTTTTCCACTTCTTCTCCATTTTCTTCTTCGTCTTCTTCCTTCTTCATGCAACAACAAATGATTGTTAGTTCTTTTTTTTTGGAACATGTATAAGTTTTTTTTTCTTTTCTGGAAATCTTGAATTTTCATGGGTTTTTCTTGTTCATTAGTTTCTCGGGAATATTTATTTATTTTCTTCTTTTTGGAACGTTGTTTGAAGTTCATTTATTGTACATGATCACTATAAGATAATAATGTAGTGTAAACGAGGTCTACACGAGTACTACATGAGTCTCATGTAGTCATCATATAGCCTACACGATGGGTACATAGACCTCGTGTACAAATCATGTACACTATGTACTCTTCCGATTTTAATACAACAATATTTAACAAAATTCATCTTCATTTTTTATTTCTTCATGCTTCATTTACTTTATGATTTTACAACTTTCTGATTTGTTGAAAACGCCATGTTCATGCTTCATTTTTTAATTTTGTACTACACGATGGGGTACACTAGGATCGTGTAGCCATCGTATATTTTACACGATAGCTACTACACTGGCGTCGTGTAGCCATCGTATCGTTTACACGATAGCTACAAGACGTTTGTGTACCCCCATTTTATAGACTGCATGATGGCTACACGACACCAATGTACCCATCATGTAGACTACACGATGGCTACACAACGCCAGTGTATCGATCATGTAGTACACGATGGCTACACGATGCTAGTGTACTCATTATGTAGTCTACATGATAGATAAATGACGTTATTGTACCCCATTGTGTAAACTATACGATGACTAAATGATGTGTGCACGACGCTAGTGTACTTATGAGTGTGTTCACACTCATATTTTAGATAATCTTATCTTTACTTTTATTGATTCTTTGAGTTTTATTGTTTGATTAATGTTTGTTTTTGTTTTCATCTTGTAGGTTAGAAATTAAAATTCATTTGGGTTGATTTTGAAAGATTTGGAAGGTAAAAATGGGGATAAAAAATGAGAAAAAGATGGATCCTGGGTAGAATAGCCAGCATCGTGGCGCTGGCTTCCACCGCCGCGACGTTGGCAGCAACCACAAGAAGCAGTAAGCCAGTGTCGTGATACTGGCTTCCCAGCACCGTCACGCTGTCGCGTGACAGATTGGCCAGCATCGTGAATGTGGCTCTCATCGTCGCGACGCTCGCGCGATTTTAGATTTTTTTATGATTTTTTTGTTCCAATCCAATCTCTAACGAACCCTAGTGTATAAATATATTATTTGAGATCTTTTAGATAGGTCTTGGGACGTGAGAGGTAGAGGAGAAAGCTTTTGGGAGAGAAAACAAAGACGAATCCAATCGGGTGACGGATCTCAACTTCAATTCATCCTCAAATCTAGTTTTTTCTTTTTTTTCCTCTATGTTATGAATATTATTAGGATGTTTTCTCATTCTAGTATGTTCAAAATTTTCTTATCTAGGGCTACGATGTAGCTAAACCATGATTGTTCATAAATTTTAGTTTTCAATTCAATCGATATTTATTCAATATTATTGAGTGTTATAATCCATTCTTAATGCCTGTGATCGTCTGGCCAACTATTACATGATTTTGGATTTAACTCTGAGGCTGAGAAGTGATGATTCAACATGCTCTTTGTTCATAAAACCATTAGAATTTCATAAGTTAGAGATAATTATGAATCTAGTGTAGCAACTATAATTTATTGTGCTTAATGAGTTTCCTTATATTGAATCTTGACAAAGATGTATGATTCGTATTTTTTATTCATTATTATCACTGCTTGAGAAAGATTGATAATTATATTAGATAAATTTACTATTGATGTTCTAAATAAACCTTAATTGATTGAGAATTAGATTTTAGAGTATGTTTGGTTTGGTAAAATTGAGACCCTCGAGTTTTTAACTAGTCAAATTTGAATTAATTCTTCTATCAAGTTTTAATCTTTTTTGTTATTCTAAAATCCTAACTTTTCGTCATTCTCAATTAGAATTAAGGTATACTTATTTTTCAATATTTTAATTTTAATCAATCATGTGGACGATACTCTATTTTCATAAAAAATTTATTACTTGACGACAATAGTGTATACTTGCACTCTAGAATAATCGTAACATGTACCCCCATCGTTTACTCTACACGATGGTTATACGACACTAGTGTACTCATCGTGTAGTCTACAAGATGGCTACATGAAGCTAGTGTACTCATCGTATAGTCTACATGATGGGTACACTAGCGTCGTGTACCCATCGTATAGCCTGTGTACCCAAATTTGTGATCAAAATAACTTTCAGGCCTCCAAAAGTGCTTAAAACAATAATTTTGGGCCTGAAACTGGGCTACAAGGGGTAAACATGGTCGCACATGTATATCTTTAAATAATTTTGGATTTGATATCTTACGGGCTACGTGCTTCAACCTGAGTCAAAAGTTACACCCTCCGAAAGTTTTTCGGACCAAAAACATTAAAATTTTTAATGAATTTTTCAAATACTTGAGACTATATTTTCTTTAATTTTAAAAGTATTATTGACAGAAGATACTCTTGTACCTATCATGTAGTCTATATGATGCCCATGTACCCATCGTGTAGTCTACACGATACTAGTGTACCCATCATGTAGTCTATATGATGGCTACACGATGTGAGTGTACCCATCTTGTAGTCTACACGATGACTACATGATGCCAGCGTACCCATCGTGTAGACTACATGAGAGGAGAAGAGAAGTATAACAATGCAATATTTACTTCTTGTAGTCTATAGGAGAAAAAAATCAGCATCTGGTTACCTCCCAGCACTACTGGAAAGTCTGAAGTAAATGATAAATAAATTGAAATAATTTTTCCCTTATCCTCAGGCTTGAAACTACTAACTTCCTCTTCCACAAAATCACATGTTAAGAATATGAGAAATTACCGACCAAAAAAAGAAAACCACGTGAATGACACTTCAAAAATGAAAAGTCGAAGGATTAAAAAAAAGTGCAACGTCGAAGAAGAACTAGAAGAAGGAATTGCTGCCCAAAACATGGGCAAAACCCATTTTCAGATCTGGTTTGTTGCTAGATCTGGTTCAGAACTGTAAAAATAGGCAAAAACCTATTTTCAGATCTAGATCACATCTGGTTTGTCGCCAGATCTTCTGGTTCAGATCTATAAAAATGAGCAAAAACCCATTTTCAAATCTGGGTCAGATTTGGTTTATCGCCAGATCTAGTTCAGAGATTCAGTCATATTCTTCGGTTGCATAGATTCGATCATCTTCTTCATCTTCTGTGGCAATAATGTAGAGGTCTTCTTCTTCGGTTCATTCATGTCTTCTGCGGGTAAAAACTCATTTACAGAGAGAGAAAGAGAGAGAGAGAGAGAAATCATAGAGAAAGAGAGGAAGAGAGAATGCAGAAGTTATTGAGATAATGTGAAGGGTAAACATGTAACTTCATAAATATTTTTTGAGTGGAAAGTGGGCCATAGGTCTGGGTAAGAAAAAAAATTAAGGAAGGAGTTTAATTCAACAAAATAGTTACTCTAGAGATCTAGTTTAGTAAAAAAAACCTTTTTTCCCAACTATTGGTGTGTGAAGGGGAGCATTCACATGGGTTACAAATTGCAACCCATGTGAAAAGATGTCAATATGTTCTTCATAACTTCCTTTTGTACAGAATGAAGATTAGAATTGAATAACTACGGCTTTCAACATTTTGGATATTCTTCTTCCAAAACAATTTTTTGTTTAAATAAAGAAACTCTTTGGTCGAACAATTTTTTTGGAAAATAAAAATATGAGCTAGTATTTTGGTCTGATTTTATTCGAGTGCCAACTCGTTCATTATTTTGGTTGACGGTGTAAGGAATAGTAAGGAAGACCATGATGTTTCGATTTTTTGTCTTCACACTTCAAGAGGTATTTTTTCTAATATTTTGTTTCTCGAATAATTCAAGATCTTGTATTTTCTGCTTCGTCGATTCGTTCAAAAAGAAGGCAAATGCTTGAATAATACTCAGTGTGTATAATATTACAGAGATGATATACTTTAAATAGTAGTTGTTCTCATAACTGAACCAACTGTATTTAGTTAAGAGGTTAGTTAACTATATTGCTCATCAATTACACTTATCAGAAGATGGGGGGGTTGGCAATAGTATTAGTTTAAGTGATAATAATACTTGTAATAGTTTGGGTAATATTAACCCGTGTAATAGTTTAAGTGATATTGAGCTTAATAGTATTGTTAAGGATATGGCAGTTAGTTTACGTGTTAGTAGTTTATAGCCGTTGGCTATCAAAGTCAAGGCATATATATTGTTTCCCTTCTCTAGTTCTGTTTAATGATAAAAATACACATTCTCTTTCTTTCTCTCTCGATACTCTCTTCTTCTTACTGATTCTTTCTTTTTCTTTTTACTGTAGAGTCTTCTCCAGTTCAAACTCTATTTCTCTTTATGGCATCAGAGAAGTATAGTTTGAATTGAGATTCAATATGTATGGCTTGAAGATCTTTCTATGCAACTCTCTCCCTTTTTAATTTTGCTTCAATGCATTCTCTACTACTGTTTTTTATCAATAGAATGCCTACCCCTGTTCTTGGTAATAAGTCCCCCTTTGAAATTTTGTTTGGCAAGATACCTAACTATAATCATCTTAAAGTGTTTGGGTGTGCATGCTACTCATGCTTAAAACGTTATACATCAAAGAAACTTTAACCTAAGACTGTTCAATGTGTTTTCCCATGTTATGCTTTAGAATTTAAAGGGTGCATTTGTTATGATCCTATATCCAAGAAAACTTATATCTCTAGACATGTTATATTTGATGAAAGTTTGTTTCCCTATCAAATGTTACTTACTTAATCCACTAATAAGCTTAGTTCTGTAAATTTTGCTCAAGGTAATCAAGGTACTTGTTTCATTCCTTCTGTCATGAATGATCATGTTATGTCCTCCTCTATTGTGCAAAATGTTAATAACAATACTGCTCATAGCATGCCTGATAATATCTCCTATGATCAATTAGATGATAATACCACTGGAAATTCTAATCTGGACAAATTCGGCACTGATAATTCTACAGAGTCTAATTTACCTCACTTACTGCCGGTTAACTTTGAGCAATTTCTTGATATCTCTAATGGTTTAATGTTGACATTAACATTGAACCTATTAGGCCACATACCATACTTGAATATGATAGTAATTCTTTACCTCAGTTAAATAGGCTGGACACATGTCTAAGTCTATTGAGCTTACTCCTTTTAGTACTAATTTAAGTTTCCTGAATGGGTTGTTGCCTTACTGCCATGCAGGAAGAGTATAAAGCCTTGCATGAACAAGGCGCCTGGTCTTTAGTTCATTTACCTAAACATAAGAATTTAGTAGGATGTAAATAGGTGTATAGACTCAAATATAACCCTGATAGTATTATTACTAAGCATAATGCTAGACTTGTGGCCGAAGGGTATCATCAAGAGGAAGGCTTAGATTATCATGAGACATTTAGTCTTGTTATTAAAAAATCTATCATTAGAATTATTCTTTCATTTGCGGCCCATTATAACTGGCTTATTAGGTAATTAGATGTTAAAAATACATTTTTGCATGGTTTGCTAAATGAGGAGGTGTATATGGAACATCCATTAGGTTTTGTTAGTTCTGTCTTTCCTAATCATGTTTGCAGGTTGCACAAATCTCTTTATGGGTTTAAGAAAGCCTCTAGAGCCTGATTTGGCTGATTTACTTCTCATCTCCTTGGCTCTACTAAATCTCAAGTTAAATAATCCCTGTTTGTCAAAGTTGATGGTAAATCTCTTACTTATCTCCTTCTTCATGTTGATGACAGAATACTTACTCATACAAATAATGCCTATATCAATAATCTTGTTAAAATTTTGCAATTGGAGTTTGATATGAAAGATTTTGGTAGTCTCAAATACTTTCTAGGTCTTGAAATTCATAGATCTCACACTGGTATATTTGTTAATCAGCATAAATATATTGTTGATCTTTTGTTAAAGTCTTGAATGATTGGTGCAAAGCCATGTAACTCTTCTTGTTCAACTAAGACTCATTTGTATAGACATGTTACGTCTCCCTTCTCTGATATTGCTGATTATAGAAATGTAGTTGAATCTTTACAGTACTTAACATTTACTAGACTTGATATTAACTTGGTTGTTCACCGTGTATGCTAATTTATGAATGCTCCTACCTCTGCTCACGTTTTGCTGTTAAGAGGATCTTAAGGTATATTGCAGGGAATGTAAATCATGGAAATCTATTCAAGCCCAGTTCTCTTCATCTTGAAGCTTTTAATGATACTGACCGGGCTGGGGATCCTTCTGACAGGAGGTCCACAACTGGTTTCATCATCTTTGTAGGAGCCAATCCTATCTCATGGAGTGCTAAAAAGCTACCTACTGTTGCTAGGTATTCCACTAACGTAGAATACAAGGCTCTTGCAAACACTGCTGCAGAGCAAAACTTGATTAGACAGTTTCTTTGTGACTTGCATTTCTTTTTATCTTCTCTTCCTACCTTATTTTGATATAATACTTCTGCTATATATCTTGCATCTAATTCCATTTTTCATGCTAGGACTAAACTTGTTGAAATTGACTTTTATTTCGTCAGGAAGAGAGTTGCAAAGAAAGATCTTCAAGTCAGACATATTGAATCTCAATTCCAATGAGCAGATCTCTTCACTCAACCTCTTTTAGCTCCTCGGTTTATGTTTTTAAAGAATAAACTGATGCCTCTTATTTCCTGCATCAGTTTGAGGGGGAATGTCAAGAGTGTTAGTTTAAGTGATAATAATACTTGTAATAGTTTAGGTAATATTAAGCCGTGTAATAGTTTATGTGATATTAAGGTTAATAGTGTTGCTAAGGATATGGCAGTTAGTTTAAATGTTAGTTAGTAGTTTATAGCCATTGGCTATCACAGTTAAGGCATATATACTATTGCCCTTCTCCTTTTCTATTTAATGATAAAATACACGTTCTCTATCTTTCTCTCCATACTCTCTTCTTCTTTCTGATTCTTTCTTCTTCTTCTTGCTATCTAAGTCTTCTTCTGTTCAAACTATATTTCTCTTCAGAGGGAAGAGCACAACACGAGATAAACAAGAGAAAACCGATTTCGATTTGTAGGAAATGATATTATTTTAACGCTTATTGTAACATTTTTAAAATAAATTATCACCCTAACATAAGGTTTAAGAACAAATTTTGTAACTTCACTTATAATAATAATCCAAAATTAACCGCAATTGTATCACAAATTATTGTCGTTCCCTATTTTTGTAGTAGTCGAACTTTAGAAAAAGTAACCACCCTAGCTTTTTGTTTTGAAAGAGGTGGTGAAGGGTTGCTTCATAATTATCACAAAAGAATTTAAACTAGTGCTAGATTAAATTTGGTCATAAGTCCACGATTGAAGCAATAAAAGTTGGCATGTGTGTTTTTGCTCGTTCACTTACATTAGCTAGTGTCAACATTTACAACAAATTGCTACATAAACAAGAAATCCCGACTGTCACACCCATTAATTTCGAGTTTGAATCACTCTACCTCTATTTTCTGCATAATTTGTATCTTGAGATTATATATATACATACTTATTAACTTATTTATTGTTCTTTATAAGTTGAGGATGAGAACGGAACAAACCATATGATTCTATTTCTTAATCTTTCTGACTTGCTCTTATGGAACCAAGATCGAAAAGATTGAGAAAAATCAATCTTTCACCATCACTTATGAAGGATTCCTCAAAAGTTAAGGATTACTAATCTTTTTTAGAGACCGAATCAATTCGGTCTTATCCATACGCGAGGAACGTAATAAAAAAAAGGAAAAAAGACGAGTTCCTCTTTCATTTATCACTTAGCTTAGGAATCACTCAAACATGTGTCTCTTCTCCGATAATATCTTATCCTTATAAATAAAGGCCTGCAACTTCTAGGCATTAAATGAGTTTCTTTTTTTACTTGATAAATAAAAAAATGGTAGATAGCTTCATACCGTTTAGTTAAAAAGAAATAATCCTGTGAGAAGTTTTTGTTTGAAGCTATGAATTGTGTGTCATTCGGAACACGATAAGCTAATCTTTTTATTATTTTACTTCTGTCCATTCTTTAGCATCAAAATTAAAAAAAGGATTTTGTATACCGGACATGTTAAGCTATGTAGCAAGTTGACTTCCATTCAATATTTTTACTGTCAAATGACCGAGCTATCTAAATATCAATAATGATGAAATAGCCCTATACGGTTTAATATGAATAAACAAGCTATACGTAATTTAAGGATAAATAAAGAGAACAAGGAGAAACATAATGAAGTAACAATATACTGTTTTTATCATAATTTTGTGAAAATTGGACCCTTCACGATTCTTTTTCATTTCTCCTATAAATTTTCATGATCCGAACATGCACAGTAAGAAATTCATATTCGCAACTGTCTATACTAGCGAAAAACATGCTTCATTCCGGCTAGTAATGAGGCTCAAAGGTGATAGCTAGACTGTTCTCAGTGTCACAGAAACGATCCAAATCTTCAACCGGAAAGAATAACTAATAAAGATGTCATCTTGGAGTTTTTTTTTTAGGTCAACATATATGACCGAAAACTTCTCTATGCTACATAGTTGTATATATAGAGTAAACGCCCTTCTAAAGGTATCCGAAATATTAATTTTTCAAATTTTAAATCTTCTTTAACGATCAATAAGCTGTCACATTAAAATATCAAACTTCATCTCTTACAAAACAAGTAATGAAACAAAATTGTATAAAAAAACAATTATATGATTTAAACTCACATTATAAATAGAGACCATTACTCCAAGGGCAAAGCATGAACTAGCAAAACAAAATCCTTCCTCTCTATCCCTTAATCCTATAGTCCTATAATCCATAAAAATATGGCTATGAGTTTCACTAAAATTTGTCTGATTTTAGCTCTTTGCATGGCTGTATATTCAGCTGAAGCTAAAACAACCAAGCTGACCTTGTACTTTCAGGACTTTGCCTATGGTCCAAATGCCACCTTCATTCCTGTTGCCGGTATTGCCGGCAAGCTCTGGACATTTACACAATTCGGAACAGTTTATGTCACTGATGATCCAATCACTGCAGGCCCCGATGTAAAGTCACCTGCCATCGGCCGGGCTCAAGGCATCTATGTAACCACAGGGCTAGACGGTAAGAACTTACTCGTAATACTATCACTTGTCTTCACTAACAAGGCATATAATGGTAGCACGATCGAGATTCAAGGTACAAGCCGACAATTCGATCCTAACAGAGAG
The DNA here is from genome assembly GCA_003255025.1 of Datisca glomerata. NCBI lineage: Eukaryota > Viridiplantae > Streptophyta > Magnoliopsida > Cucurbitales > Datiscaceae > Datisca > Datisca glomerata. The sequence continues at coordinate 13,373 of QANY01009406.1, forward strand.
CTAGCTGTCTTGTCCGGTACTGGGAAGTTTAGGTTGGCTAGAGGCTACGCTAGAAGTGAAACCCTCTCTTTCGATGCTGCTACTGGATACACTCTGGTCCAGTTCAATGTTACCCTTATTAATTAGTTTAAATGATGACGATGAGAGGGGGTGTCCAAATGGATTTTCTAAATTGATTAATTTATGTATGATTGCTTGGCTTCTTGTTCGTGTTGGATTGTAAGGAATGTTTTTTGTTTTGTTTGTTCGTTTGTTCGTTGGTGACATTCAAACTCGTAGCACTTCTGTCAGGCGCCTGATAGTGTTGTCTAAGGACAAAAGAAAGAAGAGTTATCAGTTGTAATTTGTTTGTTTTATTAATAAAACCCCTCGTTGATCATTCTTGGTTTAAATATTTATTCTTAATCTCTCTCTGACCCATCTAAGAAATGGACATGGTATCATCTCCTTATTCTTTTTCTTTGACTATTGCCAAAATTGAACCATTAATTTTCAATCACATAGGTCGTGATGTATATTAAACCACTTAATAAAGAGTACTATATTAAATAGCATAATCATTTGGCATTTAAAATATCAAATGAGGTTTTTCGCGATAGTCCGAGAACTACAATTTGTAGTTGGCCAGATCAAACTCTCTGTTCAGATCTGGATAATCTAGATCAAGCCAACTAAAAAAACATCTTCTATAATTTTTCTTTTACAACTGGACATAGAATTTGAACCATATAGATATGATCAAACTACACATAATCTCTCACTTGCCTCAGCCAACTTGCCAAGATATGTTATATTTATTAAAACAATTGTATGTTTGTTCTTTTATTGTCATTACGAGCTTCAATCTTTTGATGTGCGTGAGACTTATCAGGCCGGCTATATTACTTAAAGCAAAAATATCTCATGCCAAACTGTCTTTTTCCCTTTTCGTGTCACATTCTCTTTAGATAAGTTGACCTTACAAGAACTAAGATACTGCTTGATTACAATATCCGAATGACAGTTCATAATAAGCTTGATTAATAAAAGGCAACGTTTGGTTTGTGTCTAATGAATCACAGATTTTCTCTGTCTACTATGAAGATAACCCTTTGATGTTGCCGTTGCCATGCCTCTGGTGCTGAATACTTCGTTCACCCAGGTCGTTAAATAAGATTTAAGAACGGACTAGTGCTGCACGTACAAATATTGGAATTAACAGAATCTATACATACATCACCTGTGGGGATAAAACTGTATTGCTAATAAATCAATAGGTCAACTATATCAGAGCAATTGTGAGCTCATGCAGGCCCAAGTTTTTAAATTTAAATTCATTTTTGCGTCCCTTTCCACATCTAATAGTCGTTATTAAACTAGCTGAGGAAAACAACCTTCTGCATTTCTCTCTGACCTTATGTTCTATGCCAACACATTAAGGTGTTAACTTATGTTCTCTCCATATTTCCGCTAGGTTACGTGCTTTTCCATGCTAGGTTCTAATTTATATTTTTTTAGAGAGAGAGGGGAAGAGAGAGAGATAGAGAGAAGGATAGGGTCTATGCTATAAAATCACAAAGAACTATATTGTATATCAGTATTTTCCTACTTTTTGCTCTAACCTTCTTCAAGAATTGTTGGTTGTACTTTCTTTCGTACTTGCCTCTAAATCCTTTCTGGCTTCGGGCTGATTCTTGTTACCGTCTGAGAATGTAATTTGTAATCAGTAATTTTCGTAATGATTGTGGTTCTGATTGAGGATTTAGCGGTTTGAGATCTGATGATCTGATAGTTCTCTGGTATTCGTGATTATAGATTTAGTGTTTATTTTTCATCTTTATATGGTGATTGGGATTGTCAATAAAGATATAACTCGAGATTCGGAGTAAAAACATGAAGAAAAGAATAAACAAATATTTCTATTTTTAACTTTTGAATAGAAGAATATATATATATATATATATATATATATATAGACACACACTACAAGAGTACACATGAGAAAAGATGAAAAACAACGAAAAATACTTATTTTTTAATCATTGTAAAGAAAAATATACCTCAAGAGTAAAAATGAAAGAAAATATGAAGTGCAAAGAAAAATATTAATTTTCTCTAATTTCTATGAAAAAAACTCTTCTCTTTTTGTCATTTTCTCTCAAAGACTACTTCCCTATCTTTTTCTCATTTTTCTCTTAGACAGAACATGAAGTAAGGAGTATTTGTAGTAATGGTATTGGAGATAATTCTCAATTGCATTGATTAAGAAGAGTTACAACATATATATAGACAAGCATAAGCATGATTAGCATTAGGTGAGTAGAAAGAGAGAGAGAGAAACCATGCAGACAGAGCACGTCCACGAGAGGAGCCATGCATGCTACGTTGGCTCCCCTTCTTCAATCCTAATAACCCCCCACAAGTTCATGTGGGTGTCACTCGCATGAAGCTTGACCTTGACAAGCAGGAATTGAGCACCTGATAGAGGTTTTGTAAGTATGTCAACCACCTGATCCTGAGTAAGAACATATCAAACTTCAAGAGCTTTCAAGAGTACTTTGTCTCGAACAAAATGAACATCTATTTCAATGTGTTTTGTGCGAGCATGATATACTAGATTTGATGCAATAGAGGCAACACCCTCATTGTCATACCAAAGGATGGGTGTAGTGAGAGAAGCTAGTTTCATTTCAGAGAGAAAGGATTGGATCAAGGTGATTTCAGTAGTAGTAGCATGAGCTAAGGCACGATATTCACTCTCGATGCTAGAACTGGCAATAACATATTGCTTCTTGGATGACCAGAAGATCAAGTTAGGGACTAAAAAGATGACATAGCCATAGGTAGATCGCCTGTCATCAAGGCAGCTTGCTCAATCTGCATCTGTAAAGGCTGAGAGAGAGAATTGTGGGCAGCTTGGAGGTGAAGACCTTCTGATTTGGTGCCTTTTAGATAACTTAAGAGATGTTTGCAAGCTTGCCAATGTAGTGAGGTTGGGGAGTGAAGGAATTGGCTAACTTATTTATAATGTAGAAGATATCTGGCATGGTGATAGTGAGGTAATATAGGGCCGCAACTGAGCTCCTGTATGGAGTAAGGTCTAAGAAAGGCTCCCTAGTGTCTTTAGACAACTTAGTTGAAGAAGTAGCAGAGGTGGAGCAAGGCTTGGCATCTAGCATGTGATATTTGTGTAGCAATTCAATTATGTATTGTGACTGGATGAGGTGCAAATCAGTGGCATTTTTACTGACTGAGATGCCTAAGAAGTGATGTAATAGACTAAGTTCCTTGCGAGCAATTGACTTGAATTGTATTGTGACTGGCTGAGGTGCAAACTAGTGGCATTTTTACTGACTGATATGCCTAAGAAGTGATGTAATAGACTAAGTTCCTTGCGAGCAATTGACTTTTGCAACTCCAAGATGATGATGTTTATCTAATTGGAGTCACTGTCTATGATGATAATATCATCAATATATACAAGGAAGAAAATAGTTCTGGCAGGCTGATGTAACATGAAGGGTAAAATGTCTGAAGTGGAGGTAGTGAAGCCTCTTTGAAGAAGTGTTACTCTAAGTTATCATACCAGGCCCTATAAGCCTGCTTATGATCATATAGAGCTTTATGAAGAAGTCACACATGATTTGGTTATTGAGGATCAATGAAACATGCATGCTATTACGTGTAGACCCTTTCTAAAATGTTGCCATGTAAAAAGATATTTTTGACACCAAACTGTCTTAATGGCCACTGCATAGTGTGAGCAGGAATAATGATGACCTTGATAGTGACAAGTTTAGCCACTAGAGTGAAGGTTTCTGAGAAGTCAAGGCTAGGAGTCTAGTAGAAGTCTTTGGCCTTAAACTTATGGGTTGAGCCATCAGGGGAGGGATTGAGTTTGTATATTCATTTATTGTCAATGATGTTCATGTGTGGTTGATGAGGTACTAAAAACCATGTTATTTATACATAAGAACCTGAAAACTCAGCTTGTATAGTAGAGTACCATTGTGGGTGTGCTAGGGATGCCTTAGTGGACAATGGAGTAGTGGGTAAAAGGTCCTTAAGAGTGGTGAGGTAAATATTAGGCCTGAGCACACCAACTTTGGACCTAGTAACTATAGAGAGTGTTTGTGGGTGGAGCAGGTAAAGGTGGAGGAACAGGTGAGTGAGCTGCACGGTTAATAGGAGAACCATATAAGGAAGATGAAAGAACATGAGAAGGAGAAGAGTTGTTACCCAAATGAGAGTGATGCAAGATCTTCCTATTATGAGCTATTGATTCCTATGAAGAGGGAGCAGTGGGACCTGATGTTAAATGGATTGGCCAGGATGGCAACATACCTGCAGATTTAGTAGAACATATAAAATTGGGGAGAAAACCATGTTTAAAGGCAAGTAATACTCATCAAACTCTACATTAATAGTTGTATAGACCTTCCGAAAGGAGTGTAAGCACAAGTACCCTTTGTGTAGAGGATAATGTCCTAAGAAAACACAAAGTGAGGATCTATAATCTAGTTTGTGCCTATTATAAGGCCTCAAGTGTTGGAAACAAGCATTCCCAAACACTTTTAGAAATGTATAGTTGGATGGTTTTTAAAAGAGAGCTTGATAAGGTGAGATGCTTGAAAGAACAGGGGTTGGGAGCCTATTGATAAGGTAGGCAACTGTCAAGAAAGAAAAGAACCAGTAGTGTAGTGGCATAAAAGCTTGAGAGAGAAAAGTGAGGCCAATCTCAACAAGTTGATGTGCTTCTTCTCAGCCACACCGTTTTAGTGGTGTGTGCGAGGGCAGGGATGCCTAAAAAGAATCCCACATGACTCTAAGAAGGTAGCAAAAGGTCTGTACTCACCTCCCCAATCTGATTGAATACCATTGATTTTACTTTCATATTGGGTCTCTACAACTTTTTGGAAATTTTTTAGCACGGGCAAAGCTTCAGACTTGAGCTTAAGGGGGTATATCTAGGTAAAATGAGTGTGATAATCAATGAAATGGATATAATATTTGTACCCACAAGAGGAAATGGTTATAGGACCCCAAATGCCAATATGAATAGCTCAAAAGGTTTGGATTTTTTTGTTGGAGAGGGAGGATGGCGGAGTATGTGATTCTTACCTTGCTGACAAGCATGACAAGGATTAGTATTGTTGCTGTTGTGAGGGAGTTTCAGAAGTTTTAGAATGGTGTTTGTGACTTTGTGAGAGGAAGGACTAAGTTTCTTATTCCATAAGGCAATGGTATTGGACTTAGATTCATTCAAGGTGCTTGAGATAGTAATTGGAGAGATAGAAGTAACAAGAGTACTAGGCAAAAAAAGTTATATTTATTATCACTGTTTGTTACATTTTCTAAGTTTGTACACAACTTTATTGAAAAAGTAGAAGTATAATTTAATGTATCAGAAGGACCTAGGTTGGTAATGGAATAAAAAACACTAGGCTTAACAGGCTTAGGCCTAGTAACAGAGAAACCAGAAACATGTCTAGAATAAGTGTCATTATGCATAAATAAATTATAAGCCTCAGCTCTTACCTGCTACCTCCCAGGAAGGAATAGCTCATACAGCTCATCTCTAAGCTTCCCTTTGAGAAGAATGGCCCCTAAAAATAGATCCTTCATAAGACATATAGATGAGTGAAATTCAACTAAAATGAGATTATCTCTAGTAAGTTTAGAGACACTTATCATATTTTTTTTTATTTTGGGAACTCTAAGGACTGAATTGAGCTGTAAGGGATATAAAGAAGTTTGTAGGGTACTTTTACCAATATGAGAGATAGTGATCTGCTTACCATTACCCACTGATATTGTATCTGTTCTTTGATATTCATTGTTGATTCTCATCTTGCCAAGATCATTGGTTACATGGGGGTAGCACCACTATCAGCAAATGATGGAGATTCACTCCCAGTCTCAGATCTTATAGCATATTAGTTTGGGTTATAGGCACTGGCTTGAGAGGTTTGACCACAAGCATAGTTAGTTAGGTGAGCTTGGGGAGGAGGTTGATGATTGCTTTTCTCATATCTATACCAGCAGGTTATGGCAGTATGACCTAGTTTGTTGTAAACTTGACAAACCACTCAAAGTAAGGGATAAAAACACTAGATTCTTTCATAAGTCAATCCTAAGGAGAAGAATGATTAATAACATTTCTAGATTGAGAGATGTCAATGTTATTTGGCATGATGAGGAGAGAAGAATGTATCAAACATTAATGAAAGCTATTTTCTCATATTTTTCATGTTGAAGCCTCAAGCGAGAGCTTCTAGCTAGTTTAGTGGATAAGATGGTTGCACTCCAGCTCACTCAAGAATGGGATGACAATTGTCTGTCGGTAAACCTGTTCTGATTCTGGCCATCCTACCTAAACCAATCATCAAATTGATCCCTAGTCTCCATTACTGGAAAGGCTCAACTTCAAAACCATACATGGACCTTCCAACTCTATGATGAGGAGTGGGAGTTGTAACATATTTCCTCAACTGTCAGAACTGAAACAAACGCTGGTTTAATTGTTGATGTCTCTTTGGAAGAGGTGAAGAATGTTATTTTTAAGCTCGATGCTGATAAATTAGCACATAGACCAGATGCTAATTTCGTTCATGAGATACATATTACTATAGCGTTCAAAGTACAACAATATGATACTCCTGCTCATTTTAGACCTATTGTAGTATTTAATTTTTCTAACAAAATCATTTTTAAAGTCTTAGCTAATAGACTTGATCTATTGTCAGATAGTCTATTTGAAATCCTATGGGCTTTTGTAAGTTGTAAACACATCTAGGATAATGTTATAATTTTTCATGAAGTGTTTTTTCTTGTTTTGAATTGAAACCATGAGTTGTAGCGTAACTGATCACTCTGAGTTTGCTCCCCTCAGGTTGCATGTTCGAACCAGAGGTCATGCAATCTTGTGAACATCAACCTGAAGATTTATTTCATGATTTATCAGTGGTACACTTGCGGGAAACTTCTATATGATTGTTTGTGCACCTCCAGATTAGTCGGAGAACCAAGCTTAGGAGACCCGGTGCTAATCCAAAAAAAAAATTGAATAGAATATATACATATATATATACACATACATACATACATTACGATAGCACAAATGAGAAAAAATGAATAACGATGAAAACTACTTCTATTTTTAATTAAAATGAAAACAAATATACCTCAAGAGTACAAATGAAAGAAAAAAATGACGTGCGAAGAAAATTATTCGTTTTTCTCTAATTTCTATCAAAGGAATCTATTCTCCTTCACTCATTCTCTTAAAGACAACTTCCTCTCTTTCTCTCCTTTTCCCTCCAAGAAAAACTCACCTTTCTCTCTTTCTTTCTTTTCTTTTTGCCCTTCTTCTTTCTTCTTTCCCCCTCCAACTGAAGACTAACTATCAATTTATAGGCAAAACTAGGGTTTCTTAGAACTCTTTTTTTTTTTTTAGTCCTTAGACTTTTTTTAGCCATTCGGTTCTTTTTTTAGTTTTAGACCTTGGGCTCTCTTAGCTAGTTGGAGGTTAAAAAGTATTGAGCCAACCAAAATATAGTATCTACACTTATTAAAAAGATGAAAATTACAAAAAGGGTTCGAGAAAGTTGGAGTTATCAATTGAGAGGTAACCTAAAGAAAGAGGTGGATGCTCAAAAAGAAAAGATGGCGTCTGTATCTAATTCCGATGAGAATGATAGGAAGTTAAAGTTAAACTGAAAATGAATGTTAGGGATTTATAGCGAAAATAGAAGTTGTACTAGAGTTAATGGGCCAAGGTTAATTAGCTCAAATGAGGGGATAAAAACATCATATTCTTTCATAACTCAGTCCTAAGGAGAAGAATGATTAATAACATCTTTAGTTTGAGAGGTGTCAATGGTATTTTACAATGACGATGTGAGAAGAATGTATCAAACATTATTGATAGCTTCTTTTCTCATATTTTTTCCGTTGAAGCCTCAAGCAAGAGCTTCTAGCTAGTTAGTGGATAAGATGGTTGCACCTCCACCTCACTCCAGAATGTGATGATAGTGGTCCGCTAGCAAGCTCGTTATGATTCCATCCACCCTATCTAAAGTAATCATCATATCGATCCTTAGGCCTCATTGCTGGAAAGGCTCAGCTTCGAAACCCTACGTGGAGCTTCCGCTTCTCTGATGAGGAGTGAATGGTACAATATATTTCCTCAACTGTCAGTGCTGAAACAAATGTTGGTTAAATTGCTGATGTCTCTTTAGAAAATGTGAAGAAGGTTCTTTTTAAGCTTAGTGCTGATAAATTAGCGCCTGAACCAGATGGCTTACGAGGACCAGATAATTTCTCTCCCTTTATATTGTTAATGGGACACATATTACTCTAGTGTTCAAAGTAAAACAATATGATACTCCTACTCATTTTAGGCCAATTGCACTATGTAATTATTCTGACAAAATCATTTCTAACGTCTTAGCTAATAGACTAGGAAGTTGTTGGATAGACTTATCTAGAAAATCCAGGGTATTTTTGTAAGTGGTAAGCACAACCAGGATAATGTTCAGATTGCCTAGGATGTGTTTTATCATATTAAGAATAAGAAAAGAGAGGTTAAGGGTGTTATAGTTATTAAAACAGATATGGCTAAGGCTTATGATAAGGTAAGATTGAGCTTTCATGAAAACTTAAGGGCCTGGTTAATGACTTGTTCAGAACATATCTCATAAGCAAGAAATTATGAACACCTTTAAATATGAAGAAGTTCAATTTTTGTAAGATTTTTATCTACCAAAGTATTTTCTAGAAGCTATTTTTATAAAGGAGACGAAGTTGACGGATAAACTCCTCTATCTCCAAGTCTGATGATGTCAAATAAGCATTGGTTGAACATCTCAGCAGCAAATAGAAGGAGGGAGAGTTGTTTGTCGGTTGCGCATAAAACTGGGGGTAACTCTGGGTTGCTCAACAATCCAGAATCTGAAATATAGAGTGCTCCAGAGAAGGGCAATATAAAAATCAATTCTTGTGCAACTTATAGATGTAGGTTTGGTTTTGTGCTGTGGGTGTTATTGCTAGAAACTCTGTTAGAGATGTTATTAGCTGTTTTGGTAGGTGCATGTTTGTTGTTAATGTGGCCCATGGGCAGCTATTGACCAATAGTAGGTCCTTTTATCATTCAGATTGGATATTGAGGAGTCTCGTGTTTGATGTGAGAAGGAAATTGAATCAAACTTCAGTGTGTAGTCTGAGTTAGGTAAATAGGAAACGTAATTTCGCTGCTGATATTACTGTCAAATACAGTATTGATTAGAGTAGCAATATTAATAATAAAAAGTTATATCATTTGTGATCTATATTAAGGGTTTAAATTTTTTTGAGATTTACCAATTTAATTATTAGAATATATATCACAAATATAATGGTAAATAGGATATGGAGGAAATTCAATGACACAGTAATAAAGGGCAGAAAGAGTCCAAAGATACCAGATGAGTTCTTCTGGTATGACATCTTGGAACCGTGCTATAAGGGATGGCAATATCAAAATGGTCTGAGAAATGGTTTATTTGTATTTTTACAAGTAGCAGATGGAGCTTGGAAAAGCGAGGGTGCAACTTTCAGTCCAAACGGCATTACAGTCCACTGGTACTGGGCATTCGGTATACAGAAAGCAGTCGTATACCGGTCCTCTAGATGAATGCCTAACTGAACCAAAAAGAAAACTTAAAGATTTTACTTGTTTTAAGCAAATTATTTTACAGCATGATATAGAAATCAAATATATCAGACAAATTGCAAAGAAGCAAAAACTTTAAAATTAAAAAAATTTACTCATGTCTAAAATTTTAATTTTATTGAAAGATAACCAAACAAAAATTTTGAACTTGATCGATCATTTTATTTAGAAAAATATTTTCATGGAATGAAAAACACTAGGCTTAACAGGCTTAGGCTTAGTAGTAGAGAAAACAGAAACATATCTAGAATAAGTGTCATTATGCATAAATAGATTATAAGCCTCAGCTCTTGCCTGCTACCTCCCAGGAAGCAATAGCTCATACAACCCATCTCTAAGCTTTCCTTTGAGAAGAATGGTCCTCAAAAGTAGATCCTTCATAAGATAGATAGATGAGTGAAATTCAACTAAAATGAGATTATCTCTAGTAAGTTTAGAGACAGTTATCATATTCTTTTTTATTTTGGGAAATCTAATGACTGAATTGAGCTGTAAAGGATATAAAGAAGTTTGTATGGTACTTTTACCAATATGAGAGATAGTGAGTCACTTACCATTAACCACTGATATTGTATCTGTTCTCTGATTTTCATTGTTGATTCTCATCTTGCCAAGGTCATTGGTTACATAAGGGTAGCACCTTTATCAGCAAATGATGAACATCCACTACCAGTCTCAGATCTTATAGCATATTAGTTTAGGTAATTAACATTGTTCCATTGCTGGTTTTGAGTTTCAGTGGGATTAAACTTCATATTTCTAGTATTGTTTTCAAGTAAGTGAGTTGTTGCTTTCATGCTCAAATCTTTTTCAGTCATAAATTTTTGTAATCTAGCTTCATGTATTAAGATCATAGATCATACCTTTTCAGTAGTGATATTATCAGGCCTTGAAGTTATATTTACAACTACCGGATCAAAGTTTGGCCCTAGTCCCTGAGGATGTGGAGAATAAGGTCCTACTCACTAGTAGGATCTCCTACATCAAGGAGATTATCAATGATGCTTCTCATGGCATCACAATAATTAGTGATTCACTTGTCTTACTTTAAGTCTTATGTAAGGAGATTTTAAGCTCCAGAAGCTTTGCTCGTGTTTTGTTGGCAAATGTTCTTTCAACACTAACCTAGAGGTTACTTGAAGTCTCAAATTGCAAGACTGAGCCAAAGACACAGTCATTCATCGTAGACCTCAACCAGCTGAGCAGTAGTTGATCATGTCTTAACCACAACATATAGTCTGGGTTAGTTGTATCATATTCCACGAGTCTGGATGGCCTTGTTCCAGAGTTGGTGATGAAATCATTGAGGCCATGGCCAATAATTGTTGGGACAACTTAAGATTTTCACAAAATGTAGTTGTCTTTGTCAAGCTTAATCGATAATGTAAAGCGTAAGGTGTTGGCAATCGATAATGTGAGCCTTTTGCGTAGTCCCTATTTTACGAAGAATCTGCTGATGACACTATAAGAGCCTAACCCAAGCTCTGATACCAAGATAGAAGATGAAGTAGAGAGTATTTACAATAATTGCAATGGAGATAATCCTCAATTGTATTGATAAAGAAGAGTTACACATATATATAGGCAAGCATAAGCATGATTAGCACTAGGTGGTTAGAAGTTAATGTAACTAACTCTCCTCACACATTGTCTTATAATAAGAGGCAATCCTAACGAAAGCTGACAGTGATGATTGAGAGAATATTTGTTGAGCTGGTAGGCCCACATGATATATATATATATATATATATATATATATATATGTCTGTGTGTGTGTGTGATGTGCCTAAGTGAGAGAGAGAGAGAGAAAGAGAGAAACCATGCAAACATAGCATGTCCATATAGTAGCCATGCACGCTAAGTTGGCTCCATTTTTTCAATCCTAACACTCTATAAGAAAAACTCATCTTTCTTTCTTTTTTTTTCTTTTCCCCTTCTTTCTTCTTCCCCCTTCAATCGAAGACCAACTCTCTTTTCATAGGAAAAGTTAGGGTTTCCTTGGACTCTTTTTTATTTTTTAGTCTTTAGGCTCTCTTTTTTATTTTTAGTCATTGTGCTCTTTCTTAAGTTTTAGACATTGAGCTCTCTTAGATAGTATGAGCGTTAATAAACAAAATGTGTATATAAAATGTGTTGGTTCAGATAAAATACGGTATCTATGCTTATTAAGAATTTAAAAAATCATAAAAAGAGTTTGAAAAGTTAGAGTTATCAATTGGGAGGTAGCCTAAAGAAAGAGGTCTCTATCTAATTCTGATGAGAATGATAGGGAGCTGAAGAACAAATTGAAAATGAAGGTTGGGATTTATGGCGTAAAAGAAGTTGTACTGAAATCAACAGACCAAGGTTAATAAGCTCAAAGTAGGGGATAAAAACACTAGATTCTTTCATAAGTCAATCCTAAGGAGAAGAATGATTAATAACATTTCTAGATTGGGAGATGTCAATGTTATTTGGCATGATGATGAGAGAAGAATGTATCAAACATTAATGAAAGCCTTTTTCTCAGATTTTTCATGTTGAAGCCTTAAGTGAGAGCTTCTAGCTAGTTCAGTGGAGAAGATTGTTTCACTCCAGCTCACTCAAGAATGGGATGACAGTGGTCTGTCGGCAAACCTGTTCTGATTCTAGCCATCCTATCTAAACCAATCATCAAATCGATCCCTAGGCCGCATTACTAGAAAGGCTCAACTTCAAAACCATACATGGAGCTTCAAACTCTGTGATGAGGAGTGTGAGCTGTAACATATTTCCTCAACTGTCAGTACTAAAACATATGTTGGTTTAATTGCTGATGTCTCTTTGGAAGAGGTGAAGAATGTTATTTTTAAGCTTAGTGCAGATAAATTAGCACATAGACCAGATGTTAATTCCATTCATGAGATACATATTACTATAGTGTTCAAAGTACAACAATATGATACTCCTGCTCATTTTAGACCTATTGTACTATTTAATTTTTCTAACAAAATCATTTCTAAAGTCTTAGCTAATAGACTTGATCTATTATTGGATAGTCTTATATTTGAAATCCTAGGGGCTTTTGTAAGTTGTAAACACATCTAGGATATTGTTGTAATTTTTTGTGAAGTGTTTTTTCCTGGTTTGAATTGAAACCATGAGTTGTAGTGTAACTGGTCACTGTGAGCTTGTGAATTTGCTCCCCCTAGGTTGCAGGTTCAAACCAGGGGTGATGCAATCTCGTGACCATCAACCTGAAAATTTATTTCTTGATTTATCAGTGGCAGACTTGCGGGAAACTTCTAGATGAGTGTTTGTGCACCCCCAGATTAGTCGGAGAACCAAGCTCAGGAGACCCGGTGCTAACCAAGAAAAAAATTGAATAGAAAAATATATATATACACACACACATACATGACGATAGCACAAATGAGAAAAAATGAATAATGATGAAAAATACTTCTATTTTTAATTAAAATGAAAACAAATATACCTCAAGAGTACAAATGAAAGAAAAAAAATGACGTGCGAAGAAAATTATTCTTTTTTCTTTAATTTCTATCAAAGGAATCTCTTCTCCTTCACTTATTTTCTCTTAAAGACAACTTCATCTCTTTCTCTCCTTTTCCCTCCAAGAAAAACTCACCTTTCTCTCTTTCTTTCTTTTCCTTTTGCCCTTCTTCTTTCTTCTTTCCCCCTCCAATTGAAGACTAACTATCCATTTATAGGCAAAATCAGGGTTTCCTTGGAACTCTTTTTTTATTTGTTAGTCCTTAGCCATTTTTTATCCATTTGGTTCTTTTTTTAGTTTTAGACCTTGGGCTCTCTTAGCTAGTTGGGGGTTAAAAAGTATTGAGTCAACCAAAATATAGTATCTACAGTTATTAAAAAGATGAAAATTACAAAAAGAGTTTGAAAACGTTGGTCTTATCAATTGAGAGGTAACCCAAAGAAAGAGGTGGATGCTCGAAAAGAAAAGATGGTGTCTCTATCTGATTCTGATGAGAATGATAGGAAGTTGAAGAATAAACTGAAAATGAATGTTAGTGATTTATAGCGGAAATAGAAGTTGTACTAGAGTTAATGAGCCAAGTTTAATTAGCTCAAAGCAGAGGATAAAAACATCATATTCTTTCATAACTCAATCCTAAGGGGAAGAATGATTAATAACATCTTTAGTTTGAATGGTGTCAATGGTATTTTACAGTGACGATGTGAGAATAATGTATCAAACATTATTGAAAGCTTCTTTTCTCATTTTTTTTTTGTTGAAGCCTCAAGCAAGAGCTTCTAACTAGTTTAGTGGATAAGATGGTTGCACTCCAGCTCACTCCAGAATGGGATAACAGTGGTCGGCTAGCAAGCTCGTTATGATTCCATCCACCCTACCTAAAGTAATCATCATATTGATCCCTAGGCCTCATTGCTGGAAAGGCTTAGCTTCAAAACCCTACGTGGAGTTTCTGTTTCTCTGATGAGGAGTGAGTGCTACAAGATATTTCCTCAACTGTCAGTGCTGAAATAAGTGTTGGTTAAATTGCTGATGTCTCTTTAGAAAATGTGAAGAAGGTTCTTTTTAAGCTTAGTGCTGATAAATTAGCCTCTGAACCAGATGGCTTACCAGGACCAGATAATTTCTCTACCCCTTATATCGTTAATGAGACATATTACTCTAGTGTTCAAAGTAAAACAATATGATACTCCTACTCATTTTAGGCCTATTGCACTATGTAATTATTCTGACAAAATCATTTCTAACGTCTTGGCTAATAGACTAGTTAGTTGTTGGATAGTCTTATCTAGAAAATCCAGGGTATTTTTGTAAGTGGTAAGCACAACCAGGATAATGTTCAGATTGCCTAGGAAGTGCTTTAACATATTAAGAACAAGAAAAGAGAGGTTAAGGGTGTTATAGTTATTAAAACAGATATAACTAAGGCTTATGATAAGGTAAGATGGAGTTTTGTACACAATCTATTGAAGCGATTGAGCTTTCATGCAAACGTAAGGGCCTGGTTAATGACTTGTTTAGAACATATCTCACAAGCAAGAAATTATGAACACCTTTAAATATGAAGAAGTTCAATTTTTGTAGGATTTTTATCTACCAAAGTATTTTCTAGATGCTGTTTTTATAAAGGAGACGAAGTTGACGGACAAACTCCTTTATCTCCAAGTCTGATGATGTCAAATGAGCCCTGGTTGAACTTCTCAACAGCAAATAGAAGGAGGGAGAGTTGTTTGTCGGTTGCGTATAAAACTGGGGGTAACTCTGGGTTACTCAACAATCGTGAATCTGAAATCTAGAGTGCTCCAGAGGAGGGTAATATAAAAATCAATTATATTGCAACTTATAGATGTAGGTTTGGTTTTGTGCTGTGGGTGTTATTGCTAGAAACTCTATTGGAGATGTTATTAGCTGTTTTGGTAGGTGCATGTTTGTTGTTACTGTGGCCCATGGGCATCTATTACCAATAGTACGTCCTTTTATCATTCAGATTGGATATTGAGGAGTATCGTGTTTGATGTGAGAACGAAATTGAATCAAACTTCAGTGTGTAGTCTGAGTTAGGTAAATAGGAAATGTAATTTCGCTGCTGATATTATTGTTAAATACAGTATTGATTAGAGAAGGAATATTAATAATAAAAAGTTATATCATTTGTGATCTATATTAAGGGTTTAATTTTTTTTTGAGATTTACCAATTTAATTATTAGAATATATATATATATATATATAACAAATATAATGGTAAATAGGATATGGAGGAAATCCAATGGCACAGTAATGAAGGGTAGACAGAGCCCAAAGATAGCAGATGAGTTCTTCTGGTATGAAACCTTTAACGAGGGGAATTGTGGTATAAGGGATGACCATATCAAAATGGTCCGGGAAAGGATGTATTTGTGTTTTTACAAATAACAGATGGAGCTTGGAAAAGCGAGGGTGCGACTTTCAGTCCAAACGGCATTACGGTCCACTGGAACTGGGCATTACGGTCCACTGGAACTGGGCATTCGGTATACAGAAAGCAGTCTTATACCGGTCTTCTGGATGAATGCCTAACTGAACCAAAAAGAAAACATAAAGATTTTACCCGTTTTTAAGCAAATTATTTTACAGCATGATATAGAAATCAGATATATCTGACAAATTGCAAAGAAGCAAAAACTTTAAAATTAAAAAATTTACTCATGTCTAAATTTTAATTTTAGTGAAAGATAACCAAACAAAAATTTTGAACTTGATCGATCATTTTATTTAGAAAAATCTTTTCATAATGTTTATGTTAGAAATAAACATATATTATAAAACATAAGCCCTATATAATATTGATAAAAGAATTCAGAAAACAGAGTGGCACATTTACTAAATTAGAGGTTAATTAGAATATAAATTATTAAGAAAATGAATAAAAAAGATAAAAACAGTTGCAAAAATAATTAATTCGTAAAATGTTCACGTGATAAATTACATAATAAAAACTTTATTAAATTTAATACCTTAATGGATGACAAAAATGTTAAAGATATGATACTTAAAGATAGACACAAAAATATACGATATTGATAATTACGTATCCTTGTCAATCATTAAAACGTTATACTTAGATTTCGTTTTAAATATTTAGTTGATTCTTTTTATATAAAAGAAAAAAACTACATTTCTTTAATTGTATATTTTAACTAATAAATTTACATTTAATTTATTTTTAACATTTTTTTCACATCTCATTTTTTTTTGTTTAATGCATCCTAACATATGTTATCTTAATTGATTTTAAGATATACAATTGATTATATTAAGAAAATTTGAAACATTCGAACAAACAAGGATGAGATGTAACTAAAAACAAAAAATATATGAAGCATTACTAATAATTATTGCAAATATATCCAAGACAATGTAACTTTAAATATTTAATTATTAGAGAAATTTAGGAATTCTCCCAAATATTTTGGACAATATTCTTTTATAATTTTTAATGTTTACCCCAGTTATGAAAAATAAAGAATTACATAATGTAGTAGGGAAAATTTTGTCAAAAAATATGTTCTCTCACTTATCTCTATTTACTTATACTATTGATTTAAAAGGACCACATAGTTAAGAATTTTTTCTCATTCTTTTGTTTGCACCCCAATCTATTTTTAATGAGTGGTAAAGAAAAATTCTTGAAAATTGGTATCACTACTTAATTACCTCAAGATTTATTGAATCCAAACTTATGATATTTCAATTAAGCTTTGATTTCTCTCAACCTATCATATTAGGATCAAGAAAATATATGCAGCATAACAAATAATTAAAGTACTCAGTAACTTCTGCACCTTAAACTTTATTAAATGAAATAAGTAGGTTACAAAACGACAAGTGTCTTATTATTAATTGTTGTTCAATTAATATAAAAATCAGATTAGTGAAAGTGCTTCGCACGAACTACCACCAGGATTGTCTAAGAGATGTACAGCTTTTGTACGGAATTTTGACTATCTGTTCTTGGCCGTGTACGGCCGTATTGATTTTATTATATTTCATTTCAATTATAAATTAATTTCTTAATTAATCGTACATAGTTTCTCAAAATAAAAATAAAATTGATATTGGCCACAAGTTCTATGTTAGATAAAAAGGATGCCATTTGTTGATTAAATAGAGGTTGTATACCTCTAAGCAAACCAAAGGGCTTTTGCAAATCTAATTGAAACAATTAGCTATAAATAATTCATAATTACCAATCTAATTTATCAGCATGAGTTTGAGGAAATATGGCAAAGACTACCAAATCTGTTTCTTTCTTAGTTGTGTTTATTTCTTGTGTTCTCATTTTGGACATGGGTACGTGCATTTTTATTTAATCATACAAATTAATTATAGTTTACTTATTCTAATCGCACAATTAGTTGACTAATACCGGAAGTTGACTCAGAAAGTTAAATACATGTGAATTTAGCTTATGATTTATAAGGTATTCTCTAGCTAGCTGTGGAAATTTAAAAAAAAATGTTCAAAAGAAAAGTCATATTTATTTAGTTTAGAAATTGGTTAAAATTCTGCAATGACTATTTAAGTCGTTTATCCAATTAACCCAAACCAAGCTTGCAGATATTTTGGCAAAGTTAAGTTATTAAAATTAAATTAAGCTTTAAATTAATGAATTTTGTTTTCTTTCTCTAATATAATTTCTTTTTTATTACAAATTGAGATCACAGCTAATAGTCTATGTGGGCGAGCAAGCGATACATGGCACGGAATTTGTTTTACAGAATCTCACTGTGACCGAAAATGTAAGACATGGGAAAAAGCTGTTCATGGAACATGTCATGGAATTATAAACAAGAAATGCTACTGCTACTACAAAGACTGCAATGAAGCTTCAACTCTTGGGGAAATCCTAGAGTAATAATGTCCAAATTTAGGTTTATTACAAAAAAAAATAAGTTTGGCAAACTTTGATCATATCTTCTAGTATTTGCTGACATGTATAGTGGGGAGTAAGTGATGTTTTGTGTTTGTGTTGTGTGTTTGATATGGAGTTATTTGGTTATGTAATGCATAAATGTTACAAGTGGATGATTAATAAAATCTTGATTTATTACCATGCATTTAAATAATTATTTTAAAGTAATTGCATCACATATTCAAATTTTAAACCACAATGTAAAGTATAGCAAGTTTTGTTTTTTTACTTTGAAAAAGACAACTTTTAATATCACTTTATCAATCATGTAATGATAAAACATGAACAGACATTAATACCCTTGATTTTATAGAATTTCGGTTTGATTTTATTTGTAGATTTTATTTAATTTTATATTATTTATTTAAAGAATTTAATAGTCCTAAAATTCGGCTAAGGTGATTTAATAGAATCCTCATATATCTTAATTATAAAAAGCCAATATTCTATTGCCAAAATAGATTATAGCGAAATTTACTCCATTAGATAATTAAGTTCTATATGCCATTTTTCTGAAAAAAAAATACAAAAGATACGTAGTCATCACTTATGTTAATGTGTTTTAGCGGTTTTCTTCCAAAAAATTTAAAATTCTAATTAGTTTTTAGTTTTTCAGTATTAATTATCTTCTTATTTTTAAGGAATGAGATATGTAGCTAATCACTTATATTATATCTAGCTCAAAATTTTTTTAAAATAAAAGAAGAGAATTTTCAATTAGCTGACTATAAATCTTTATCCTCATTTAGATCATGGTTTAAATTATTCTTAATTTGAAAGACCCCTAAATAGATAAAAGGATATTTCGGTCAATAATTATTAAAAATTATAGCAATTTTTTATTTACCTAAAACTCTAAAAAAACTGACGTTGATTAAAGTAATAGTTTTACACTTGTCTAGATCTATAAATTTATATTATTTTTAATACTTAGTTTTGAAAATATTATACTTCAGCCCAGATCGAATTGATGCGTTTGGGCCTCACTCAAACTAATTCAGTCTTAGCTTATATCAATACGAACAAAAAAGAGCTATCATCACCAATAAGTTTTTTTCATAAAAGGAAAAATGGCATAATACATATAGGCTATTTATTATAGTAAAGTAAAAATGACCCATTTCTAAACATGAAGCAAAAATTGTCCACTTTTAAAACTCACATTTTTAATATATAATGTATCGAGAATAACCTCTACAATATCATGTTCCCCTAAAGTTTAGCTAATCTTCTCTATTTTTTTTTCAAGCAGAAATTATATTAATTAAACCCTAAAAAGAGTCTACAAGCAAAGGAATCCACTTAGGAAAAGGACGCATAGCAATACAAGCATAATTCTCGAAAGCTCCTAATGTAGCGAATTCATAAGCCATGCAATTGTTTGCGCTAGGAATATAAGCAAAATCTACAAACTCACAAAACTGCATAAGAACCAAAATATGAATAGGAGAAAGAAGGGATCCATCCTTGCTGTAATGACCACTAATCATACCAACCAAACTGAGAGCATCAGAATAAATGGTAACAGCATTATGGCACCAGGTTCGACATTCTTCTAATGCCCAGACCATAGCCAAAGCTTCAACAACAGCAACATGCACAACAAAATTCATTCTTCGATAACCTGCAGCAATTACTATATTAGAGGAGTTCATCAAGCATCAACCAATAACACAAATATTTAATGATACCATGCGGCATCAGTAAAAATTTTCCAAGATGAAGGAAAATTATCTTGGCTGAAAGGCGCAGGAGGATGCAAAAGAGCAGACATACCCGAAGAAGCAGAATATGTTTCTACTAGGGGAAGGTCCAAACCAGCCTCCAAAACATCTTTGCTATCTGTTCCAAAACTTCAAAAGGAGAAATTGACTATTGAATGCCCGAGTGTTCCTAGCCTTCCATTTCTCCACAACGCAGCAATAATCCATTTCAAGGAATCTTCCAGACTTGATGAGGGGAGATTTTGAAGAAGCCAAAGCCAGCAATCCAAAATATCCCTTCCTGGAATCTCCAAAGATCTTAGATTAAGAGGTGAACCAAACAAAATAACTTGGAAAAAGGGGCATTTAAAGAGAAAATGTATACTGCTTTCTATCTCCTTTTGATATAAAGTGCAAGTGGGAATGAAATTCATTCCCCTACATATTAAGTTACCTTTGAAAGTAATGTAATTGTTCAAAACTTTCAAAACAAAGGATTTGAGTTTAGGTCTGATCTTTAGCTTCCACAAACCTGCCCAAACCAAATTCAGATCGTTAGATGAGCTAGATAAACCCTCAGGAGCCTACCAATTCACTACAATAATTTTCTTATTTTATTGCATTGAAGGATAGCGTTCATTATTAGAATGCAATAAAAGAGCTACGTAAAATTAGGCACGGCCCAAAATTTTCAGCACAAAAGCCGCGCCTGTCTGTTGAAAATTTAAAATTTTTTACCCAAAAAAATTAAATTGCATCTCGATATCTCTACTCTCACTTCTCTTTGTGTCTCTCTCTCATAGGTCTTTATTCTCTTCATCTCTCTCTCTCTAAGGTCTCTCATGCTCTCAGCTCTCTCGCGCTCTCTCTCTATCTACAGGCGCCTCTCTCATGAAGTCGATTATACAGCGACTCGACTCGGTGAGCTCAGCCCTAAACTCCGTCATACTTGGTCTTGGGGAGAACCACTTTCAATTGGAGAGTCGTCTGTCAAACCTAGGTTGCTAGCTTAGTTTCTAATTTTCTAGGGCTAGAGCTCGATTATGCCCCTTGTATTTCACAGTGAGTTTTTACTCTGCATACATGTCTGATTTTGTAATTTTTTTTCTGTGGTTTAGACCTCTACATGTCTAATTGGGAGTTTTGAATGAGAGATTGGTTCTAATTGAGCCTGTTTGGTCATGAAGGATTACGAATTTGAAATTCAGAAGAACCCGTACATTGCCAAACATGCTTTGAATGGTTGGGTTACCACATTATGATTCTAACATGAATTTGTTTAATATATGTATATTTAATTTCTAAGTTTGGATTTTTAATTAAAACTTTTACTTCATATTTGTCTAAAATCCAATGTTTTAAGAGATTTTCCCCTAAAATTTCAGTTTGCTAGCTTTATATAGCATAGAAGTTTTTTGTACGTATATATATATATATATGTGTGTGTGTGTGTTAAACCCAGTTAAGCTTTGAGATCCTTATTGTTATATTTATGTTTTAATGGTGTTTTAGGGCATAAGTAGTAGGATGGCCACCAGTGAGATCCTGCAGGAAGAACATAATGGCACAAAAGAGCACCAATAAGGGGGCTGAGAAGGGAGTAGGAAACAACAACAGTACTAACAGTGCTGCATTTGTCAAAGTAAGCATGGATGTCTTCCCTAACATATCCTCATTACATAATAAGTGAAGGAAAACTCCAAGTCCTCCCCTTAACTAATTAAGGAAAAATCGTCATTCCTTAACAAAAAGTGTGTGCTGGAAAAATCCATCATTCAAGTTTTTAGTTTGTTAGCAAATTCTTGAAAAGCCACCAAATGTATTTCTGTTTTGTTTTAATGATTGTGAGATAAGAAAGGTGGATTTGTCTTCCCTATCATACCATCATTATATAATTAGTTAAGGAAAACTCCAAGTCCTCCCCTTAATTAATTAAGGAAAAATCACCATTCCTTATTGTTTCAGTTTGGCCTAACTGTAATTTAATAAAATGTGTGCAGGATTGTAAACAATAGAGACCCTCTCAAGAGCTTGTTGCAAAAGACTTGCGTGGCGTGGCATGAAAATATTATAAAGGTGTTTTGCTAGATTTTATTTGCTTATTTTATTAGTTTGATTGATTGGCAGATTTGTAGGAGTGGATTTCTATATTACTTTGCTCATAAGAAAGATGGGCATGAATTTTTAATGCTCATTTAGCCGATAGTATAAAGAGTGAATTATCTCTATTTAAGATAAGTGTAAAATATAATCATAAATAGATATCTTAGTAGTTGATATTTTAATTGATAGAACTACAAAAGAGTATTAGGAAGGAGCATGGAATTTTGTCAAGATAGCAGAAACAAATGCAAATTATATAGAGAAAATTTTATGTCCTTGCAAAGAATGTCAAAATATGTGTCATCAATGTAGTGACATGGTTGTTGACCATTTAGTTATAAAAGGAAAGGATCTAACCTATACAACTTGGTATCACCATGGAGACAAATACTTAGAGAAGATAAAAAGGATGAAGTAAACAAATCTTTTACACACAACAAGTATGAATCAACATATGGATTTAAAGACGAACATTCTAGGGATTTTGAAGGGAGAGATGCAGTACGTAGCACAGTTGCATGGCCTACTAATAGAATTGTCCCACGGAATATCAAAAAACTTTCCAATTAACTTATTTAATCAAATTAAATAACTTAAAATCAAACTACAAAAGAGTAGTTGATATTTTAATTGATAGAACTATAAAAGAGTATTAGGAAGGAGCATGGAATTTTGTCAAGATAGCATAAACAAATGCAAATTATGCAGAGAAAATTTTATGTCCTTGCAAAGAATGTCAAAATATGTGTCATCAATGTAGTGACATGGTTTTTGAGCATTTAGTCATAAAAGAAATGGATCTAACCTATACAACTTGGTATCACCATGGAGAACAAATACTTAGAGAAGATAAAACGGATGAAGTACACAAATCATACACACACAACAAGTATGAATCAACATATGGATTTAAAGACGAACATTCTAGGGATTTTGAAGGGAGAGATGCAGTAGGTAGCACAGTTGCATGGCCCACTAATAGAATTGTCCCACGGAATATCAAAAAAAATTTCAATTAACTTATTTAATCAAATTAAATAACTTAAAATCAAACAACGTGTGATTGTGCATATATGACATTAAACGAGAAGATAAGGTTAGAAACAAATTTTCACCTGTACCTTGTATCGGAGAATTTCTCAACTGGCAGAATTCTTTCGAGCATTATTCGCGTTCTTCAAGCTTCGGGATTCAAATCACACACTTGAACTCAAAAAACGATTTATAAATTTCTTCTACAAACAACCACTCGTAAATTTCAGAAATATATCTAACGAGAACTTTGTGTAGGAATTTGAGTGTGGGCTCTCAAAATGATTGAAAAGGAAAAACAAATTCCTTTAATATAATTTTCGGCGGCGACAGGGAGGGAGGGGAAAACATTTTTTCTCTCACTTGCTTTTTTAACAAGTGATTGTATCTAATACAAGATCTATCTCCAATCAGATTGTTATTAGATATTGATAAAATGTAATTTTTGATATTTATAAATATACCCATATATTTTTAAATTTCCAAAAATTCATCACATATATTCATAATTGCTGAAAATTGTAATATTCCTTAGAGTTTGAGTTGTATCATGATTCATCAATCCAATTGATAGATTTAATTGATCATTATCAATTAATTAATTTATTTACTTTTATCTACTAATTATCCAAGAATTAGAAATAATAGACTAATTAATTTCAATACATATAATCACACTTAACTAATTAAGTCACATCACCCGCCATATATAGGTGTAGGAAATATGCCTGGGCACCAAAACACATTTTGATCCAATTTACTTCGTTTATCTATTCCTATTCTCATGAGTTATTTCTAAGACTGAATGGATCCTTATGAATAAAACTAAGGATTCAATACCCGGTAAGTTTATCTCAATAAATTCATGACCTATTTAATCTTAACATTGTACGACTCCACTGTAGGTTCGCTACATTTTTTTGTTGGTGTGAATAAACTCTTTTTATTTTCACGGTCCACAAAATATTTTAACATAATACCCATCGTGAATATCAGTAACAAAAGACAAGTAAAATTATCATTTTACTCCTCTTGTTATTGTTTCCTTAACTCATTTATTGACTTTGAATAAGAAATACATAATAGTGAATTATCTCGTACAATTCAGAAGTCTTAATCAATGACTAAATTCATTGAATACCTGGCTAGTTTAATTTATTCACACGCTCATCAATAAAGCATAAGTTGATATTGTTGCTTTCACAATCCAACCACGAATTTTCATATATGTGAATCATGTAACTTCAACTTAATTGAATTACTATCCCAACAACCGAGATATTGCCTGCCAATTCGAACTCAGTCATTTGACATATCAAAGATTGTAACTGACTACGTCAAGCTACGTATTCACCTCAGAATTAAGATAATTATGAAACTACCCTTAAGGTGTTACAATTAGATTTAGAGCTAAGTAAACGATTTTGAGTTCTAAACTAATTTGTTACCAGTCTATTCAACATGTTCATAACATGTCTAGGTTAACCATTTAAGTCTTCACTCCCATGTCCCAAGACTGACATTCATTGGTCAACCTAACAGTCGTAATCAAATTTGATTGTCCATTCAACTCTAAGACTGCAAATATCATTATGAACTTTTCAGAAGAGTTCGTCTGGAGACGCCTCTATCTTCACTTTTCGTTCATTAATGAAAGTTTCAGGACTTGAGTAATTTATAAACATAATTTAATAAAACTTTCAATTTATTCATAAGAATTCAATAAGACTAATGTATGAGAAATAACTAAATACAAATAAATAATTATTACACGCTACTTTATGGACATATTCTAACAATCTCCCACTTGGACTAAAGTAGGCGTGTAAAATCTCTTATCCCTAAGCCCTCTGGATGACCATAAAAAACTTTACTGCTTAAAGTCTTCGTGAATGGATCTGCCAGGTTGTTGACTGTCAAAATATGCGTAACCACAACGTCTCCACGCTGAACAATTTATCTAAACAGGAGATATTTACGTTCTATATGTTTGGATCTCATATAAGTTCTAAGTTCCTTAGAATTCGCTACATCCCTATTGTTATCACAATAAAGTGTCATGGGATTGTCAGCGTCTGTAAAAACTTCCTGAGTCTTCAAGAACTTCTTAAGCCATACAACCTTATTTTCTACTTTACAAGCTACCACATATTCAACTTCCATGGTAGAAATAACAATGCAAGATTGTTTGATACTTCTCCATACAACTGCTCCACCGGTCAGGATGAACACCGAGCCTATAGTGGACTTCCTAGAATCTTTGTCTGCTTGGAAATTGGAATCAGTATACCCCATCATATTCAAGCCAGTACCTGAATACATAAGCATGTAGTTCCTTGTTCTCCTCAGATACCTAAAGACATGCTTGACGGCATTCCAATGCTCGATTCTAGGATTAGATTGGAAATGACTCACCACATCCACAGCATAGAAAATGTCTGGTCTAGTGTAAAACATCGCATACATGAAACTTCCTACGACTGAGGCATATGGAATCTTTTTCATGTTTTTCTCTTCTTGAGGGGTTTTGGGAGACTTTTTCTTGGAGAGGCTGACTCCATGTCTAAAAGGAAGAAATCTTTTATTGGATTTTTTACATACCGAAGTGGTCCAACACCTTATCAATATAAGATACTTGAGACAATGCTAATTGTATGTTCTTCCTATCTCGAAAGATCTTAATATCTAAGACTAATGCAACTTCTCCAATATCCTTCATATCAAATTACTTTATAAACCAAATCTTGACATCAGATAATTTTCCTACACCATTTCCAATGAGTAGAATATCATCTATGTACAATACAGGAATCAAATACTGAAGTAATGAAAGAAGGTAATAAAATCTTTCATTTCAAAACAACAATAACGTAGCAATCTTTCATTTCAAAACAAAAATGCCTAAGGTTTATGTGTTACCTCGTCCTTTGGGTTAGGGTCAGTGAATCAGAAATATCACTTGTACATACCTTACAAACTAACAAATCTTACCGACGGGTAATTCTGTTCTGATATGGGTGTGGTGACGAGATCTAGCGGAAGTTGGCCAGCGTCTCTGCAAGGTAAGATATGAATTATCTGAACGAATGGTAAGTTTACATGTACAACTCTGTAAAATGAAATTAAATGCCTTGCATGTGGGTGCTTTGTATGATCTTATGTATGTACGATTTTACTTACTGAGTATATTTTGATACTCACTCTATTTTATTTTTAAAATTTTCAGATGAGGATGATGCTTTTGATAGTTTTGTCAAATCTAATATTCCACGATCTTGACACTTGCTTAAGTCCATAAATGACTTGTGCAGTTTATAAAATTTGCCTCTTGGCCTTCTTTTATGCACCCATCCGATTGAGCCATATAAATGCGCTCATCTAGATTTCCATTCAAAAATGCATTCTTGACGTCCATTTACCAGATTTCATAATCAATGACAGTAGGAATTGATAAAAAGATTCAGATGGATTTAAGCATGACCACCGGAGAGAAGGTATCCTCGTAGTCTATATCTTCATTTTGGGTGTAGTCCTTGGCTACTAGCCTAACTTTGAATGTCTCTTCTTATAGATCAATTTGCATCATCCGAGTTTTACCCCTTCAAGAGGATCTACAAACTTCCAGACTCCGTTTGAGTACATCAAATGTATCTCAACGTTCATGGCTTCTTCCTATAAGTTTACTTCAGGACCAGCCATGGCCTCTAAGTAGGAGACAAATTCATCAAAGTCCTTATCTGAGACAACTGTCAAAGTTTCTCCATAGGACATATACCTTTCAGGTTGTCTCACAACCCTCCCACCACGTCGAGGCTCCATAAGCTTTGGCTCCTGTCGTGATTTTTTCATTATTGAATCAGAAATAATTTTTAATTAGAGAGTCGGTGTCCTCCCACTCAATAATTCCTCTAGCACAATTGTACTTCTCGGCTGTACACTTTTAATGAAATATTATTAAAGAAAATGAGCATTCGTGCTAACAAATATTTTCTGGCCGGTCGTACTGTAGAAGATGTAACCCTTCATTCTTTTAGGATATCCTACAAACATGCATATTTTTGAACGACTAGCCAACTTTCTTGTCTTCAGTTTAGAACATGTGTTGAGAACCCCCATATTTTAAAATGGTTAATAGATGACTTTCGTCCATACTATCTTTCATATGGTATACCAGGCACCGTCTTCGACGGAATTTGGTTCAGAATATATGTCACAGTTTCCAAGGAATATCACCAGAAGGAATCTAGGAGGGATGAGTAACTCATCATGGATTTGACCATATCCATTAGAGTTTGATTCCTTCTCCACCATTTTGTTGTGGCGTACCAGGTGTTGTAAGCTGAGAAAGAATACATTCTTCCTTAAGAAAGTCTTCAAACTCTCCTAGCAAGTATTCTCCACCACAATCGGATCGTAGTCTTTTGACTTGTTTTTTCTAATTTCTTTTCAACCAAGGCCTTATACTCTTTGAACTTTTCAAAGGTTTCAGAATTTTGACGCATTAGATAAATATGACCAAAATATGAGTAGTCATCAGTGAAATGTATAAAATATTCATAACCTCCTCTTACTTGGATATTCAATGGCTCACATACATCACTATGTATGAGTTCAAGGCATTGAGTGGCTCTTTCACATTTTGCTGAAAAATGTCTCTTGGTCATTTTGCCTTCAATATAATATTTTCATTTGGGTAATGATCCAACACAAAGTATGCAAAGGACCATCATTCACAAGTCTTTTAATCATGTCCAGGCTTATATGCCCAAGGCGTAAGTGCCACAAATAGGTTAGATCAGTTGAGTCATACTTCTACTTTTTAGTATCCATTTGGGAATCATTGAAACTATTGATTTTATGTGAAATAATTTATTAAACATGTGTGCAATAGTAATTATGCATTCATTTCTAAAAATATCAATATCTTTATCAATGAACTTAATATCAAATCTTTATTCAATTAATGCACCAATAGAAATAAAGTTCTTCCCAAAATCTGGTAATAAACATCACGTAAAATAATAAAATTTTTCTCAAAACATAATTTAAAAATTCCCATAGATAAGGCAAATATTAGTGCTCAATTACCCTAGCGGAAGTTGTACTCACCATCGTCAAGCCTTCTAACTTCCTTAAACCCCTACAGGGAGCAACATATATGGTTAGTAGTTGCAGAGTTTACAATCCAAGAAAAAGTAGAGACAACTACATAACAGGCCTCATTAACCATTACTATACCTTTAGATCCCAACCCTTTGAGATACTCTGGGCAGTTACATTTCCAATGACCAGTAGCTCCACAGTGATGACACTTGTCTTTCGACTTGTCTACTCTCGCGGTACTCTTTCCTTTAGTAGCTCTCGGCTTCTGCTTCTTCACTTTCCTTGGACATATCCTCTATTTCTTCTTAGAGCTAGAAGTGTAAGGCTTTGTTTTAGTAAAGTTAGTCTCTCCAGGCTTCCTCTTGCTCTGCAGAAACAAATCTCAGCAGCTTGCAGTACCTTTATGAGCTTAGGAAGTGAGTACTTCAGCTTATTCATCAAATAATTAAGCTTGAAGTTCTCAAAGGTACTAGGCAAAGTCTCTAAAATCATATCCACTTAAGTCTCATCATCAACCTCAGTACCCATGATATCCATCTCATTTAGATAACTTATGATCAGCATCATAAGTTCTCTGACAGGGGTTCCAGGTTCCATCCCGCAATTTATGAATATGCGTACAACTGTTTGTTTGGCTTGACGACCTTGATCTCTGAACATTTTGGTGATGTTCAACATCATATCAGCAACGGCCTCAAAGTTCTGATGCTGTTGTTGCAACACATTGCTCATAGATGCCAAGATGTAACATCTGACGATCTCATCAGAACGCAACCAAGAAGCATAAGCATCATTTTCCTCTTGAGTTGATTCAGCAATAGGCTCTAGGGGACAATGGGTAGTGAGCACGAACTTGTACTTTTTTACTATCAGCATGATATGAAGGCTTCATTTCCAATCCACATAATTTTCACCAGTAAGTTTATTCACGTTAAGAATAGTTGAGAGAGGTGCTAGCGACATCATTACTTAAAAGAATAAATAAACCGGTGTAAATAAAAGCTCAATCGTTTAGTAAAGCATGATATATTATGCAACTACTTAAATATTTAAAAAAAACCATTAAAAATATTTCATTTATGATGTTATGATATAAAATGATATCTTGTCTCATCGAGGGATGAAGTCCAAACTATCTCCTATTGCATTGAGACTCTTCTCGTTTGGTTAACGCTCAAATGTTTGCACATCTATCTTAATCAATCACCAATGGTTTTGGTCACCTCGGCCCCATTGACTAGCCCCTAAGTAGTGATTCCAATGTGCTCAGTCTAAGTGTTTAACTAATGCATAGACCCTTAAAAGTTGCTATGGACTAACAGTCCGTCTATGGGATGGTCTTGCCCCACCACTTCCTTTAGAAGCCTTAGCTTCTCAAGCAATTCAATGACTCAAAACAACACGACTCCAAAGTTTCTCCCATTGAAAAGATGACTGCTATGGGTGGTTCTAAACCATTCCTCATGGCACGATCATGTTCACGTTGGAGACCTTAGGAATGTTTCAACGTACACGACTCTCCCACTTAATTTTTGAAAAAGCTTTGGATTTTTGGTTATTTTTCAAAACACAACTTTTATTAATTTGAAAAATGTGATGAAATTTATAAATCCTTTATTAATTTAAAATCTTAATTTTTAAAACCATAACCATTATAAATTTCGCATTGCAATTAAATTTTAACCATTATAAATTAATCTACAATGATGCATGTACATGCTACATGAGAATTTGATATTGACATATCCCTAGTTCTATGTAATATATTATATGATGATGCGCAATTAAAATTAAATCATATATTCAAAATTAACTTCTCTATTAGCTCATTTCTAATTACAACCCAAAATGAATAATAAATAAATTAATTTATAAACTAACCTTCATGACATCTGTAATTTCCTCATTAGTCTCCATGTTGTCCCATTATTTTGTAACTCTTTAAAAAATATCAGTCCCTTATTTAAAAAAATCAATCTAAAATTTAATTTTCCAACAATTTTTATTTTGATAAATAAATTACAAGTAATTAATATTTGATTTATTTCTAAAACAATTTTTTAAATAAAAAATATTTAAAAAGTGTTGAAAAATTATCGAATTAAATTAAAAAAATATATAGCGACTAAAATGAGTTTGAAATCAAATTTCAAAATTTAATATTTAAAAACCCTAGTTTTCAAAACCCTAGGTTTTTAAAACTTGCAGGTTTTCTAAAACTTATTTGGCAAACAACTGTGTAAGAGACAAGAGCATGCAGTAGGAGGGTGGTATGGTAGGTGGCAAAGGCGGCGACGGGCGTTGGAAGAGTAATGCCAGTGGCCGAAACAATATCTCCGGCGTGAACAGTAATTTCAGCGTGAACAGTGCATTGCGGCGACTTCTCAGTGGCTGTCCGGTGACTTCTTGGTGGCTATCCAGTGACTTCTTAGCGGCGATTTTGAGCGGTTTGGGGTAACGGTTTCGAGGCGGCGACAATTTAACATCAAAGTTATAAAACTACAACTTTTGCAACAAAATAAATTACATAAATTCCTATGCCTCAAATCTAGCGTACATCAATTTTAAATTGAAATAAAAATGCCTAGAGCCAATAGTTAGGAATCCGATCACATAACACATTCAAAATAGTTTTGAATCTACCATACAAAATCATATGCCAATATCCACAAAATTCACGATACGTTCCTTTCAAATATCAATATTCATAATAAAGAATCTATTGCTCTCATACCAATTACTAGGATCGGTTGGTTTTAAAATTAATTAAAAATAAGTTTGAACCACGAACGGTTCGTGGGCGGAATATCAAAAAAATTTCTAATTAACTTATTTAATCAAATTAAATAACTTAAAACTAAACAACATGTGATTATGCATATAAGACAATAAACGACAAGATAGGGTAAGAAATCATTTTTCACCTATACCTTTTATCAAAAAATTTCTAAATTTGTGAAATTCCTTCGAGCATTCTTTGTCCTTTTCAAGTTTCGAGATCTGAATCACGCACTTGAACTCCAAGAATAGTTTGTAAATTTCGTCCACCAACAACCACTTAATAATTTCAGAAATATTTTCACGAGAATTTTGTGTAGGAATTTGAGTATGGACTCAAAACGACTAAAGAAGAAAAATCAAAAATTTTCTCATTCAATATAATTTTTAGCAGCAACAGGGAGGGAGGGGAAAACATTTTTTCTCTCACTTGCTTTGTTAACAAGCAACTCTATCTAATACAATATTTATCTATAATCAGATTGCTATTAGATATTGATAAAATGTACTTTTTGATATTAAAAAAAATACTTATATATTTTTTTAAATTTTTAGAAAATCACCCCATTTATTCATAATTGCCAAAAATTGCAGTATTCCCTAGAGTTTGAGTTGTATCGTGATTCATCAATCCAATTGATAGATTTAATTATCATTATCAATTAATTTTGATTTATTAATTATCCAATAATTAGAAAATAATAAACTAATTAACCTCGATACATATAATCACACTTAACTAATTAAGTGATATCACTCATCACATATATGTGTAAAAATTATGCTTTGACACCAAAACACATTTTGATCTAATTTATTTCGTTTCTCTATTCCTGTTCTCATGAGCTATTTCTGATGCTGAATGAACTCACATGAACAAAACTAAGGATGCAAATACCGGACGAATCTATCTCCATAAATTCTCAACTTATTTAATATTGACATCATACGACTCCACTATAGGTTTGATGTCGAATCAACTCTCGATTCGTGTGCGCTACGTTTTCTGTTGGTGTAAATAAATCATCTTTATTTTCACAGTTCATAGAATATTTTAATATAATACCAATCGTGAGTATCAGTAACATGGGCAGAATGTAAAATTATCATTTTACCCCTCTTATTATTATTTTCTTAACTCATTTATTTACTGCGAATAAGAAATACATAATAGTGATTTATCTCATACATTTCACAAGTCTTAATCAATGGCTCAATTCATTGAATACCTCGCCAGATTAATTTATTCACACACACCCATCAATAAAACATAAGGTGATATTATTGTTTTCGTAATCCAACCATGAATTTCTATATATGTGAATCACGTAACTTCAATTAAATTGAATTACAATTCAAACAGCCAAGTATTGCCCGCCAATTCAAACTCACTCATTTGACCTAGATCAAAGATTGTAACTAACTAAGTCAAGTTACGTATTCACCTCAGGATTAACGTAATTATGAAAATACCCTCAAGGTGTAATAATTAGATTTAAAGCTAAGTAAACGATTTTGGGTTCTAAGCTAATTTGTTACCAGCATATTTAACATGTTCATAACTAGGACTGGCATTCATTGGTTCAACCTAACAGTCATAATTGGATTCGATTGTCCAGTGATCTTAAGACTGCAAATATCGTTCTGAACTTTCTTAGAAGAGTTTGTTTGGAGACGCCTCTGTCTTCACTTTTTGCTCGTTGATGAAAGTTTCAGGACTTAAGTCATTTATAAACACACTTTAATAAAACTTTCAATTTATTCATTCAAATTCAATAAGACTAATTTTTGAGAAATAACTAATTACAAATAAATAGTTATTACACGTTACGTTACTTTATGGACATATTCTAACAGTTATTCCTATCACTTAGGATTTGGATGCCTAGAACATAGCTCGCCTCTCCCAAATCTTTTATTTAGAATTTCTCTGCTAATCACTTCTTTACTTCGATAAAATTTTGACATCATTCTCAATGAGTAGAATATCATCTAAGTAAAGAACTAAGAAAACCATTACCTTATCTTTGATGTATTTATAAACACAAGCTTCATCAGCATTTTCTTCGAAGCCATATGATTTAATAATCTCATCAAAAGTAAGATTCCTACATCTTGATGCTTGCTTTAATCCATAAATAGATTTAAGCAACTTGCATACTTTGTGATCTTACTTCTTTTTCATGAACCCTTCTGGTTGCATCATATAGATGCTTTATCCAAGAGTGTCATTCACAAAGGATGTCTTGACATCCATTTTCCAAATTTCATAGCCTAAATTAGTGGTTATGGATAAAAGAATGTGAATGGATTTCAGCATGACAACATGAGAGAATGTCTTTTCGTAAACGACTCCCTCCCTTTGAGCATAGCCTTTGGCTACTAGTCGTGCCTTGAAAGTTTATACTTTCCCATCTACACCTCTTTTCTTCTTGAAGAATCATTTGCATCCTATGGGCCTGACTTTTTCAGTTGTATCCTCCAATTATTGGTTCATAAATTAGAGCTAGTCAAAACTACCGTTTTACTCTTTCAATTACCTATTGATCATTAAGTACCATTAATTTACTAGTGAATGGTCAATTTATAATCCTATTATAAATTTGAGCTCAATAATAATTTAGTTCTAGAATTAACACTTAAGGGAACCAATATATGATCCGTTAAGAAAGCTTGAATTCCAAATCTAATAAGATCAGGTTCCTCCAAAATAAAAGTCACTAGTCTGTTTTACAAACAGACATTAACGAGTGAATCAAAATATCCAGTAGGTATTTATAGGAGTTCATGACTACTCAGGATTTAAAATGGTCTACATATGATCATCTGATTGATATGTATTAAATCTTTATGATAAATGATAAGTTAGTAAATATATTAATTCACATCGGTCATGTCCTATACAATCTAATTATATAAAGTACATTCACTAAGATGTCTATCCACATCAACGATTCAGATCTAGATCACATGCATTCAAAATGCTTAACGAACCGTACTAGCAACCATTCATTAAAACTTCTATACTTTAATATGTTGTGGAGTATTTTATTCATTATCTATGATCTTAATCCTCTTGTACTAATACAAGATCATAGTCTCATTAACGGATATGAAATTTTCAGATATTTATACAAATTATTCAATAATAATTCAGAAAAGACAATTATAAGAAAAATATATTTTTATTAGTTTCAAAATTAAATGTCTTTACACATACTTTCATGACACTATGTCCAATATTTTCTACTATCAATGTACAAATCAGAAGACGAGTTATGTTTAAAAAATAGTTGCACAATGTACATTAAGTGAGTACATTTACGTGATGTAATTGAATTAATATGTAGTATAATTAAATTAGCTATTTCAATCAAGTGAGTTTATTACATATCTAAATTATTTACATAAAGCAAATATATTAATTTCCTTGATGTGTAAAACTCTTTTTCTTAGTTACAAATTAATATAATAAGTACACTATGCACTGACATGGACAGTGATTTTTGTTGTGCATGCCAGTGCGCAACAAGATGCACTGCTCATGTCAGTACACTGATTAAAAATATTTTTTCTAAAAAAGACTGTGGACATTCATGATGCACGCATTTGCATCGTAAAAAATGTCCGCGTGTTGTTCTTTTTCTGAAGCACGTGTCCCCATAATTTTTGCGGGGACAAGATAGTAAATGTCACATTTTAAGTGAGGATCACCGGTCATATTTACTAAAAACAATACTTCCTTAATTTTATGAAGTTTTTTTGAGTGGATAAGGAAAATTATGTTTTAATCACATATTTTAAAAAAAAATTTTGGTGAAGATTACTAAACTTTAAGGAAATATGACATTTTAGAGGTTATGCGGTACATTATATATTAAAATGGTGAGCTTTCACAAAACTGATAAGAAAAGTTAACTTTCCACTTCAAACTATAAAAATGGTCGGAGAAAATTATTTTCTTAGCAAAAATGACCGAAAATGGACTAAGTAAATAATTATATACTAAATTCACAGATATAAATAAAATGTTTACATTATTCTAGTCATTTTTACAAATAAAAGGTTTCCGGTTATTTTTAAAGTTTGAACTAAAAGTTGACCATTTTTACAATGCCAAATGTAACATTTAAGCAATACATAGCGAAATAACTCTATATCAAACATACAACACAAACACAAAACATCACGTATTCCCCACTATACATGTTAGCAAACGCTAGAAGATATAATCCAAGTTTGTGAAACTTATTATGATTATTATTATTGTTTTGTAATAAACCTCAAATAGGACATTGTTGTTACTCTAGGATTTCCCCAAGAGTTGAAGCTTCATTGCAGCCTTTGTAGTAGCAGTAGCATTTCTTGTTTATAATTCCACGACATGTTCCATGAACAGCTTTTTCCCATGTCTTACATTTTCGATCGCAGTGAGACTCCTTAAAACAAACTCCGTGCCATGTATCGCTTGCTCACCCACATAAACCACTAGCTGCGATCTCAATTTGTAATAAAATGAGATTATATTAGAGAAAGAAAAGGAAATCATTAATTTAAAGCTTAGTTTTTTTTGTCAAAGGGAGGGGGATACATCATGCGATTTGAACCCTTAATCTTGAGATTAGAAACCTCTCTTATAATCATTTGACCTGAAAAGACTGATTAATTTAAAGCTCACTTTAATTAACTTTATTATGTCTAAATATCAGCAAGCTTTGCTTGGGTTAATTGGATACACGACTTAAATGAATAGTCACTACAGAATTTTAACCAAGTTTTGAACTACTAAAACTTTGACCCTTTAAAAATTTATAACATAATGTAAATAAATAAATTGATACTACTTTTCTTTTGGACATTCTTTTTTTTTTTTTCCAATTTACACAGCTAACTAGATAATACCTTTTAAGTCATAAGCTATATCTAAATGTATTTAACTTTCTTGGTCAACTTCTGGTATTAGTCAATTAATTGTGCGATTAGAATAAGTGAACTATAATTAACTTGTATGATCAAATAAAAAAATGCACGTACCCATGTCCAAAACGAGGATACAAGTAATAAACACAACTAAGAAAGAAACAGATTTGGTAGTCTTTGCCATAATTTCTCAAACTGTTGCTGGTAAATTAGATTGGTAATTATGAATTATTTATAGCTCATTGTTTCAATTAGATTTGCAAAAGTCCTTGGGTTTGCTTAGAGGTATACAACCTCTAATTATTCAACAAATGGCATCCTTTTCATTTAACATAGAACTAGTGGCCAATATCAATTTTAACTTTATCTTGAGAAACTATATACGATTAATTAAGAAATTAATTAAGAATTGAAATGATATATAATAAAAGGATAAATGCAATTTATACCCCTACACTTTCAAGTATTTGTAATGAGTGACAAGTATTTGTAATTCACACTCATGCACTTACTAAATGACTGATTTAATCTTGTTCTTTTTTAATTTCGAGGAATCATTTTATGGAGGTTCTTCCTTCTAATGACTATCTCTATATGCAATCTTATTGTTACCTTCTTAACAATTGATATAATGACCCAACATAAAGATGCACACTCCTCCATGTGAAATATTCATCTTCATTGGAGCTAGCTGAATTAGGTTTTTTTCAGTGTTCTCGTTGAAGCATGCATAACTTTCTCAATTCCAATGTAACTTATCCTTTTAGAGCTGACGTAACAAACTACACGAGCCTCCCAACGCGCCTCCTTGCTATCTTAAAAAGAAAAGCAGACCTGCACCCGAGAAGCTCTAAAGGTAAGTTCAAGTCAGAAACATAGCGGGGTTCTGAAGCTTAATTGAAAATGAATAGGGGACCTGTAACCTTAGGGAACTTTCGAATAGAACAATCGGGAAGAAGAATGGCCATCGCGTGAGAGAGAAAGGGAAAAAAGGAGATTTCCAGTGGAACAGGTTTCGAATAGAACAGAGGGAATAGGAAGATGACTATTGCGTGAGACAGAGGGTAGAAGCTATCGATGGGTTAATTTCACCATCGCGTGAAATCTAGGGTTTCTAAGCCATTGATTTCTAGCCTTCATTTTTCAAAGGAGATTCAAGGTATCGTTTCGATCTGAATTATGTTAATTAACATCAGTTTTGAATGTAAGTGTAGGTTTCGAATGTGATTTTCAGTTTTGATTTTCGGTCTGAGTTGAGTTAATTTCACCAATCTGGATGCTTGCTATTTTGAATGTGATTTTTGTTTGCTTTTCCATAAAACTTGCATTTTAATTTGGACTTTTTGCAAAAATCAACTCTTACACTAACCATTTTGCACAAATCAACCCCTACACTAATTTTTGCTTACCCTGACCCCTGAGCCACTTTTCCTTCACTTTTTATCTTTTTCCCCCATTGCCCTTTTTACACGTTCTCTAATCAAATGTCATGTTCTACTCACTTAACACTCAAAACCTCCCTACCCACCCTATTTCTCCTTCTTCATTTTTCATTTTTTCTACTTCTTCTTCGTTTTCCTCTTTGTTTTCATCTTTTTCTTCGTCTTCTTCTTCCTTCCTGCAACGGTAAAGGATTATTAGTTCTTCTCTCTGGAACAGGTACAAGTGTTTTTTTCATCTTTCTGGAAAGCTTGAATTTTCATGGGTTTTCATGACATGAGTTTTCTTGGAATATTTATTTATTTTTCTTCTTTCTGGAACGTTGTTTGAAGTTCATTTATTGTACATTTATTTATTTTCTTCTTTCTAGAACGTTGTTTGAAGTTCATTTATTGTTCATTTATTGTAAACGAGGTCTACACGAGTACTACACGAGCCTCATATAGTCATCGTGTAAACTAAACACAGGAACGATCCTTATGTAGACCTTGTGTGCACTACACGATCATAATATAGTGCATCAGGAACTTATTTAGCAGTTCACGAGCATTGTGTGACATCTATTACACTACACAAGGACTAGACGATCATCATGTAGTGTACAATATGACCACATGATGATCGTGTACACCTTGTGTACACCACACGGTCCTCGTGTACACCACACGGTCCTCGTGTACACCACACGGTCCTCGTGTACACCACACGATCCTCCTGTACACCACACGATCCTCCTGTACACCACACGATCCTCC
This sequence comes from Datisca glomerata, assembly GCA_003255025.1. Taxonomy (NCBI): domain Eukaryota; kingdom Viridiplantae; phylum Streptophyta; class Magnoliopsida; order Cucurbitales; family Datiscaceae; genus Datisca; species Datisca glomerata. The sequence goes on from QANY01009406.1 coordinate 51,322, forward strand.
TGTACACCACACGATGAAACTACACGATCATAATGTAGAACTTGTGTAGTCTATACGATGGAACTACACGATCATCGGGTAGTCCTCGTGTAACTTACACGATTATACTACGTGATCATCATGTAGTATACTCGGGTACACTACACGATTACATTACACAATCATCATGTAGGACCTATTACAGTACACGATGGCTACAGATGGCTACATGATGATTACATGATGGCTACACGATCATCGTGAAATATTCAATTTCATTATATATTCTTCTTGTACTGACTTCCTATATTGATGCATATACATATATGTCTGAAGTGTGAATTTTTGTAATCCATGATGGAGATTGAGTGAAAAATGGTACAGCATGCTCTTTTAGTGGAGAGAAGACCAAATTATTAGAGATATCAACCAACTACACTTACCACTAGCTATTGGATATATTGCATGAAGAACTCCAAATAGACCCCTCAAAGTATGATATGTCCATTAAATTTCTTTATAAAAGCCACATCTCTTGTCCTCCTGCTGTAATTTTAAAGGATAAAGATTTACAATTCTTTATTAAGGAGAATGGATCAAAATCACTTTGAGCCCCATTATTCGTAGATACCAAGCCTAAACTTTTCCATTTCAAAGCTCGGTTCCTGAAACACAATGTCACAACAACCTTGGGTTCCTAAAACTACAGGGTTATACCAAAGTTGGGTTCCTGAAACACAAATATCACGACACCCTTTACATGAAAATATTTCTCACTTTGAGAGTGTTGATCATTTTGGAAGGAACTATCATGATGATGATGTTTTTGGTCATGACGAGAATGATATTTTCGAGGATGAAAATGTTGATGTTGATGGTGATAATGATGATGATTTTGACTAGGAGGCGTATGATGATGCAATCCGTGGAGATGACCATGATGAAGCCATCAGTGGAGACGACCATACAACAATTTCAGACTTGAATACTGGTCATGAACCCGAGACCACTTGTCCATTGCCATCATAACCTTATTTGAATGAACAACGTTCTGGGTCCAGTAAGCAATGGGCTGATTTGAATCAGCTTGTAACAGACACAATAAATATGGATGATTCGTACAGTGATAAAACCAAGCTTTTTAAGGTTGCTCGTATGATGGCCATCTGGAAAAAATTTGAGTTTCGGATCTTAAAGTCAAACCAATCAATATTGGTACTTATATGTGTTGAGAAAACATGCCAATGGAGGTTACGGGCCATGCAATTGAAAAATTGTCTATACTTCAAAGTTACAAAGTTCATTAATACACATACATGCACATTTGAAGTATACTATGGGTACACGGATCTCGTGTTGTCTACACGATGTCTACACTAACCACGTGTAGTCATTATGTAGTCTACATGATGGTTACACGGACCTCGTGTACGTATCATGTACACCATGTACTCTGTCAATTTTAATACAATAATATTAAATATTTTTCAGGGATAACAACACACATAGAGACCGATGAGAAGGATCATTTTAAATATTTTTTCATGGCTCTTAGACCCTCTTTCATGGATTTTTCAGTTGTATACGGCCTGTCATTGATGTTGACGCAACCTCCTTAAAAGCATAATACAAAGGGGTATTATTTGTTACAATAATAAAGGATGTGAACAACCGAGTATATACCATTGCATTTGGAATACAAATTCAAAAAATAATGATTCATGGGAATGGTTCTTCCGTAAGCTTCACGATATAATTGGTGATCCGGAAGACTTGGTGTTTATATCTGATAGGCATACAAGAATACTAAATGATGTACAAGTTGTCTTTCCCAATGCACTTCATGGAGCTTGCATCTTCTATATAGGCTAAAATATCAAATCAATTTATAAAAAAGAAGATGCAGTCGCATAATTTTTTAAAACAACAAATGAATATCGTCGATCAGAATTTGATCGGCTGATGACTCATTTTACAGATGCATTTCTAGATATCTCACAATACGTGTCGGTGTGAGGAGTTGAGAGGTGGGTGCTTTCCTATTTTGATGGAAGGTGATACGATATAATGACTACAAACATCTTCGAATGTTTGAATGGGATTTTGAAGGATGCTAGAAAGATTTCCATTACATGCCTTATAGAACATATCTGTGATATGTTACAATGATGAATCTATGAACGACGGACAATATGATAGGCTACATGAACACTACAATATGTTACATGAACACTACATATCTGTGATATGTTACATACACTAAATATATAGTAACCAAAAATATTCAACAACATATAAGAAAATTGGGCAGTAGAAATACAAGTTATAAAATCTATAATTCACAATTTGAGGGTGTATAAAAGAATTGTTATAAACGATACAACTATGCCACGTGCAAATAACTCAATTGTAATTCGTACTTGATATTCTAGCATTTTTTGTTGAGTTATTTCTTGGAGGTTCTTCCCACATGCGAGGGCTTCGACAAACTTAAGGGTGAATACCCCACAATCGAACCTACAAAGCACATGAAATGTAAACAATTAAATACTATGTATGAAATTTTAAGTGCACTTTAAAAAAATGTATATTTTATTTACCCATTCTCTTGTTATGGACACTTCGAGATCTCATATTTCCACTCATTATTGGGTTTAACCCCATTTCTTCTCTCATAAATGTTCATCATTTGAAGCAGCCGAGGGACAATCTTCATAAAATGTTTCATTATTTCAATGTACAAGGAGTATTGATATGGCGTATTTGTGGAGTTAAAAATATGAATACACTAGCCATTCAAATCAAGCTCAACTGCAATCCAATGATTGTGGTTCACATTCATTGAAAAAATAACATTATCATTGAAAAAATAACATTATCAAAAAATAACAAATCAAGCTCAATTGCAATCCAATGATTGTGGTTCACATTCATAGATATTGTCTGCAAGTTGAGGACCTGATAGTGGAGAGAATCCTCAATTTCAAGATCCCAGCACGTAGGATCTTGCTCAAACTCTTTCATTCAGCCAGACAGGTTCTCCTGTAATGTCATGGGAAAAAATTTAAATCCTCAATGTCAATAAAAAATGGTCATGAAGACTAGATGAAGTCTACACGAGGCCTTCCACGATGCGTCGTGTAGACTACACAAAGTCTACACAAGGCCCGTAAAGTCCTACGTGTAGATTTCACGTAGTCTCAGGCCTCGTGTAGATTTCATGTAGTCTCGGGCCTCGTGTATACTTCATGTAGTCTACTCGAGGCAACGTGAAGGCCTCGTGTAGATTTCATGTAGTCTACACGAGGTAATATGACGGCATCATGTAGACTACATGAAGTTTTCATTAAGTTAAAAAATAAATCTTACTTACTTGTAATCAAATCACCAATACTGATTTTGATATGAGGATTGTAGTCTTGCAAATCCCTCATCATGAACTCTAGGTATGCATCGAGATGCTACAATGTAATAAGAATTAGTTAAGATATTTATATTTATTTTAAATACCACATTAAAAAGATTATAAATAACTTCTTACATCTGACTCAAGCCATGCATAAGGTGAAAAAACTAGTTTTTTTAGCCAGGTAACATCAACAGTGTAAAATCCAATATCTATTTTCTTGTTCATGTACAACGTAATTATATATCAAAATTAGGTACACGATTGGTTTACTAAACGGTAGCTACACGATGTTAGTGCAACCTTCATATATACTATACGATGGCTATACGAGGTCAGTGTAACCATCATGTATACTATACGATGGCTACACGAGGTTAATGTAACCCCCGTGTATACTACACGAGGTTAATGTAACCCCCGTGTATACTACACGAGGTCACTGTAACCATTGGGTATACTACATGATGGATACACAAACTCAGTGTAACCATCCTGCATGAGAATAAAAAGTAAAATTACAGAACTTACCTTGCCCTTGGGGAGGTGAACCACGCATTAAAATGGGTTTCATCCTCTGAAGATACATCACCATATGGTTGAAAATGTTTGAAGTCCGTTTGGGCAACGATATTCTCATAATCCTTTTTCCTTTGCTGCTTCTTCTTTTCAACTTGTTCGGTTTTCCATGTAGGTGACTCTAGGACCCGAGTTCTCTTTATCTTTCTCTTACTGAGTTCTCCAAGGCGGACGAGCTCTTCTTCTTCTCTATCGTTGGACTACTCTGTTGACCGAACCGAATCTATTAATGCAGATATTATCGATGTAGTATTTTCTTCTGTTTCTTCTTCTTCTTCTTCTGCTTTTTTTCAGCTTCTTTTTTTTATTTTTTCTTCCTCTTCGTCTTCTTCCTCTTCGTCTTCTTCCTCTTCGTCTTCTTCTTCTTCCTCTTCTTCTTCTTCTTCTTCCTCTTCTTCTTCTTCGTCTTCCTCTTCTTCTTCTTCGTCTTCTTCTTCTTCTTCTTCGTCTTCTTCTTCTTCGTCTTCTTCTTCTTCTTCTTCTTCGTCTTCTTCTTCTTCTTCTTCTTCTTCTTCTTCTTCTCTTCCTTATTTGTCTTGTTCTTCTTTCTCACCTTCTCTTTCTTCTTTCTCTTCTTCTTTTTCTTCTTCTTTTTCTTCTTCTTCCTGCTGTTCTTTTTGTTCCTTCTCTACCATCTCTTCTTCTTCTTCCTTCTATTCCTTCTCTCATTCTTCATTTATTTTCTCTTCCTCCTCAGTCTCCGTTTCCTCCCTGTTGCCAGCCATCATCATGGTAGATTGAGGAAAAGAATGAGTAAACATCTAGCCTCGATGTTACCAGATGATCCATCAAAATTTTAATTTGAAAAATTACAAAGGAAATGTCTGATTGTATGGACAAAATCTTCTTGTCCATTGAAGTGATCTTTTGGTCCATTCCAATTAGACATTTCCTCACCAAATGTCATGTCCATTGAACTTCTTGGACACAATCTTCTTCTTCTATTTTTTCAATGGCCTCATCGGACCTATTCCTCCTTTTCTTCTTCTTCTTCTCTTCCTTTTCAATGGTCTCCTCTTCCTTATTAGCTTCCTCTTCTACTGGAAAGGGTGACTGAGGAGGTCTCAACTAAAAAAAATGTAATATTATGTAGACTAACTAAAAACAGGGTGACTACATGATCAGTTACACGGATCTCGTGTAGTCATCGCGTAGACTACACGATCGGTTATGCAGACCTCGTATAGTCATAGTGTAGACTACACAATCGATTACACAGACCTCGTGTAGTCATCGTGTAGACTACACAATTAGTTACGCGGACCTTGTGTAGTCATCGGATAGACTATACGATGGTTTCACTAAGGTACACGATGATAACACGACATTAGTGTAACCATCATGTAGACTACACGAGATTAGTGTAATCATCGTGTAGTCTACACGATGACAATATGAGGTCTGTGTTCAAGAAAAAGAAGGGTAGAAAATGATTTTAAACATACATTCTCTCCAACTACTGATCTTCAATAGCTTTTTTCGTCTTCCTTCTTAGTAGGGACCAAGGAAAGAACTGTCAACTAAAAATACAAGAAATATAAATAAAAATGTTTTAAATTCATCAACATACATTCTCTTTCGAAAAAATTTCTTTTTGAAGATTCTCAACCGGTACTATCATGGTTATACACCAGTTGAGAATCCTTGGCACCTTGACCGAAACCTCGTTACCATACAAACTACCCAACAAGGAGATAGTTTCAAATACTCACGCCTATTTAAACAAACTAGAGTAATTCAGTATTCAACACATAAATAATTCAATACATCACTACATAATTAAATAAAATTATATCTGGAAGGCAAATGGACATCCATTGAGTGAATATCCATGAACAGAAGCCGAGGATTTATGTGTGTTTTTGTTATTTTCTTTATCTTTAAAATACCAAAATTGCCTTTGTATTCTTGACAACTAATAATGATTCAATTGTTTTGGAGAAAGAGAACTCTCCCCACGGATATTGGTTGAACGCTTCAAGGTCATCAACCAAAACCATCCATCTATTATCAATTAGACGGTTCTCCTTCTCCAACAGAAAATGCTCTAGCGAATAAATCAGAGTCATCTTGACCCGATTAGTCTGCCTTGTATTCAGTGTTTTTAAAATTCTCCTCCAACTTAGCCATTGTTATTGATTGGGCTTTGGAAAAGTATAAATCAGAGAGTCTGTTGGGGCCACGAGTCTTCTTCTCATCCCGGGCTTCATCGAACTTTAGTCTGATCATCAACGAGAACTCATTCTTGGAGAAGCACATTGACAAGAAACTAGATTTCCTCCTCAGATGGAGTGTCGTTGACATATTTGACCTCCCTGGCCAGCACTTGGTGGTAGACAATTATTGAAAACTTCATGGCTAGGAGATCAAGGAGATGGTCAAAGCATGTCTCCCTAAATAGGGAGAGTCTAGGAGTTGTTAGCTTAGTCTTGATAACCTCTATGCAATGCGTATTGTACTTTACATTGACCCTTGTTTTTAGAATTCTGTTAATGTCATTGATGTATCTTAGTTGCATCTTTTAGGAGGCCATAACTTGTAGAAAATTTAAGGTAAACATAAGATCAAAAAATGTACACGATGCTAGTGTAGTCATCGTGTAGAGTACACGAAGGATACACAACCTTGGTGTAGTCTACACGAGGGTCATGTAGACCTCGTGTAGACTACACGATTAACGTGTCCCCCTCGTATAGTCCTCCTGTAGTCTACACGAGGCTTACACGACCTCGTTAAGTCCTCGTGTAGACTACATGAGGGGGACACGTTCATCATGCAACCATCTTGTAGTGTACATGATGTTTACACGATCCTCGTGTAGACTACATGATGGTTAACAATGAGTGTGTACCTAGAAAATAGACACGATGGAAGACCAGAACCTCAGAATTCTAGAAAAAAATACTTAGAAAACCAGAAGAAGAAGAAACACTCATAAACCCAGAAAAAATATTAAAAACCTAAAAAACAACCTAGTTGGGATTCATACATCCACAAAAACAGAAACTAATAATCTAGAAAAAAACTCTCAGAAACCCAAAAAAAACACCTCAGAATCCAAAAAACAAAAACTCAGAAACCCAAGAACATGCCTTGTTGTGATTCCTTACTATGGGAGATGAAAGCTCAAGGATTTGTGAAGAGAGAGAGAGAGATGATGTGACTTCCAGAGAGTGAAAGATAGTAACAGTAAGAAAGAAATGAGGGAAATGCAAGTGAGGTACACGAAGAGGTGGAGTTTCGGGTAATGTGTAATCATCACCTTTTTTTCAAGCACTAGTTTGAAATTCGTGAAAGGGTTTTTTGATAACTTCATAAGTTGATTTTGAATTCAAGGTGGACCAGAGTTAGGGTAAGTAAAAATTAGTGTAGGGGTCAAATTCTATAAGATAATTAGTGTAGGGGTCTACTTTAAAAAAAACCCTTGTTATTTATGAATACTTGATCATTTCAGAAAACTTACATTGTTTTTGCTTTCGCATATTTTTTGTTTGCTTACATTTTGAATGTTATTTCTGACTGCTTGTGGTTTTTGATTTTTGAATGTGAATTCTGTTCTATTTTGATTTGTTAATGTAATTTCTGTTTTGTTTGTTTACAATCTGGATTGTTGCAATTTTTATTTTTGAATGTGATTTCGGTCTGGTTTTTGCAATTTTTTTTAAATTCTATGACATCCTCTTCAAGCTCTTCACGATCACGTGAAAATACTGTTCCAATAAGATATTGTTAGTGTGGATTGGTAGCTGAAGTGAAGATTTCACGGACTCGTGAAAATCCAGATATTGGATTTTATGGACGTGTAAAATACGGGGAAGGTGCACCTTGTCGGTACTTTAATTGGCTAGATCAACCTCATTGTGGGAGATTTTAAAGCTTTATAGAGGGACTCAATGATAAAATTACACAATTAGAAACCGCCTTCAACGGTCTGAATCAGAAATTGAAGAAATAGAGAATATATGTGGATAAATTAAGGAAACAGAGAATTATTTGTTAATTTTATTGGTTATGTTTGTATCTTAATACATATTTAGTATGTACTATGAGATTTTATGCCTATGAAAATCTCTAATTGGTGCTTTCTTCTTATATGTCTTTTTTTATGGTTTACTCGTTGACGCAAATTCTGAATGTATCTTTAACACTTTACAAATTTATTATCTTTGTTTCTGTTATTATGCACTCTGAGCTCTCTGTTAAAGGCTTTTCTTTTTAACTTTAGCATATAAATCTTGCATCGTAGTCAAGTTTAGATCAAAAGAATCTTAAAGTTTCGAAAGAAATTCACAGAAAGCGTAAACACTTCTTCAAGTACGAAATTTCTCAAAAACTAAATCAAGATACCTATTTTAATTAGCATACTTCTCCTGTTGGTATGTGGAGGTCATATATTACAAACTTATTATGCAATATGCATGTGAAAATCAATAGGAGGAAGCTGGGCAATCAATAAAAGATATATAACATAACTAGTATGCCCATTCAACAAAAAAGCCAAATTTGTCCCATGAACTCCCACTTCATAACATAACCATGTCAACAAATGGCAATGTATCTTTCAGACATAACGTAACCGTGAACTCCCAATTCACGCTATCAGTTACAAAAAAGTGCCAATTTCTCATAGAAAGTGTCAGCAAATGACAATTGCAAATAGTTTTTTTCATTTGATTACATAAACATAATATAACTAGTATGCCCATTCAACAAAAAAGCCACCATGAACTCTTCCAACGCATTCTGTCCATTCAACAAAAAAGTCATCATGTTGACAACACAGAAATAACAATTTAATAAAAATACCGTCGTGTTGGCAACTTAAAAATAACAATTTAACACACTCTATGATTTAGGAAGTTGATGGAGGTTCAGAATTTTGACTTCTGGTGGATCTTTTAACCTCACATGGTTAACAATTTAACATAGTCTATCAATATTTTCGAAAATAGTTGAATTTAATAAAATATCAGAAAACCATTCATAAACTACATAATAAAGAAAATTCAAGAGCTTTAGAACATAAATAAGAAATTGTATTGAGGCTAAATTAGAAATTGTATTGAGGATCTAGACGTGCATATGCTAGAGATGGTAGACTCCACTCTGCAACATAATTTATTAAGGCTACATCAAAGACAAATGACAAAACTTACCCCAAACTCAATAACAGTATAGAAATAATGGCTAAAATGGAACAAACTTATGATAACACATGCAAATTACAATTACCTAAAACTTACTTAACAAGTCAGGCTAAAAGGAAAGTGCAGTTTATAACTTAGATGTAATTTGGTTCTGACATTTGAGTTAAAGGTACTAGTTTGATTAATAACAATGCTAGTGGCAATACTGTAATTATTAGTGATAAGGTTAGAAGGATTAGTTGTAACGGCAGTTAGTTTGTTTATAGCCGTTTGACCTACTTCTGTTAGCCTTATATATACTCTATGTACTTCTCTGTTTAAGGTTAATAATAATAAAAGGATTACTTTTTTTTTTCTTTCTCTCTCGTTTTCTTCTTCTCTTCTTGTTTACTGCTTCTGTTTCTCCTTTTGTCAATTTCTCTTCATGGTATCAAAGTCATAAGTGACTCACGTCCATGGTTGAAAACTCTACCGCAACATCTCAATCTGAGTCTTGTGATCTTCCTCCTGCTCGCGCCCCTGCTTCTAAACAGAATCCCAGTCAAACCCAGATTAAATTCAACCCCTTCTTGATTCTTCCTCAGTTACTAATGGGACCAATGCACCATTAGTAATTTTGTATCTATCAGACTCGACTCATCAAACTTTATATTGTGAAAATACCACATCTCCTCCATTCTCAAGGCCCACTCTGTCTTTGGCTTCATCGATGGCTCCACACATTGCCCAGATAAGTTTATCATACACGAAAATGGACAGACCATCGTTAATCCAAGATTCACTCTCTGGACAGCTCAAGATCAGGCACTTATCACCTTGATCAATGCCATCCTCTCACCAATTGCCTTCTCCTATGTCGTCGGATGCAGTACTTCTAAGGAAGTTTGGAATTCCATTGAGAAAAGGCACTCTTCAGTTTCTAGAACCAACATCTTGCTATTAAAATTTGACATTCAATCTGTTTCAAAGAAGGCGAATGAGAGATTGATACTGACATTCTGAAAATTAAGGAGATGAAGGATAATTAGTTGTTGTCTCTGTAAACCTAGAAGATGAAGATATTTTAATCTTCACCATTAATGGCCTCCCAAGTGAATACAATGTCGCCCGGACCACACTTAGAAATAGGGCTGAGCCTACGACCTTAGAGGAGTCACATGCCCTTTTGAAATCTGAAGAAAATTTCCTGGAAGCCCAAAACAAACAACACAAAAATCTCTTTCAAAACACTGCTCTCGTTGTTACTCAAAAGTCTAAACTAAATAGAGGAGGTAATCGAGGAAGATGGTTCAGACAATTTAGAGGGAGAAGATCCAATCCTAGTAGATATAACTCGGAAGGGGAAGAATTTCATCCAATCAGCTCACTAACCAATCTCCATCCATTCTTGGCACTCCATCTCAAGTTGCACAATCTGCCTTCAAAATTTTAAGTCCATAATCAAATTCAAGACCAAGAATTGAGTGTCAAATTTGTCAGAAACCAGGGCACTCAGCAGTTGATTGCTATCATAGGATGAACTACTCTTACCAAGGTAAAACTCCTCCCTCAACTCTTGCTTCTATGGCCTCAATGGTCTCTCAAAACATCAATCAAGATTCCAAAGTTTGGCTCTCGGATACTGGCTGCAATTCTCATCAAACTCCAGATTTAAACAACTTGATGTCCTTTTTTGAATATAATGGAGAAGACAACGTGGCTATTGGAAATGGTATCATTTTGCCCATAACATACACTAGTTCATGTACCCTATCTACTCTTCATTCCTTTTCTTTATCAAACTTGTTTTGTGTGCCTAATTTATCTGTTAACTTACTCTATGTTTATAAATGTTGCAAAGATAATCACTATACTTTCTTCTTTGATGAATCCTATTTCTTAATTCAGGACAAGTCTACAGGTCAAGTTCTTTACAGAGGCCCCAATAAAAATGGACTTTATCCAATCAGTTCTGCTCTTATCTTGAAAAGAATGTTAAATTGCCTGCTTCTGTTGCCTTTCTAGGATCCAAAATTTCTGACTTAGTGTTACATAATAAGCTTGGCCATGCTTCCAATTATGTAATTAGAAGTATCTTGAATAAATCTAGAATGAAATGTACCTTTGGTATTTCTGTTGACAATAAAAATTGCATATGTACTAGTTGCCTTGTGAGTAAAATGTCAAAGCTTCCATTTCCTTTATCTCGATCTCTATCTTGCACTCCATTGAACATTATGCACAGTGATGTATGGGGGCCCGCTCCAGTTTCTTCTATTAAAGTTTATAGATATTATGTGTCCTTTGTTGATGACATGTCTAGGTATACTTGGTTGTTTCCCATGACTATAAAAAAAATATGAAGTTTTCTCTATCTTTCAAAAATTTAAACCCTTTGTTGAGAATTTATTTTCTGTCAAAATTAAGAATCTAATCACTGATGGAGGTGGTGAATTCACTAATCTTGCCTTTGAATCTTTCCTTGCTAAGTATGGCATATTTCAACAAAAATCTTGTCCATAAACTCCTGAACAAAATGGTATAGTTGAAAGAAAGCATAGACATATTGTAGAAACTTCTTTGTACTATATCCTTACCTCTTCAGTTTTGGTTTAATGTATTTTCTGCTATTGTTTTCTTGATAAACAGCATGCCTACACATATTCTTGGTAATAATCTCCTTTTGAAGTTCTTTTTAACAAGATCCCTGACTATAATCATCTCAAGGTCTTCGGGTGTGCATGTTATCTATGCCTAAAATCTAATAACTTAAACAAACTTCAACCCAAAACCATTGAATGTATTTTTCTTTGTTATATTGAGTTCAAGGGATAAATATGGTATGATCCTAACTCTAAAAGGTCTTATACTTCTAGACATGTTATTTTTCATGAGAAAGTGTTTCCCTACAAAAGGTTACTTGAAAAATCCTCTTTCAATTCTGATACAGCTAGTGCTTTGCCAAGACCTTAATGTAATTCTTTGATTCTCCCAATTATAAATGATGCTACTATTTACTCTGTTTTTCATCCTGTTGAAATCTATTGCAGATCAAAATCATGTTATCCCTATTGTTTCTCAAGAAAAACATAACAATTATGATAATGTCACTCTTAATCAAACCACATCCGATAAGCATGTTGCGTATGATGTTTCTATCTTTGATAAACATTTGCCTAGTTCTGAATCTTCAAATCTGAATTATGTTTCTAACATTGAATATTCTAAAATTTCTGACAGATTAACTAGTGATGTTAATATTGAGCCTGTCTCTTCTCCTTTACTACCTGCACACACACGAAACACAAAATCTTCCATAGATAAGCATCGCATGAAGACTAGATCAAAGTCTGGAATCTTTAAGAGAAAAGCTTTAGTTGCTTCACATTTATCTAAGTCTATTGAACCATCTAGCTTTAGATCTGCCTCTAAACATCCTGCTTGGATTAAAGCAATTCAAGAAGAATTTAAAGCTTTGAAAAATCAAAAGACTTGGTCTTTGGCTCCTTTATTTAGAAATAAGAACATAGTTGGGTGTATAGACTTAAATACAACCCTGATGGTAGCATAGCTAGGCACAAGCCTAGACTTGTTGCCAAAGGTTTTCATCAAGAGGAAGTTTTAGATTACACTGAAACTTTTAGTCTAGTTATTAAAAAGCCAACTATTATGATCATTCTTTCACTTGCTGCTCACTTTAACTGGCCTCTTAGACAATCATATGTCAAAAATTCCCTTTTACATGGTTTTCTTACAAAGGAGGTTTATATGGAACAACCTCTAAGATTTGTCAGTTCTACATATCCTAATTATGTGTACAGGTTACATAAGTCCCTCTACAGGCTTAAATAGAGAATGGTTTGATAGGTTTCCTTCTCATCTTCTTACCATAAGCTATGTTGCCTCTCAGGCCAACACATCCTTGTTTGTTAAAGTTGATTCTCATATTATTACCTATTTCCTCCTTTATGTTGATGATATCATTCTCACTAGCACATATAACACATATACTAAACCTCTTGTTCATACACTAAAATTAGAGTTTGACATGACAGATCTTGGTAGTCTTAGGTACTTTCTTGGTCTTGAAATTAATAGATCCTCTGCTAGTATTTTCATTAACTAACATAAATATGCTTTTGATTTGCTTCTCAAATCTGGTATGGTAGATTCTATACCGTGCAATTCGCCATGTTCTACCAAAAGTCCTTAATATAAGCATGTTGTCTCTCCCTTATCTGATATCACTTAATATAGACAAATTGTTGGTTCTTTACAGTATTTAATAGTTACTAGACCTGGTATCAGTTTAACTGTTAATCGTGTTTGTCAATTTATGCATGCTCCTACTTCTGCACATTTTTCTGCTGTTAAAAGAATTCTAAGATACATTGCTGGAAGTTAACCATGGCATTCTGTTTAAACATAAATCTCTTCAGCTTCAGGCATTCAATGATATTGACTAGGCTAGAGATCCATCTGATAGAGATCCACCACAGGTTTCATTATCATTTTAGGATCTAATCCTATTTCTTGGTGTGCTAAAAAGCAACCAACTCTTGCTAAATCTTCTACTGAGCTGAATATAAAGTCTTAGCTAATACTGCTGTTGAATTAAGTTGGATTAGATAACTTCTTTGTGGTTTGCATCTTTATTTGACTTGTCCTCCTACTTTATTCTATGATAATACTTTTGCTATAGCCTTAACCTCCAATCATATTTTTCATGCTAGGACTAAACATATTGAAATTGTTTTTCACTTTGTTACGGAGAAAGTGGTTAAAAAGGATATTCAAGTCAAGCATGTTGAGTCTTGTCTTCAGTTGGCTGATATTTTCACCAAACCTCTTTCTACACCTCGGCTTAATTTCTCGAAGAGAAAACTGATGCCCTTAGTACGAAGGATCAGTTTAAGGGGGAATGTAAAGGGTACCAATTTGATTAATAACAATGCTAGTGGCAATACTATAATTATCAATGATAAGGTTAGAAGAAATAGTTCTAATGGCAGTTAGTTTGTTTATAGCCGTTTGACCTACTTCTATTAGGCTTATGTATACTCTGTGTACTTCTATGTTTAAGGTTAATAATAAGAAAATGATTACTTTCTTTTCTTTCTCTCTATCTCGTTTTCTTCTTCTCTTCTTGCTTACTGCTTCTGTTTCTCCTTCTGTCGATTTCTCTTCATCTGGCACACTTCTAGGTTGTATTCTTCTTCTTCCGCGTCTTTCTTTTTGGATTAATTAGGGCCTTGGAAGACTTTGCATTTTCCCCCATCCATGGCAGTTTCCGTACTGAAGTGCTCCCCTATTAGAGGAATCCTAATGGTGTTTTTCTCATCTTCACCTTCTTTCTAGCTTCCTTTGGCCTTCTAGGTTGATTTGGAGGAGCCAAAATGGGATGATTGGTCAGTGGTCATTGCTCTTTACTTGGAAAAGTCTAAATCATGTTCTGGTAGACTTTGAGATACGTGTCTTTATTGAAACAAGGATGCGTAAAATCTTCTAGATCTTGACTGCTTTCAAGTATGCATAACTGCATGTGGATAAGTAATTCATGTAAGCTTCCATTAACCACATCCATAATTTTGTTGTTCAAATCCACCACAACCTGATAGTCATAACAATGTTCAACTTCATACATACTATCCACAACCCAATGTGCAATATAATTCATTGCATTATGCTTGAATTTGTTTAGCTTCTTCTATATATTTGGACAAATAATGCCATTATATCCTCCATCTCAGATCTCTTCTGTTGCATCATTTTCATTAACAACCTCCTTATGAACTCCAAACATAAAATTATCGGTTTGTCTCTTGCCTCAATGTTGAAAAGTTAATGCCTCAGCCATGTTGTGATTCAAATTGTCACTTTAAACATCTATACAAAAGGCATGCCTAGACCATGATCTACGATCCTTTTTCTCCAATTAATTGTAGGTCTCTGTATTTATTTTCTTTATTTGTTCAATATAATTAAGAAAAGCATGTTCGGTGTAAGCTTTTGCTGCACTCCACATTAAATCTTTCAAAATCTTGTCCTAGAATATTTTCTACAAGTTTTTACAAAGGAGTCTCGTACAAAACTTATGTGTAACCTAGGGAATGAGTTCCTTAAAAGTCTCAATCAAACCTTTTTGTTCATCGCAAATAAAATTCCGTCCATGTTGCACTCCTCCAATATCTTCCAATCATAAAGTCTGGAACCATGTCCAAGTTTCCTTGATCTCCCTCTCAACAATCACATATGTTATGAGAAATATATTGTTATTTCAATCTTGACCTATTGCACATAAAAAATGTCATCCAAAGGATCATTTCATACGACACCCATCAATAGATATCACATGCCTACAATCAATAAGAAACCCCCTCTTGCACATATCTCAACATACATAAATTTGTTGGAATACTTGTTGCTCGGTCTTCGTCAACATGGAACTTCCAACATTAAATTGTTTAACTACATCACAATAATCTGACAATGTTAAATTGCATTTCATGGGACCCGTGTATAATTTTCTAAAGCTCTCTGCTTCGCTCTATAGAACTTATACATTGAAACATGGACTTAATAATCTCTTCGAATCTAATCTTGCAATGCACCAATCTGCCATGAAGGGTCATCCCAAAGTTTTTTTAGTACTTTGGAGCAATCCATCTTGAGGTCATTTTCCCATTGACCCTATGCCTAGTACAGTTAACATACTCTGGGTTAAAATGTCTTAATTTGAAATGCATATTTTCTTTGTGTTTCAGATGTGTTAATCCTCCAATCATGATCTCTCTTACAAACTACAACAACTTTTATTTTGATTTTTTTTCTTGAAAATAAAATCAAACCCATATTTAATTGCAAACTCCTTCAATGCCTTCTTAAAAACTCAATGACAACTAAACATCATTCCTTTTTCTAAGTGAATAGGTTTCCTAATTTTAATTTCCTCATGCAGCTCAGGGTACCAATGTTGTGTTATTTCTTCATCAAATGAATTATGCACGGACCTCATATCATCATTATCCACATATTTAGATAAATGGTCCAGGCCTTCATCATCTAAAATAACATCATTAGATTCATTTGAAGGTTCAGTGTCATCGCCATTATACTTTTCTTCATCACTAGACTTAGACTCATCAATTTCATGCAAGTCACTATTATGTGCTTCAATGTCATCGCCATCATTAAAATTATGTTTACCCAGGGTGTGGCCAGTAATATCCCCCTCTACAGGGATTCATTTCATCTGGATCATGTAGTGCTTGTGGGAGTTCTTTTGGGACATCGGGACAATCAATCTGATGTTCAAAACACACTTCAACAACCTTGTGTTTCTTATTATAAATGACATCCAACATTGTATACACATCTCTATTAGAATGAATCACCTTCAAAACATCATCAAATGTCTCGGTTTCAAATTTGTACCAGTAGTCTAAGACATTTACATACCCCAAATCTCCAACTATATCATATATATCTTTCAATAATATGAAGTCAGGATCTAAACATTCTTTTCTCAAGAGATCACCACTTTCTTATCCTTTCACTGTGATGCAACTAGAAAGTAATGTTTTCCATTTTGTTTAAACATAAGAATTAATTTATTTTATTAGATTGAAAGCATTTGAAGCATATGCCTACAATTTTATTTACATCTTATTAAGTAGGACAAGCTTCACAATAAATAAAACAAGAAGGAATAAACAAAATACATTTTAGACATGGGACCCATCCATAACTGATTAATTAACACAATAAAATAGTAGACAAAGGGAACATAAGGAGCCCATCACTCACATGTCCAATAAATTAGCAAGAACATGTTGTATATACTAATATACTACAGCCTTCATTGGAGAAGCAAGAACAAGTTGTCAATAACACAAAAAGATATAAAAGCATTAACAAAGTGAACATAAGGCGACCGTCACTCAATAAACAAAACAAGGAAAATGTGTCCAATGCATAAAGAGCACAAAATAAAGATTCATCAGTTCCACCAACAGTTAATGGATAAGACAAAGGCCAAGCATAACGAAACAATAAGTAACACCTATATCCCTAGATATAGGTTCATCAGTTCTTAATGGATTAAACAAAGACCAAGCATAACGAAACAATAAGCCTTTCATCATCTCCCTGGATCGAATTGTTAAAAAGGGAAAAAAGTGGACAAAATTCTAATCCTCGCAAAAAAGTAAACCCAACATGAATAGCACTCCAGAAAGTAGAAAAGCAAACAATATACACAAGGGTAAACTACAGTTTTATCCCCTACAGTTTGTTATAGTTTTCATTTTCAACCCTCTACTTTAAAAAGTAGCATAATATACCCTAGAGTTATATTGTTGATCCACGTTTGCCCTTCTGTAAGTATTGCGCTACAAAAATTAATGGACCGTCACGATTGTCCAATGTGGAAAATTATTTAATGCCACATCACTCGATTTGTTACCCCAACAGCCATGTCAACTCAATTTTTTAACCCTTACCCAAAAGACACCTCAACTCAATTTTTTTTACCTCTTCAAAAAATCACTCTTCACTTTCTCTCAAGTTAGGCGATCTAGGTTTTGAGATTAATCTTCGTGATATTGTTCCTATTTGTAGAATCTTTTATGCTCAAGTTATTGTTCTTCTTCATGGATGATTGTAGGAGGTTGAATATCTCTGTTTTGAGGAGGTTGAAGGTCTCTATTTCGAGGAGGTATGTTTTCTGTTCTTCGAGTTTGTAATGTTCTTCGAGTATGTTGCTGGATTTGTTTTATTGTTTTTCTGATTTTGTCATTGATTATGTCGAGGGTAATGTTGTCTTTAATTTATCTTTGTAGATTGTATCTGAAGCAAGCACTATTGTTGGTACTCAAGCAAGCAGTTTCTGTTACCAGTGCTAATGGAAGTCAAATAGCCACTCAAGCAAGAAACTCTGGAATAGGTCAAGGTAGAGCTCAAGGAAGGGGAAGAGGTGATACTGCTAGGAGAGGTCAAGGAAGGGGAAGATGTGTTGTTGCTGGGAGTGAAACGAGATGAATCTATTTTGTGCATTATTTGTAAATTTTCTATTTTGTGCATGTAATAATGAAATTGTTTTTTGTATTAGGTACTGAATACGTTTTTTATGCCGGGATGTTACTAAAACTATTTTTTGTGTTGAGATGTTAATTGTGCAAGATTTTAGGTGATGTTAATAGGTGTTGTTAGGTGAATATGGGTATATTTTATGTTGGAATTTAGGTGAATATGGATTTTGATGTTAATAGGTGCTGGATTTTGATGGAATTTAGGTGAATATGGATTTTGATGTTTTCAGGTGCTCAATTGATAGATTTTAAGTTGTAATTTCAGTGACAATTTAAGTATATTCCAATGAAAGCTTCATGAAAGTTTCTTTCACTGAATTAACTTGTATGGAATATTTTGTACTGAATTAGGTTGTTTGAATTATGTATACAAAATTATATGGAATATTGACTGAAGTTATATGGAATATTGTTCCCCATTACATTAACAAAATCCTGTGTAAACAAAATCTCATATAAACACAAGTACATAAACACGATAACATAAAACAGTCAATGCTACAACATCAAAATATGGCATTCAAATTGTCATCAACACAATTAGATAAACTGATAAACTTTAACCTAATTTACATAATCACTAACATCTTCTTTGAGGCATCCTAATAATAACATGAACACAATTACAAGCTATGATAATGCCAGAAACAACAAAATCCTCTTCATTTTCTCACGATGTTGGTCATTTTTTTGCTCCAACAATTTTAGATTTTTTTCAGAAGCTTAATCTTTGCCTTTGAATTTGGTAAATCATCTTCGCACCAAGCAAAATATCCACAACCTGGATTATCCCAACCATAACAGTAATACAGTATTAGTATTCCAAAAATTCATTAAAACCGTAAAATATTATAGCACAGACTCACCAAATATGCATGCATAACAACAAAAAAAATCCCTCCTTGGGCTTGCTTGGGTCCGCGATGTCCTGATCTGAGCAGTAACTCCACAATAGCATAGTGGTGGTCATCGACGTCCATGTGAAATGGGTGTCGTTGAGGTTGAAGAAGCCATAGAAGAGAGAAAGGGGAAGAAGGAAGAAAACCTAGAGAGTTTTGTTAAGGACTAGTGAGAATCGGACTGGGGGAAGAATAGAGAAAATGGGGACGAAGAACCCAAACCCTAACCTTGGCCTTCGCGAAGAGAGGGGAAGAAGTATCTAAAACTAGAAAGGGTTGTTGTACTCTAAAGTCTACAACAATGGCCTTCACGAAGAGGGTGGAACAAGGAAGAAGAAAGTTGACAGTCCGTTAATTCATGTTGGGTTGTACTCTAAACCCTAATCTTGGCCTTCGCAAATAGGTGTTATTTTTAACGTATTGCTACTTAGGACAACCGTGACAGTCCATTAATTTTTTTAGCGGAGTACCTGCGAAAGGGAAAACGTGTTTCAACAATATAATTGTCGGATCCATTATGCTACTTTTTAAAGTAGAAAGTTGAAAATGAAAACTAGCATAAACTGTAGGGGCAAAACTACAGTTTACCCTATATACAATCCTATCATAAATAGTATATACAACTCAACATGAATAACACTCAAGAAAGCAGAAAAGCAAACATTATACTATCCAACATGAAACATTGACTTGGAAATTAAAAAGAGGAAAGGAAAAGAACAAAAATGAAAAAGAAGAGTACCCTCAGATCTCCTTGAATCTCCTTCGTGAATCTTCTTTGAGATTAGGCCTATTTATAGTTCTTGAATCTCCTTCAAAACCCTAGATTTCTTGAATCTCATTAAATCATCCACTGTTTTCTTCGAATCTCCTAGATTTCTTGGAAAGCAATAACCTTGTCCTTCAAAATCATAGATTTCTTCCCTCTATCTCTCACGTGATAGCCTTTCTTCTTCTCTATGTCTGTCAAGTGATGGCCATTCTCCTTCCTCTTGTTCTATTCAAAAGTTCCTTGAGGCTACAAATCCCTTCTCTGTTTACTATTAAATAGAAATCGTGAGAGATAGATCAAATTGGTGAAACTAAAAAAGAACACGGATTAAATTAGTCATTTAATAATGTAGGGTTGTGAATTGTAAAACTAAAAAATACTAGGGTGTAAATTACATTTTAACCTATAATAAAATCATACAACCGTACACGTCCAAGAACAGCTAGGTAGTCAAAAGTTTCGTACAAAAGTTGTATATCCCTTAGACAATCCCTGGTCGTACTTCATAGCAGTTGCACTAATATATTTCTGATTTGTTTAAGAAAAACAATTAATACTAAGATACCTGTCGTTCTGTAACCTACTTATTTCATTTAATAAAGTTTATGGTGGAGAAGTTGTTGAGTAATTTAATTATTTCTTTTGTTGCTGTAAAGGAAAATTTCCTCACACCCAAAAGCATAAGAATATTAAGAGATAAAGAGAGAATTCTCAAAAAATGAATATTGAATTACTTCTGTTTGCATTGAATCAATTGATTTACAATTGGCCTCAATTTATAGGCTCTTGAGTAGTTACAAGATTTAGCTAAATCCCTCTAAACTAGAGGAATCAATAAGACATACCTCCTAGATTAAGCTTATCATTTTAGACTAAGTTTTTCTAACCTAAGAACTGCTTGAATCTGAACCATCAGATGGAGCATGATGAAGCCAACGGTTTGAATGGTTTTTCCGCTTAGCCATGGTGGCAATCCACTCTTCCTGCTTCTGATTGGTAGTGTTTACTCACGTGGATTTTCACCTAATTTGTACCTGTACATTTTCTCCTATTGCATTTATTATCACGCAGTGAAATTAACTTACAATATTTAAATTTTCTGCCATCATCATACATCATTAGTCTCGCCTCTTCTTTTGTGTATCGTTTATGATTGTTTTTCTGATATTCCTTTATCGTTTCATCTCCTCGTTCAGAGAATGCATTACGTGCATCTCCACAGATAATTCTTTATTTTTCCACTCAAAGAATGTATTACCCATGTTATTTTAGAGCAACTTTTCCTCTTTCAGCTCAGAGGATATCTCACATGCGCTACTCTGGAGCAAATTTTCACCTTCCCGTTCAGAAGACATATTACATGCGTCGTTTTGGAGTGACTCTTCATTTCCCGCTCAGAGGGCGCATCACACGCATCATTTCCTTACTTGTCAACAGTCGCATCTTTTCATTTCTCGTCTCAGTCACCCACATCCCCCATTCCAATAAACTATTCTTTACTTTTATTTGAAATTCGCCACTTATATAAGGTCTCCTTCCCCATTTTCTACTCTCACCTCCTAGCTTTCTATCGTGTAAGTTCATGCTATCTTCTTCTTCCTTCTTTTTTTTAATTATGGAGAAATGGAATACTCTCGTACCCTTAGTGAAAAACTCAGAGGAGTTCAACCTATTTATGTCCCGTTACCGAGAGTCTTTTCCCTTAAGCGTTCTATGTGCGTTAGGAAAGAGTGAATCCATAGGAATTCCATGTAATCCCCCTCACCAAATTACTCTTAGCCCTATCGTCATAATCTTAGATCTCAAGCTTCCATTTTCTCCGTTGTTTTCCCAGTTCTTTCACACAGTAGGTTTGGCTCATTCTCAATTTACTCCTAGCTCTTATAGGATTCTCTTAGGCGTAGATGCTTTGAATAGGAGATACCATTTTGGTTTAGGGTTAGATGAACTCTTCAATTGCTACATAGTCAAATTCCAAGTTGACATTTATTACCTTGCCAATCGTCTGTTTGAAAAAAATGGAGTTTAATAACCGGGATCCTAAGAGGAGATAAGGGTTGGGAGAGGGATACGCTCATAATTGTGGGCCCTGTAGAGAAGAGGACTTGCTCTGATACCTCCATCTCTTCCCATTTAAAGCTTGTTTTTGTCGCTACTGCCACTACTGATCCTGCTCCCATTGAGCCTGTTGAGAGGATTGAGGCTCTACCGAGCTCTGAGCATCCTCCTCTTCCAGTTCACACGTCATCCGTTACCATGCCTGCTGCCGCTACATAGACTCCTCTTTGGGATCTGAAGATGTTGCAATCCCACCTCCTACTCCATGGAAGTTGAGACCCCAATCGGTGATCTTATGAGCAGATTGAGCCATGACTTGATGCAGGTAAAATATATACATTTTTTTATGAATAATTTTCTTACCTTGTATATTCCTCTATTTTTTCAGGCTGCCATCCATCACAATGCTCTTCAATATTTCCACACTCAACGCGGCCAAGCTTTGTCCCAACTCCTTTCGTTGGTTAACTCCTCAAAAGCTAGTCTCCAATCTGAGAAAGTGCAGTACGTGGCCAGTGAAATCGAGCTTCAAAAGGCTTTAGAGAAGATGACCCATGATGCTGAGGCCACTACTGCAGAGGAGCGGAAGCTGGTGGAAGCCCTTGAATCTGCAAAGAAAGCCTTGGTTGAAGCTCAGTCGGCTAAGGTTGAAGCTAAAAAAGTGAGAGATGCGGCTATTTAGAGGGATGTTGCTTCTGATGCAGAGTATCAGACTCTATTTTAGTAAGGGGAGATTATGGTCTACAACGCAGGCTATAGGAAAACAATGGCAACTCATCCTCCAAGATAGCCCCTTATTCTAGAAGTTGAGGATTTTGTTGGTGCTTCACTAGAAGATGCCCCTGCTCAAGTATCTCCTTCTATTGCCATTCTCGTTCCTGGTTCGAAGAGGGTGCCCCTGAGGAGGATCCTGAAGTGATAATAGTATAGACTTCTTTTCTTTTTGCTTTCCCATTGTAATTTTCCCCTTATAATCAATGAGAAACCTATTTTAGCAATATGATTTTATCTTTTCATTTCGTAAACTTTTCTCCCATTTTCGAATCTCTTCCTACTGCCATCCTCTTTCTTCTTCTTTCAAAACTTTTTTCCTTTGTGATTTCCTTTAGAGGGTATTACTGTAGTCACTATTCCTCATGGACTTAAGCTCTTAGTGAGCTGAGGGGCCCATTTCCATTTCCTTTTGAAAGCAGAAACTTTCATGGAGATAAGCTCTTAGTGAGCTCATGGGTCTCTTTCCATATCCTTTAGAAAGCAGAAGCTTTCATGGACATAAGCTCTTAGTGAGCACAAGGGCCTTTCCCATTCCCTTTAGAAAGCATAAGATTTCATGGAAATAAGCTCTTAGTGAGCTCAAGCCTGTTTTCATTTCCTTTAGAAAGCAGAAGCATTCATGGGCACAAGCTTTTAGTGAGCTCAGGGGCTCGTTTCCAGTTTTGAAAGAAATAAAGAACACCGTATTCTTATGTGGAAAACACTTAATAGAAAAAAACCATGGGCATAAATATTTTCACTATTTTAAAGATAATTACACATAATATTTGAGTAAATGTAAAGCATTTCAAGGTTTGGGTAGGTCACTTCCCTCACTCGTCGTTGAGTAATAAGACTTGTTTCCCATAGCCGCTTTGACTATAAAGGGCCCTTCCCAATTTGGCCCCAATTTTCCTTCATTTGATTGGAAAATTCTTTTTAGCACAAGGTCTCCCACTCGAAACTGCCGTCCATTAACTCTTTTATGGAAGTACTTCCTCCTTTTTTATTATAATTAGCCATCGCGACTTCTCTTTTTTCCTCCAGAAAGTCCAGACTTTCGATTATACGTTCAGCATTGGTTTCCTTGTTCACTTTTGATCTCAAAGTAGGAATCCAATTTCAACCAGGATGATAGCTTTTGTGCCAAATGTCAAGGAAAATTGTGTTTCTCTAGTTGACTCTCGTGGTGTCGTACGATACGGCCACATAACTGATGGCAACTCTTCGACCCACTTCCCTTTGGCAGCTTCTAGTCATTTTTTTCAATTTTCCCAAAATTGTTCTATTCGACCTTTCCGCCTATCCGTTGCCCTATGGGTAGTACAGAGTTGACACACTATTTTTTATCCAGAGATCATCGCAAAAACTTTTCACCTAGCTTCCAGTAAACTGAAGCCCATTGTCCGAAATGAGCACTTTAGGGATCTTGTACCTGCATATAATGTTTTTCCATAGGAATTGCTTTACTTCTTCTCGCACTCTCCCTAATGCTTCTGCTTCTATCGACTTTGTGAAATAGTCAGTGGCCACTAGTAAGAATCTTTTTTTAGCAGGAGCCATCGAGAGTGGACCCACTATATCGATTCCCCAGGAGCGTCTGTAATGCTTCGAGAGCCATCTTTGGGATGAGAGAGTATCGTTGGCATTTGTTTCACTTCTTCCCAAAGGACTTTGCTTTTTCTTGTATTTTTGGCCAGTAGTACCCCTCGTTCAGTAACTTGTTGGCTAGCGTTCTTCCTCTAGAATGATTCCCATTTATTCATTCGTGTACTTCGGTCATCACGTATTGGGCTTCCATTAGAGAGAGGCATTTGAGGTACGGACCTGAGAATGATCTTCTATACAGCTCCGCTTAGATCATCACTCTGTTGTTGGAGTTTTCAAGCTTTCATTATGTCGGTTGGTAGCTTCTGATTGAGTAGGTACTACACTATTTTCCTCTTCCAATCATTCACATCGTTTCCCGCCGCGACTTTCGCTCGCACCAATATCTTTGTGCTTGGCTCGCTCAATTATTTCACTGTTATTGTTCTTCTAAATGAAATTTGGGCCGACGACACCAAGCTGGCTAATGAATTTGCCTTCAAATTTTCTGCTCTAGGTATTTGTGTAATCTCATGGTCTTTGAACAGCTGAAGCATTTCTTTAGAACTTTGCAAGTATTCTGCCATCCGCCTATTTTTTGAATTATATTTTCCTGCGATTTGGTTAGCAACTAACATTGAATAGCAAAAAATTCTTACTCTGGTTACCTTAAACTCAATCATGAACAGCAGTCCAGCCAATAATGCTTCGTATTCTACTTCTTGTTTGACACTTAGAAACTAAATGCAAAGCATGTTCGAAGGTTTCTCCATACGGAGTCTGAACTACCACTCCTGCTTCGGCTCCACGATAATTAGATGCCCCGTCTACAAATAGAGTCTAAGCACCTTATTCTTTTTCCTTCATTGTCATGTCATGTTTTTCATTGTCATAAGTAAATTCTGCAATAAAGTTTGCAAGGACTTGGGCTTTTATAGAGGTACGAGGGGCATACCGGATGTCATATACCCCGAGCTCTATTACCCATTTCGCAAGTCTCCCAGCCATCTCATGCAAGTGCAGTAAGCTTTTTATTGAAAAATTTGTCACCACATTTATGATGTGCTCCTAAAAATAATGTCTGAGCTTTCTTGCAGCAACCATCAATGCGAGTAACAGCTTCTCCATTTTCCCGTATCTAGCCTTTGCAGCTACAAAACTTTTGCTCACAAAGTAAACTAGTTTTTGACACCCTTCTTTCATTCTGACGAGTGCTGCACTAACAGCGATTTCTGATACTACGAGGTAAATGAAGAGTTCTTCTCCTGGTGAGGGCTTTGACAGTATTGGTGGAGAAGTCAAATACTCTTTAATTTTTTGTAAGGCATCTTCACACTCTTTATCCCACTATTGTCTAGAATTCTTCTTCAGTTTGGTGAACGGTCTGCCCTTATCTGTGGATCTGGACATAAATCTATTCAAAGACACCAGTTTTCCTGTCAAGCTTTGGATTTCCATTTTTGTCTATGGTGATTTTATGCCCATGATTGCTTTTATTGATCTGGATTCACTTTGATTCCCTGATTGTTCACCAGATGGCCTAGAAATTTTCCCGCTGCCACTCCGAAAGTGCACTTTTTTGGGTTCAACTTCGTATTGTTTCTTCTCAAAGTAGAGAATGCTTCTTCCAGGTTACGAATCCTTCTTTATGGAGTCAACTACCGACGCGGTACATCATCTAGTAGGCGCTTGATCCCTAAATATGGTCCGTACTCCTTCTGGTGACGGATAATTCAATGTCTGGTGGTAGGTGGATGGAACAACTTTCATCTTGGAAATCCAAGTTCTTCTGAGGATCGCATTTTAGGGTGATCGTGCTTTAATGACCATATAATCAATGATGTGGTTGAATAAGTCAGCCCATACTGGGAATGACCAAAATCCTTCAGAATAAGCTATTGCTCTATTGAACCCTATGAGTGGTTGTCTTAGGCCATGTAGCTTCGAGGCATCTATCGCCATCTTCTCAAGCGTTGAACGGTAAAGTATATTCACAACACTCCCATCATTAATCAGCACTCTCCGTAGTAAACAATTTCCAATCTATATGGTTATCATAAGAGCCTCATTGTGCTCACCATGTTCATTGTCTTCTTCATAAAAAATAATCGACACGCTACCAACTGATTTCTTTCGATCATCTTTTACTTTAAGGGCGGGCTTTTTGTAGTAGATTTTTCTTCCTTCCTGGTCGTTCCTTCTTATTCTTTCATGGCGATAACAATGTCCAATATTCTCAATGGTTCTTTATCCCTAGGGCGCTGCTTTTTTTCATCCCTCTTTGGTTGGTCCCACCTTAGAACGTACTCCTTCAAATGTCCCTCCTGGACGAGCTTCTCAATGTAGTTCCTTTAGTTGGTAGCAATCTCAAGTTTCGTGACCGGCACTCCGATGGAAGTGGCAATATTTATTCTTATCTCTCGAATCCAGCTCCTTTATAATGGGATGAAGCCGTTTCAGCCAAGGTTCATCCTTGATAACTTCAAGAACTTGATTTACTGAGATAGTCAATGGGGTATATATCCTATCCCTGGGGTGGATTTCACCAGCTTGCCTTAGCCATTTCCCGAAGTCACCCTCCTTCTCATCTTCCTTCTTCTTGGGACGTTCTGATCCACGCTTTCCCATTCTCATGCTACCGTCATCCTTGCAATGCACAGGGTTTCATTGCTCAATCAACTTTTGAATGCTTCTCTTTTCTTCCTTAAGAGCTATGTATGTATGTGCTCGGAGGAAGGTTTCTTCCATGGTGAGGGGCTTATTTTTGAACAGATCTTCAAATAATTGACAGTTGATATTTAGGCCGCGTCTGAATGCCAGCCTAGCCACTCGATCATCACAGTTTTCTGCCTTGGCCATTTCATCTTTGAAACGATGCGTATACTCCCGCAATGATTCTCCTTTCTTAATCGTAATCGTCATGAGGTGTTCTGAATCTTCCATCATCATTTGGTAGATGGAGTACTGCTCCAGAAAATCAGAAGACATTCTAGTATAATTATCCATCCAAATCATGTTGGCTGGGAACATTTGGCACATCATTTCATCCTCATGCTGATGAAGTGCCATCACTTGCTTGAAAAGGCGTAGGTGGTCAACATGATTTGATTTCCCTTCGTAACATTTAAACTTGGGAGCCATAAACTTCTTTGGTATTAGAGCAGATATGATTTCTGGGCCTAGGGGAAGCGAGTTAAAGTTTCCAATTATGCTGCTCCGCTTACTCCTACTTTCCTCATTTCAAGCATCTTACGTTCCAACGTCCTTTCTACTGCCCGCTCCGTCAATGGCTGAACGGGTCGATTTTCATGAGTGATTCTTTTTCCCCTTATCACTTGAAGTGGCTTCAGAGTTTCTGTGATGGGGTTTTTGGCTGGTTATTGGTTTCAGTTTCTGCTCTGTCGGTTCCCTTTGCTTTTGGTTCTGATTTTTCCACTTCGCGCTCCCTTGCTACTGTATTCTGGCTGACTTTCACTCTTGTTTTTGTGACTTATCGTTTCAGTGTGGCAATCTCTCCTACACGGTTTTCCATGCGTTCTGCAGTGCCTCGCTATTATGGTTTTCCATTCCTTGCATCCTGCTCAGGATGGACTGAATCATGTTATGCACTCCCGTCGGCTGTATGGGTTGATCTGGGAGGTTAACAATGAGGTTGGGGTCATTTCCAATTTCCCTGGCAGCGTGTGATCTAGTACAAGGCATCTTCAATTATCTTCTTGAGTAAAAACTCTCAGGCTCTCAATGAAAGGACCAAAATGTAAAAAAAAATTTCCTCACACCCAAAAGCATAAGAATATCAAGAGAGAAAGAGAGAATTCTCAAGAAACGAATATTGAATTACTTCTGTTTACATAAAATCAATTGATTTACAATTGGCCTCTATTTAAAGGCTTTTGATTAGTTACAAGATTTAGCTTAATCTCTCTAAACTAGAGGAATCAATAAAATATAACTCCTAGATTAAGCTTATCATTTTAGACTAAATTTATCTACTCTAACAACCGCTTGAATATGAACCGTCAGATGGAGCATGATGAAATCAATGGTTCGAATGGTTTTTCCGCTTGGCCATGGTGACAATCCACTCTTCCTGCTTCTGATTGGTCACATTTACTCACATGGATTCTCAGCTGATTTTTACAAGTATAGTTTTCTTGATCCTAATATGATAGGTTGAGAGCAATAAAATCTTTATTAAAATATCATAAGTTTGGATTCAGTAAGTCTTGAGGTAACTAAGTAGCGGTACCAATTTTCAAGAATTTTTCTTTACCACTCATTAAAAATGGAATGGGGATATGGGAGGTTGATTTTCTCACTAAAAAATCTTTTCAATGATCAAATTTTGGCTATCTTGAGGATTTTTTAACCTCTTATTGTAGAATTCTTATTTTTCGTCATGTAATCTCATTCTTCGTAAAAAGGTTCTTTAAATTAAGGTTACATAATTGACATAGTTTTATGTTGTTACATATTTTTTTTATAGTATGAGACAACTATCAGTACTAAAGATTGATCCACTAGGCGATAATATCATGTATGACTCATGTAAAGGTGAACAATTTATAGATTAATAACAACCTCATTTAATGTTATTAGCAATTTATGTTTTGGGGACTAAAAATCTTAAACTAGGAAACAAAAAATGAGATTCAAAGTACAATGAAGGAGGTGGAAAGAGACAAGTTTACATAGTAATATGACCGCTATAATTGAAATCATAGGAGATAGGTTGACTTTTAAGTTGAGTTTCTGTTTATACATGGATTCCCGCCCCTGACATACCTGTTGAGTCCACTCATCCAGAACGGAATCTCATGACTATCTACCCATAATCGTCAAGTCAAGTGACAAGACTTCGACAAATCTGAGGCTTAACACTTAAGAGTGTGCACAGTTCGATTCAGTCGATTTTTTGGTGAAAAATGAAACTTCAACTTTGGTTTGACGATAAAACTGAACTGATCCGTTCATGCTAAAAGACCCAAACCGTGAGTTTCGTTTCAATTTGGTTCTATATTATTAATTAAAAATAAATTTAAATAAATTTAAATGATATTGTTGAAAAACATATATAAAATTAATGTTTTATTTCGGTTCAATTCAGTTTTATAAGAAATTATATATAAAAAATAAAAAATAATATAAATTTAATGTTTCAGTTCGGTTTGGAACCACCAAAATTTTGAACCGAACTGAAAACTTCGGTTCTCTCATTTTTCAAACCGAACCGAACACAAATAAAGAACCGTCCGAACTGGTCATTTTCAGTTCAGTTCAGGATAATTTTGA
This sequence comes from Datisca glomerata, assembly GCA_003255025.1. Lineage (NCBI taxonomy): Eukaryota > Viridiplantae > Streptophyta > Magnoliopsida > Cucurbitales > Datiscaceae > Datisca > Datisca glomerata. The sequence continues at coordinate 80,862 of QANY01009406.1, forward strand.
ACACCCCAATTAACAGTCCTATTGCAGGGTTAGATATTTTTATATCTAGACACACATTTATCATTGAGCACTCTTTCTCTCTCACACACACTCACTAACCTTCATATGAAAGATCACCATAGCTAGCACAATAGGGAGGACCTTATTGGCAACCCCAAGGAGGTGCGTTTACCAGCGGTTGTCATCTTTTCTTCCACGCTAAATCTTCATGTTTCCAAGGTTTCTCTGATAATTAGACGACTCTTCATTCATATACCCGATCTGATTCAAAATCCATCCCTTAAATAATGACCACTCTACTGAGGAGTCGTTTGCCTAAAAAATTTCAATGGCTGAACGTGAAATGTTCTGTACCTCATTCCTACTCATGAGCAGATTTTCTATCTCATCTGGCATGAATGTGCGTTTAAGTTTCTTTCACAAAGAGTCCACAATATCTTTAGTTCTTTCGGTTCATTGGGCAAATAGAAAATTTGTTTAACTTCACACCTAAGATTTAATCTACAAAATAGATCTGGAAGTGTGTGCATTTTTTCTGCAAAATTATTATGTTTCTTACGATTATCTTTTTTCTTTTATTTCTTGGATGCGCCTTCTGAATCTGGCACAATGGCTTCAAGTGGAATCAAGTAAACTTTCTCCTTATTGTGTTGTGATGAAGAAGAAGAGGTCCGTCGTTAAGGAATATGGAAGAGTTCTCTACTTTCACGAATAGATTTTCATTATTTCCCGTTGCACCAACTTTTCCTGTTCTCAATGTTTCCCATTCCTGTCACCATGCCTTTTCCATTTCTGTCATCATGACATTTCCGTTTACATTATCATGACGTCTCCGTTCCCGTGGTCTGGACGTCTTCATTTTTGTCGTTTGTTCATTTTTATTTTCCTGCACTTTTTCATATAGAATAGGAAAGTGCTAGTCTTCAAAAAAATATGCATGTCAAAGTATATATTTCCGTTCTCTTCTTCTTGAAAGACTCTGTAGACGCGGAAAGAGATCCAAGGTCGATATTACTATTTACCCTTTACCTCAGGTTTCCACCTATGTTGTAGAGCCTTGCGAGTATTCTCTTCTAGAGCACACTGATGTTGCTAAAAAATCATACAATTTATGAAGCTTAATGTGGTTGAGAGAATTTATGAAAGTTTGTGAAGCATAATGAAGCAATTTATGAAATATCGGCTGAAAATCTTAGGATATTAAGAGACCCACTTACATCAAACTTAATTGGGTTGTTTCTCAAGTACACCATATTGATTTATGAGGAAAAAATAGAAGAAAGTAGTAAACATTTTTTCTGATTTTGAGATAGTTAGAGAGAGGGAGCTTTCATTAGGTAATTGATTCCCTATTTCCATGCTTATGGCCTATGGGTGGGTCTTTTTGTTTTATTTTGATGGTTATTTTCTTTAATTTTATCTTGAATTTTTCTGGGTTTACATAATATTTTTCGTGAAGAAACATTTTGATAGAATATTGCCGAGCCGAACCGAACGGAAAATTTTGGTTTGGTTTATATGACATTCACGGTTTGGTTTGGTTCGACATATAAACTTTTGGTTCGGTAATTTTTTCCAAAAACCGATCGAATCGAACATTGAACACCGCTAATCAGAATCACTTGAATACACTACATACAACACCTAAATTTTCAATCAACACTAATACCCTAATTAGAGGTGGCAACCGGGACGGCCAGGGCTCGGACCGACCTGTCAATACTCGGTCTGGCCAGCTCCGGGTTTTTCCAAGTGATTCATGGGACGGTTCCAGGTCGGCCAGCTGAAATTTTGGGGAGGACAGAAATGAACCGCTGAACCAGCCTGTGAACTCATGGGCTGTGCTAACTAACGATTCATTCTGGTTAAATAATCGGATCGGTCCGTTCCTTTCCTTTAAACATGTTGTAATTCCCTGCAACATATCATGTAAAATTATTAAAAGTTCAGTAAAGCTTTTGTCAGACCAACCACTCTTAGTTTTAACTCTATACCAAATTACAATGGCTGATAAATTTGTATATTTGGTACAACCGGATAAAAAACAGTTTCAGCATCTCGTAACTTATCCATGAAATAAATAAATATTTTTTTAAATCACCACGCCTTCGCCGCGCGACGCCGCCGATTCCAACATGGAGAATGCAAGTTTCTTTATGTGGTCTGACCCACCCATGTGTGAAAGAGTAAAAAATATTATCTTTGTGTTATTAAGGGGAATGATCCGACTTGAGCACGAAAATATAATTTTACGATCCAAGATTAAGAAGTTGATGATGTACATATGCTTGTTGTTGAAGTTTGATTTCTTCAATTCTAAGCTATTTTTATCAATGAAAAGTCAAGTTTAAATTTGCATTTACAAATTTTGATCATTGAGTTGATGGAGAGGATAATATTCTCAAACATAATTAAACATCATTCATACTTCTTAATTATATATCCTTCATAATTATCATAATATCCTTACAAAAAAATCCCAAACATCCTTCACTGTTTACAACAATATTCATGATATCTTTACAAAAAATCTTAAACATCTTTCACTGATTACTACCCATAAAAAATAATCATCCTCTTTCACAAAATATAAACATACAAAATCACTGTTCAAAGTTCCCGTAAAATATCCACGAAAAATTCACAATCATTGTTCAAATTTGACTAACTGAGGGGAAGAAAGGCGCTCAACTTCCATTGTGAATAATGCTTTGGTCGCCTTTCAGGTGCAATGCTTCTTAAGGACCATCATTCTCACGAGAGACGTCACCAATGTAGGAGATTTAGAAACGTACATTGATTCAGACCTTTGCAAAGCATTTGCCATCGGTTCAGATCACAACTCAGAATTTGTCACTGGTTCAGGCCTCTGGGAAGCATTTCCCACTAGTTCAAAAGCCTACGATTAAATAATAAAACATAACTAAACATAAAAAAATTGTAAGTTAGCAAATAAAGAATAATTAAATGTAGAAATAATGTATTAACTATAGACATCTGGGAAGCATTTTATGAAGCCACAGGTTCAGGATTCTGTGAAGGCACTGATCTAGACGTTTGTGAAGCTGATTGTGAAGCCTATAATTAAACAACAGAACATACTTAAACATTGAGATTTAACAAACATAACATAATTAAATGTATTAATTGTTTTTGTACCTTTTCTCCTGTTACACGTCCGTTAACTATATTAATTGTTTGCATTTCATTACTATACCAACCCTAGATTTTCTCTTTGTCACTACATGGGGTCTAGGAGGCTCACCTACCTCCCTTGTCCTCAACTTCTTAGGTCTTTCAGACTTTTTATGATAAGTAGGAGGAATTAGTGGTGGTCTAGTAGATTTGGGTAATAATTCTTAACTGGTCATATGGCTAATGACATGCCCATATGAATGTGATTCCAAGATCTATGTATTTATTAAAAAAGATTCTCAAAGAGTTTGATTTAGGGTACAAAAAAATTCACGCTTGTGTGAATGACTGCTGCTTGTTTAGAAAAGACAGAGAACATTTGGAGAAATATCCAAGATGTGACTCTTCAAGGTGGAAAGTTGATCATGCAATGCGTGCATTAAATTGAATACCATTAACAACATTTCATGCTATCCATAATAAGGTCAAACTATAAATTTTATCAAAATAAATTATCCAAACAGGATAAAAGTAATTTCTATAATTTCATCAAAATTTAACACAGAGAGCTAATTAATTATGCTCTACACAATTAGCGTGAACTATTGTTTAAATATTTTTCTCAAGACATTGTACGATATGATCTTGCAATTATTCAATTTTTTTTTGTATTTAGAGACAAAGCAATCATTTAAAAATAAATACTTAGCTTGTAATTTTAAGTCCTCCATTTATTTACATAAGATGATCCTTGAGGGCTTTGCGATTTGTGGGTTGAATCTGCCAAATTATGAAGCACATTGGGCTTAGCTTGAATTAAATCTGCGGAGGCTATGGAGAGCCTGGGCTCAGCCTTGATTCACAGCCCAAAAGATAGGCCTGTACGACCCGCGGATTAGTGTTGGGCAGGGCGCGGGTTGCGAGTCTTGGATCGACATGCAGATCTGCTTGGGAAGAAGGCCGCGTGGTTGGGCTGCTAGCGTGGGCTACATGCGGGCCTCTCTTGGGCTAACTTCTTGGGCAGCATGTTTAACCTCCTATGGATCAATGGGCTAACTTCTTGGGCAGCATGTTTAACCTCCCATGGATCAACGATGGCGCGTGGTAGCATGTGCGGCGGTCTCCGACGACATATTCTTTAAGGTGGTTTTGGGGCCTGAAAACGTGTTTACCATTGTAGATCTGAGTACTTATGCTTGGCAACGAAGGGAGCTTCTTCTCCATCAATTTCCATGGAGATTTTGAATTTGAAAATCCCTCACCTTACGTAGATTGAAGCGAAATAAGGGGTGGTTGCTGCCTTTTCCTTCACCTCTGGTGGCTGAGATGATTTTTGGTGGTGATGGAGGGTGTAGTTGGCTAGGTGATTTTTTCAAATTAAGGTAGAAAGAGAGATAGAGAGAATAATGACACAATGATTTACGTGAAAAATCCTTAAAGGGAAGAAAAATCAAGGGGAGATTTTGATAGTATTTCACTATGGAGAAATGATTTTCAAGGCTAATGAGTGTTGAGAGTTGTTGTCTTCTATTTGGAGTTATCTAGCCTCTATTTATAAGCCTTCATATAATCTGATACAGGTTATCTAATTTTATATAATATTTCATGAGATCTAACTTATCAACAATAACAACCAAGTGAATATTGACCTGACCGCCTGACCAGTCCAAGCGGTCTTGATTAGGTTCTCTTTAGATTACCACGTCAGCAATCCATGTGCTTTCGTCTGATTGATCTATTTTTTATAACTATCTAGTCGATCCTATGATTCTTGTTCTATATTTTCTTCGATGGAATGTTCGGTCTTGATCTTGTCACGTGTCGTGTGAAATTTTACGTGTACAATTCCAATATCTCTCTTCTCTCTCTTCATTTTTTTCATAAAGAATTTTAGATTTCCTTGAACTAAGAAAATCACATTGATTTTGCTGTATGGCCGTTGATTTCTCTATCAATGGCCATGATCAGCTTGATTTATGGTCGACTGACAAATTTTACCACAAAGAACTGAATTTCAAATTTACCATAAAGATAGCTGACAATTTCTTTTCACAATTGGACAGTAAACACAGAGGACAGGGTACAATTTTCTGCATGTCTCTGTATTGTCCTAAGTTTGTTGAGTTTTAAATTGAAATGCACAGCACAGAAAAATGATGAAAATGTGGGTACTTTTGAATATAAAGACCCAACTTCCAAGCACAACTCTGTTCTGCTTTTCAGTAGTTTCAGAATGCAAAACCCATTAATAGGAAGCTGTCTTCGCGTCCCAAAATCAACCAAACAGGCGCACGACTCAATTAATGGCATGGCCTGCATGAAATTAGCTGTTTTGCAATTTCTTAGGTTTGAAACATGTGAAGTAAGTTGGTTTATTTTAACACGCCAAAGTGAATTACAATTACAACTAGAAATGTTGGCAAGTCTGAACAGTTGGAAGTTGGCAATTCTTTTGAGTTTCTCTATATCTTGCCAAATGCCAACCCGCATCAGTCAAACACGTTGCTAACTTTGACAAATCATGACCCAATAACTCATTGACACCATCAATTCTAGACACCTAAATTAATACATGTGGACTTTGAAACTTTTTCAATTAGGTAGGTTTTTGTCCGAAACTGATCCCTTCATGTTGGGATCTACATGAGGAGATTGTGTTGGTCAGATCTCGACCATTCACTCAAATATAAATGACTGAAATTTGACTGTTCCAGCTTCTGATAAAGTTGTTATTGTTTTTTGTTATTTTAACGTTTGAAATTTGAGTCATCCGTTTATCAAAACAATGACCTGAAACAGATCACCACCTCTTCATCTAAACGGGAGACGATCTGCTTTTGTTTTCGCTAGGCCAAAAAATAATGGATTTACTAGTTTGCGTAGGTCTTCTTTTTACAGGGGTGTATTACTATATTTCTAATTTTTAGTAGGTAGCCAATAAGCTTACTAATGGTGACGTTACGCGGCTTATTAGCATGTAATCCAACTTATTTCAAGATAAAATTGACGTAATAGTTAAGCATCACACTCACATAAAAAATTTTAAGTTTATATGTCAGAGTATTGCGCAATCCTCCTCCAATTTGTATCTGTCTAAGGAACTCTGATATAAGATTTCTCAAAAGAATATGTTTTTCAGTTTAAATATATCGGGCTTTTTTATTTGTTAAATTACATCACAAATTCTAAGAGAAATGAGAAAATATGACTCGAATCTACGACTTCGAATATATAAATGTAGGGGTTTAAGCAATTACGTCAATCTAACTTATCAAATATATTAAAATTAGAAAGAATCACTAAGCTATTAAAAATGTTTGGGCAACCATTTATCACGCAACACGTTCGCATACAGGGAAATTTAGAAGTGCCAACTAAACTTAATAAAGTGGTATTACTAAAGCATTTCGTGACACATGAGTGGCATGGGTAATACAAGTGGAGCTGACGTGTGTAGGTTCTCTTCTAAGAAAATTCTAAAGAACCATAACATGCCCCGACTGTTTGCCAAGCATATGTTCATCTTCCTAACATAATTAGTCTATTCTAAAATCTTCTCTTTAAACTTAATTGTTTCATTAGGAATCTACATTTAAAACATGCTTTGAACTTCACTTCATTTATTTTAAGCGTCATTCTACAGTATAAGGATTTTTAAATCCATGTACTGGAGAGGGGAATACACTACAAATAATTTTTAAAGAAAAAAATATGAAAAGGAGGGAAATAAAGGGGAGAAAACCTCATAAACAGATAAGATTTCACATTACATGTGTCAAGATCTAGACCGAAAACTCTATCGAAAAGAAGATAAAACGAGAACCGTAAGATCAAACATGTGGTTATGAAGAATAGACCAATCAAGCGAAAATACTGTGAACGTGCAAATAAGATAAAAAGGGTGTACCTGTTAACATTTTGTGGTATTTTCCTATAGTTATGAGGTTTAGGAGGATCTTTGGTTAGGACTTGCCATATATGATTTTAATCTCTTTCATAATTTGAGCAGTACATATTGTTGTTGGCCAGTCATGCTTGTGACCTATAACTTACCACCATGGTTATGCATGAAAAGAGAAAATATCTTCTTAACGTTGTTAATATCTGGCATGAAACAACTAGGGAATGATGTCGATGTGTATTTACAACCACTAGTAGAAGATCTTCATGATTTATGGAATAGTGGGGTGCGCACTTTTGATGCTTTTAGTAAATATTTTTTTTGATCTGAGAGCTTAGGAGTACATCATGGAGAATGTCACAATCAAGATTTCATTAGCGACATTATTCTTGAAGGATGTCTAATCTCAGCAGGAACATCAATTTTGATGAGTGATGAAACGTTAGAAAGTGCGCATCATTATGTGTTATTCAGTACGGGTGTGGTCGAACCATTCTTTGAGTAAGTAATTATAAGTTTCTTAGAATATTTAACTAATTTATATTGACACGACATTGGTATATCACCAATATGTGTACATTTGATGTTAGGATACAATTGAGTAAGTTATAACAATCAAATAAAGATCTTGAAAGAAATCATACCTTGCTATGGAAGAGGCATACAGAAAAATTTTCATCATGGATTAAGGAGAAGGTTAATTACATGCTACAAATTGTTTTACAAATGATTGGTGAAAGTGTTACGATTTTGACAGATTAGGATTTAATGCTCTCTTATAGATTCAGATGAATTCTTCTATGAGTGATGAGTTGGACATACTAAATGGCTTGCATTTGGTCCTAGAAAACAAGCAGTATCCAATCTTTAAAAGTCAACTGGATATGTAATTAACGAACAACGCTTTCATACTAAGGAAGTAGAAAAGTCAACTCAAAATAGTGGTGTCACGATTAAAGCAACAACTATGTGCAGATCAAGTGCTAGAGACGTTATGATGTGGTTTCTTATTATGGAGTGATCTATGATATAATTTTGTTAGATTATTATACTTTTCAGATTCCAATCTTTAAATGTATCTGGGCAAATGTAAGTAATTGCATTAGGGTTGAAGATGGTTTCACCATCGTCAATCTACACTAAGGACAATCCCAATTTGCCAGGGAGCCATTCGTACTAGCATAACAAGGAAAACAATTTTTTTATACTAGAGAGCATGAAACCTCTTATTGGTATATTGTTCTTCGGGAACCACCTAGAGGTTTATATGATTTGGAGATGTAAAATGAGAATGGTGATGATGATGAGAAATTCATGCCTCACGAGTTACCTTCAATACTTGAAATGAATGATGATGATAGTGATGAATGTAGTTATGTAAGACTTGATGGTGAAGACATTATTCTAGATTAAATGTCAATCTATATAAAAATATTCTATGTATATTTTCTTCACCTATAAAAAATTTACAATCTATTTTTTTTCATACTTACATATTTTATTATATTTGAAAGTCATGAACTTTAAGGCCTAAAAGAAGGTTTATGAGAACTTCTCTTTATTTTAATTTAATTGCATTCAAATATTACATTGATTATAAAAATATTGTGTTTTGCTAATGCATTTTTTGTTCGTATTGAATAGGTTAATTAGTATGGTGGATCAAAAGAAAAAGGCTGCAACATAAACTCTTAGAATCTGAGTCCCAATAAGTTTTAGATTCCCAACCACCAAGAAAGAAACGCTCGATATGAAACATAGTATCTAGAGATAAATCAATGTTGCATGACATTATTGCCTTTCAAAAAATGTTGAATGAGTTAAGTCAAGGTGCATCATCATTTAGGACACAGAATTTGGCTAACGATTATTTATCTCAAGTTCTTGGTCTTGAGAGACATAGACGACTTAGAGCGTGTGGAAACAGACTAACTCTTACCAAACATTCCATTTTATCTCAGAAGGATCGTGCCTACACGAAACTTCAAAAAAATCATATCGAATTGAACAACAAATTTGATCATATGCAAAACTTTATGGAGCACATAGTGAAGCAGGTATACACAAGTATGCAAGAATGGAGTTGAATTTCCCAAGTAGTATAATTTCATACTCTAATATAAATTAATTTTCAACTTCACTAAAATGAAGGACCATCCTTTTCAGACATGCCATCACCCTCGGTCAATTTTAAAACTTTTATTTGTTTGCACATGGAGCTTTACTAATGGTAATTGATGATATTCTATTGTTAATTATAGAGTGTGAATAATAACTTGCACGTGAGAAAGTTGAAGTTATTAGATTGGATTGGATCAAATGAGGTAGTTGTTGTAGGATGTTGGTCTTCAAGTGATCTAAAAGATATTGTTCATCATGTGCCCCTTGGACTTGATGCCACGAGAGTTTGATAGATGTTGCAACAAAACCATAAGCTTACTTATGGAGGTCTACGTCTTCAATGAAATATATTGAAGATGTAGTAGGTAGAAAAGTTGCATGGCCTACTAATAGAATTGTCCCATTGTAAGTACTTCTTTTCCAACTATTGTTGGTTGATATTTTGTTGGACATGATTGAAATTAGGTTGATTTGAGTTTGATTATTGGCTGCATTAGTAGTGTTAATTGAGATTGGAAGAAAAACTGTGTGTATTTTAATGGGAAATGTCGCGGGGGGGGGGGGGGCTGGCCATGTGCATTGAAATGTTGGATTTGTTTATGTTAATAAGTTTGGATTTTGAATATTATGTTAAACTTTTCTCAAATGATTATTAGTATTGTGGGCATTAGAACTGTGGGCTGATATGATGCTGGACATGATTGAAATACAGGGGGGGTTGCTAGCCATGTGCATTGAAATGTTAGATTTGCATTTGTGTTGAATTTTTTTATGTTGGTGAGTTTGGATTCTGAATATTATTTTAAACTTTTCTCATATGATGATTAGTATTGTGGGAGTTAGATATGTGGGTTGACAAAAATGCTGGACATGATTGAAATGCCAGGGGGTGCTAGCCATGTGCATTCAAATGTTGGATTTGTAATTGTGTTGGATTTCTTTATGTTGTTGAGTTTAAATTTTGAATATTATGTATTAAACTTTTTTCATATGATGATTAGTATTGTGGGAGTTTGAAATGTGGGCTGATTTTTTTTTCCTTTTTAAAAATAAAGCATGCCTGGTCTTAGCCTGCAATAGTAGCACACAGCCAGGCTAAAGTAATTATAATGAGTCTATCATTTTATCTTTGATAAATTTTCTTTCCTTTTTGGTTTTGATACATCTGTTTAATCCTTAGGCTGTAAGTGTGGAATAACAATTAATTTGTAACTTCTTTGCATTTATGCATGCTTTTGGTAATTTCTAAGTTTTCACGGTTTTGATATATGTTCAGTTAGATATTTCTAATGGGTAAATAATTCAAAAAACTGAGTTTGAAGGCGGGCAGTTGCCTTGTGGTTTTCCGAATCAATCATATTCATGTGCATATAATTTGAACAAACAATAAGAATAGAATCTGCTGGAAAACAACACAAGGAAGAAACCATACATGTAGAACATAAATGTTGATTGTTTTAGTTGTAGAGAGTACCAACCAGACATACTCACATACACTTACAACTCCGACTTCCTGTGTGAATCAAAAGAGTCGACATAGATGTTAATACTTCATAGTTGATAATTCAATTTCTCGAATTTCTAACAATGAAATTACCTCAGAGAATAAGGCTACTTGGTAATAATCTAATATGATAATGAATAATTAGTAATGAGAAAAATAATGTTGACGCACGAGTGACCACAGCTGGCGCTGAGTACGATTCCCCTAAGAGAGAGTAAAAGAGACTTACTCCATTGTTGTTGTCTTCATTAGTCACAATGACAGAGAAAAGAATAGTAGATAATGAAATGCGTCGTGAAGCTCATAATAATTTCATATACAGGACAAACCAAATTGGGTGTCTTAACTTTGCTTTTGACTTATTCTCTCTCCCTTATTTTTAAACCTTAATTTACATCCTCAAGGTAGCGTGGATGATTTAAATAGATGTTTGAATTTTGAATGTATTGCTGGTCTGGTAGATTTTGGGTGTAGTTTGCTTTGTTCTAAAATAGGATCACTAATATTGGGTGTAGTTTCCTTTGTCTCAGAAATAGATGTTTGAGTTTTGAAGGGTGAATTGAAATGTTGGATTTGCATTTTTGTTCTTGCATTTGTGTTGGATTTACTTATGTTATTTTTCTAACTTGTTATTATATATGTATTTTCAAGGATAGAACATAGATGCACAGAAATTATGTATTTCAAGAAATATGATTTTGCAATCTAGATTACAATATTATAGATCAACATATCTAAATATTGAAAAACCTTTTATAGAGATCATATATACGTTTATAAGTGGATATTGAACTATTATAATTTTTTTTCATATAGGTCCACTGAAAACACAACAAACACATAGTAATTCAGGTAGTGCTTGGTTCCACATAGTGATGGCGACTATGATTCTAACAAGAAGACATGGAAGTTCTTTGATGAAAACATTGGCTTGTATTTGTGATATTTAGTACGACTCAAAATATTTATGAACACTTTGGAATATTTTTGTAGGGTTTTTTGGACATTTGATATTCTATTTGATATGGATCTTTATTAGTAAATTTCTTTAATTAAATATTTTAAATTAGTGATTTAATGGATGGTATTAATATTATTTGTTTGATACATTAATGTAAATTATTTACAACATTTAAAACCTTATAAGAGAATATAAAGCGTAAAGAAGCACAATAGGCAATGCAGTTATGATATGGTTAGAAATACAATAGTATTTTTAAAACGCTATAGAAAGCTTTTCACAACTTTAAAAAAAGCTATCATACATGTTTCATGGCGTTTATAAAACGCTATTGTAACCTTTCTATAGCGTTTTTTAAACACTATAGAAAGTGTCCAATTGCGCTAGATAACCTTTTTATGGCGTTTAGAAAACGCGATAGAAAAGTTACAAAAGCATTTTTCAAACGTTATTATAAACGTACCAAGCCTAATGACATACTTTCTATAGCGTTTAAAACACGCTATTGTAAGCTTTCTATAGCATTTTTTTAAACGCTATGGAAAGTGTCCCATTGAGCTTCGTGACCTTTCTATACCATTTAAAAAATGCTATAGAAATTTTTCCATAGCGTTTTATAAACGCTGTTATAAGCGTACAAAACACAATGAACACTTTCTATAGCATTTAAAAAATGCTACAGAAAGGTTACAATAGCGTTTGTTAAGCGCTATAGAAATTCGGCCATTGTTGGTACGCTTATAATAGCGTTTATAAAACGCTATTAAAAGTGGTTATGATAGCGTTTAAAAAATGCTATCATAGGGTCGGAGTTTTCATAACGTTGACAGACATATAGCGTTACAAAAAATGTTATGAAAACCTTATGATAGAATATTTTGGCCGCTATCGTAGCCATTTTTTGTTGTAGTTTAGATAATGAATAAAATAGTCCACAACATATTAAGGTTTGTAATCTATAATGAATGGTTGCTAGTATGGTTCGTTAAACATTTTGAATGCATGTGATCTAGATCCAGATCGCTGATGTGGATAGACATCTTAGTGAATGTACTTTATATAATTAGATTATATGGAACATGATCGATGTGAATTAATATATTTATTAACTTACCGTTTATCATAAAAATTTAATACACATGTCTATTGGATCTTTTGATTCACTCTTTAAGATTTGTTTGTAAAACAGACTGGTGACTTTTATTTTAGAGATTCAGTGATCTTGATGGTTGGGAACATGATCTTACTAGATTCGGAATCCAAGATTTCCTAACCGATTGTATTTTGGTTCCTTGAAGTGTTAATTCTGGAACTAAATAGTTATTGAACTCAAATTTATACTACGACTATAAATTGATCATTCACTAGTGAATTAATGGTATTTAAGGATCAAGAGATAACTAGAAGGGTAAAATGATAATTTTGACAAATTCTAATTTACAAATCAATAATAAGAGGACAGAACTACATGAAGTGTTTATATCAATGGACTACACGAGATTATTCTGTAAATATATTTTGTAATTACTAAGAGTTCAATTCCATAATTATAGTGGAGTAATAATGAAATTAATAAATAAGATTGTTTAATTAAATAGATTAATTAATAAAATGAGAATGTTTCAAGACATAAGAAAAGGACTAGCTTGCAAAAAGAATTAAGTGAATTAAATAATGAGATAATTATGTGAAATTAATAAATTAAATTATTTATTATAATTTTCAAAACAAAAAATTGTAATTAAATAATTATATCGATTAGTTTTGTACTAATTCATGAGTGAAACAATATATTTGATTTATGAAATTCAATAATATTAAATTATTATAAGATAATAATTTGAATTAACTAATATGTTATTTTTGAACTAACGGATAAATTAATTTTGAATTAATTGATATCTAAATATTTATCTGACTAAAATAAATAATAAATCTAGAAAAATTGCCACGTAACATGTTAGACTGCGATATGTCAATCACTGTTTTTTGAATCAGGGATTGACATGACACAGTATAGTGTCACATGACACTATAATAGTTAACCGCAGTGACATATTTATAAATAATTTATTATTTTATGTAAACCCTAAAACCTAATGGATCATTATATATATATATATATATTCTACAAGCATCATTGAAGCAATATGTGTGATTAATTATTAATCGAATGCTCTGTAAATTCTCCAATTCTCTCTCAGAGCTCTGTCTCACAAAATAATTATTCAAATCTCTAGATCTCATGTGTTGAGTACATATAGACACAGAAAAATGTTCTTGAATTATTCAACGTGCCCACACACGTACTAGTGTGTTCGAGGATTGGTTCGAAAGATCTTGGTATGGATCTCACAGTCCGTTGTTAATGGAATCTCAAGTTCATTATTATCAATGGCTCTTGATAGACTACAAGAGGTATAACTCATTTATTTGTATGTTTATGATTTAATGAGAAAAAATTATTTTTCATTAAAAATTATTTTTTTGGAACCTTTGGCAGCGCCAATGTTTTCCAATCGATAAATTTTTCTTAACTAAATGTCTCAGCTATACCGTCGCGATCCCAATAGTAAATGTATTTACAATACAATAAATTGATTGTGTATAACCTATATAAACCCGTCTTCCGTTAAATTTATTTTCAACGCATGTAAATAAGATAGTATGTACTTATAACTAATTTATGCAATTAAGGTCCATAAATTGAATATATAATTGAGTAACATTGCAAATACTCTATTCATAGCTCAAATAATTCATTGGGCGAGTAAAAAAATTATAGACATTGAGTAGATGAATTATCGACAACACGTAGCTAATTTATTTGCGGGAACAAAACATGTCACAAATCCTCCCTATGCTGTATTATTTCCAAAACTTTCAGCCTTCGATCCAATGGCACCTAGACCACTTCAACAGATTAAAATAAAAAGTTTTTCTCAAGTCAATGTCTAAGCGACTGTATAAGATTTTCTTTCTTAATTGAACCATATCTATAACTAAGAAATCTAGTGGGTTAAAAATATCACCAAAAAGAAAAACTAAAAAAGCAGAACTACAATACATGTCAAAACAACTTAATCTTAAAAAAATAGCTTTAATGGATGTTCATTTGCATCCGTTAAAGCTAAGATTGAGAGCTTGAAAAATAGGTGCAAACATAATAAAAAACCAAAACTAATTTCAAACATCACGAAAAACAATAATAATAATTCAGACCTTCAATTAACAAGAAAACAATTATATTCCAGCATGCACAACGGTCTGAAAATAGAACGATCGAAGAAGCTGATATTGTGAGGAAGAAAACAAGTAGCGTGGCTACCTCCACTCACTCTGTATTTCTCTGTCAATACGATTTGTAGTGTTTCCATCCATAATTAAACCTATCAAATCGATAATTAAACCCAACAACCCAGTCTCCTTTGAATAGAACCAAAATCATCTGTGAGAATTTCTTACAAATCATGCACCAAAACGTTTCCATGAATCAAGTGCAGTTTCTTAAAATCATGAAACCAAGTGGTAATAGAATCTGTCTGTGCTCAGACTCAAACTGTGGAAATGATACTTCTTGACGATGAAGACAAAACTCAAATGACGATGAAGATAAACCTGCGAAGAAAAAGACTTGAGACAATGCACTGCGCAAAAGGAACCCAGCTAAAGGGAAAACAAGGACAAACATTAATTTTAAAAAATAAATTAAAAGTCATCGATCCAAACTGACCATATTTGCATAAAAAGTTTGAGACCATTCTTTTAAAATGTATCTTCAAATTTAGTGAATCATGAAATTTCTACTTTTCAAAATAGGAAGAAAACACCTTGTATTACCACTTGTCAATGACACAATCAAAACACCTTCAGAGGAGCCCGACCCTGACAATTTTGCAACTTGGTCACGTTGCAAATAGTCTATTCATGGATTGTCAATACTTTTAACCAAAAAATTTCAGACTGTGTAATGTACTACGCCACCGTTCGTGAAGTTTAGGAAGGTCTTCGAGAACGATTCTCTCAGAGCAAGGCAACACGTATCTTTGAAATCTAGTGTGAGATTTCTTACCATCCACAAGGTCAACTTTCTGTCTCTTCTTATTACACCAAATTGATGAGCTTGTGATATGAATTGGCTTCTCTTACTGATACATCATCTTGCACATGTGGAGTACAGCAGGATTGACAAAGATTGACGCAGCTCCTTATGGGATTGAACGATTCTTACAATGCTATTCATGGATAAATACTCTTGATGAATCCTCTTCCTGTTGGAAGTTAATTCAATTGTGGGCAAGTTATCACAATTGGAAGTTAGTTCCACGTTTCCTTATTTTTCATTTACATATTTCCACGTTTCTTTATTTGTTATTTGTTTTGTTATTTTAATTGATAGATCACTTAGTGGGAAAAGTCAGTTATGCTAGTCGGTTATGTTGGTGTCATTAAGCTGTAAGTAGTTATGTTTTTTAGTTATGTATTTAAACCATGTTGTGTTAAGCTTTCGGTACCATCTTTCAAGTTAATGAATTTCAGAATTTCCCGCTTATAATTGTGAGAAATTGTGTGAAGTTGTCTCTCCTTAATTCAACAAAGTAGTATCAGAGCCAGGTTGATCTATGAGTGGGAGTTCATTTGTTATGGCTAGCAACAATATAACTTCTCAAAATGCTCCTGTCTTTACTGGAATCAATTACCAGTTTTGGCAGGTAAAGATGAGGGCTTTGTTTATGTCCTATGATTTATGGGATTTGGTGGAGAATGGGTATGCAAAACCTACAGATCCGGAGCAAACCATAAGGCTTAGTGCAGCTCAAAAGAATGAGTTGAAAGAAAAGCAGAAGAAGGATGCCAGAGCTTTGTTTCTAATCCAACACGCCTTGGATGATACAATATTTCCACGTGTGATGGCTGCTACTACATCAAAAGAGGCAAGGGATTTACTTCAAGAAGAATATCAAGGTACGAGTAAAGGAGTAAAGTAGTTGCGGTTAAACTACAAACACTTCGTAGGGAGTTTGAAAATTTGTCTATGAAGTCTTATGAATAAATTCAAGATTTTTTTTCAAAAGTGTCTTCTATTGTCAATCAAATGAGTTCTTTTGGAGAAAATTTGTCAGAGCAGAAAATAGTTGAAAAGGTTTTTGTTGAAGAAGGAAAAGCTACAGCCTCAGAAGAAAATCTTCATCATAGGCAAAAGAGGGAAGCAGAACAGAGACTTTCCCAAACACAGTAGATGTCTAACCATTTCTGGTAAAAAACGATTCCAGGCTACAAGTGGGCATCCGTTGGATTCATAGGAGATCATAGGCAACCGTTAGAATCACTTGTATATATACATCATCCCTCATTGTAAACAAACATAATTTTATCTTCAATAACAGATCAGAACCAAAAAGGGTTCATCATCTCTGAAGCTCATCACTTCCCAAAGATCAGAACCAGACAGGTTCATCATTTCTACAGTTTTAGGAAGTCTCCCTTCAAAATTTGATCATGTGGTTGCTGCTATTGAGGAATCCAAAGATTTGACTGATTATTCTTTGAGTGAGCTAATGGGTTCGCTTCAAGCACACGAGCAGCGGTTGAACGGGTCAGCAGAGAAGTCCTTGGAGCATGCTTTTCAGTCAAAAATTGATGTAAAGCATAACTCTGGAGGTTCGGGAAGAGGATACAATAGTGGCAGACATGGATTTAGTAGCTCATCTCGTGTTAGAGGTAGAGTAGATTTACTGGCCAACAAAGGAAGTCTAACGAAGGTACTATTGTTAACTTTTCTCCATGTTCTCATTGCAAAAGAACAAATCATGACGAAAAAGATTGTTGGTACAAAAATAAGCCCAATAAAAATGTTCCTCAATGTCATCACTGTAAAAGATATGACATTGAGGGACATTTTTATTCTTGAGCAGTGACTTAGTTTTCGACTCTACCACTCTACCAGCCATCACACTTGGAAATATTGTATCATCCAAGGACATATTGAGAAGAATTGCGACTAAAAGGCTTCAGAGCAAGCTAATTTTCACGAAGAAAAAAATGTAGCAGATGACAATTTGTCCCTTGCTTGCTTAACTACGCATATTGATATGTGTGATGAGATATGGTACCTTGATAGTGGTTGTAGCAATCATATGACAGGCAACAAAAAAAATTTCTTGGAGATTAATGACTCAGAAAAGCCAGAGGTGAGAATAGGCAACAATAATCAAGTGCGGGTATGTGCAATTGGAACAATTGCTATAATCTCTAAGTTTGGACGGAAACTCATTCATGATGTCATGTATGTTCCTGGACTAGCTCAAAATCTTCAAAGTTTGGGTCAATTGTTGAGAAAAGGATGCCTTGCCATCTTTGATAATGATGAGTGTATGATATATGATAAGAGAAACATGAGTTTAATTTACACTATACAAATGACAGAAAATAAAATGTTTCCAATCATTTTTTCAAAAGTAACCGTCAATGCCTTTAGTGCATCCAATGATGAGTCCATGCTTTGGCATAAAAGGTTAGGTCATTTAAACTTTGCCAGGCTGCAATTGCTACATAGAACAAATATGGTGTCTGGCCTACAGATGGTAAAGAATGACGACAAAGTGTGTGAAGCTTGTGTTATGGGCAAACAACATCGTGATAAGTTTCCCGTTGGAAAAGATTGGAGAGTCACGAAGCCCTTGATGATGGTTCATGCTGACTTATGTGGACCCATGCAAACTTATTCCTTAAATGGATGTAAGTATTTCCTTAGATTTGTTGTTGATTTCTCAAGAATGACGTGGGCATACTTTCTCCGTGACAAATCTGAAGCTTTTGGATTTTTTAAACAATATAAGATGGTTGTTGAAAAGCAGTGTGGCCATTCTTCAATAACTTTACTCACTGATCGTGGAGGCGAGTTTGTTTCAGCCGAATTTAAGATGTTTTGCAGCAATTATGGCATACAGAGGCAGTTTACAGCTAGTTTTACTCTCCAACAAAACGGGATAGCCGAACATAAAAATAGAACCATTGTTGAGGTAGCAAGGAGCATGCTCCAAGAAAACAATCTTCAAAATGAATTTTGGGCTGAAGCTGTAGGAGTGGCTGTGTATTTGATCAATCGATCACCAACTAGAGCAGTTATGGGAAAGACTCCTTATGAGGCATGGACTGGGAGAAAGCCAAATGTAAGTCATTTAAAGGTATTTGGTTGTATTGCATATGCACTTGTTCCCTCTGAGTTGAAAAGAAAACTTGATGATGAAGTAAAAAATGTATTTTTGTTGGATACAGTGAGGAAACAAAAGGTTATAGATCGTATGATCCCATTTCAAAAAAAATAATTGTTAGTAGAGATGTTGTGTTTAATGAGAATCTTACTTGGGATCGGGCACATGGAGATTGTATACCGTGTACTTGCAGCAATAGAAGACAAAAATGAAAATTTTCAGTCTCCTAGTTCATCTCCTCAATCGACTCCAATAAGGGTAAGAAGTCTAGAAGATATTTATGCTTCATGTGATTTTGCTTATTTTTCCAGTAACCTACTTGTTTTGAAGATGCGCTAGACAAGAAGAGTGGTGTGATGCAATGAAAGAGGAAAATAGTGATTTTGAAATGAACAACACATGGACATAGGTGGACTTGCCGAATGGGAAAGAAGCTATTGGTCTCAAATGGGTTTACAAGTCTAAATTTAATCCAGATGGTAGTTTACAGAAGAACAATGCTCGTCTTATGGTCAAAGGTTATGCATAAATTCCAGGTATTGATTTATCAGAAACATTTTCTCCAATTGTAAGGTTTGATACTGTCAGAACGATTTTGGCTATTGCAGCTCACAACAATTGGCCAATTTACCAATTAGATGTAAAATCTACGTTTTTAAATGGTGAACTTGTTGAAGATGTATATATGGAGCAGCCTCCAGGCTTTGTTGTTCCAAAGTTTAAACATGAAGTATATAAGCTACACAAAGCACTCTATGGGCTCAAACAAGCACCAACGGCTTGGTATAGCAAACTTGATTCATATTTTGTTGATCATGATTTTTATAAGAGTGCTAGTGAACCAACTTTATACATTAAAAATCATGATAATTATGTTTTGATTGTATGCTTATATTGTTTATGACATGATTTATACTGGAAGTTCGTTAGAAATGATGAAAGTTTTTAAAGAGTCCATGATGAAAGCTTTTGAAATGTCTGATTTGGGTCTTCTACATTATTTTTTGGGAGTAGAAGTTGTTCAAGATTTTAAAGAAATTTTTATATCCCAAAGAAAGTATGCCACGGATTTGTTGAAGAAGTTTATATGACAAATTATAAAGAAGACGAGACACTGTTAAATGTAAATGAAAAATTCAGCATAGAAGATGGTGTTGAAAAGGTTGAAGAGAAACACTTCAAAAGCATTGTAGGAGGTCTTATATATCTCACTAATACCATATCAGATTTGACATTTGCAGTGAGTCTCATTTCTAGATTTATGCATAATCTTGATGCTGCCAAAAGACTTCTAAGATATGTACAGGGAAATGCAAATTTCGGTATTAGTTGCTTTCATTGACATTGATTGAGCTGGTTGTGTAAATGATAGGAAAAGCACTACATGTTATGTTTTTTGTTTTGGTTCCGGAGTAATTTTATGGACATCAACGAAGCAGCATTCTATGGCCTTGTCAAGCACAGACGCTGAATACATTGCAGCATCTACTACAGCATGTCATGTTATTTGGTTAAGGAGGATCTTGGAAGATGCAAGGACTCAACAAGATGGTCCAACAATTATTTACTGTAACAATAAATCTACTATTATATTATCCATGAATCCAGTTCAGCAAGGACGATCGAAGCATATAGAGACCCCTCACCATTTCATCAGGGAGCCGATTGCTAAAAGGGAGATTGAATTACAGTATTGCAACACCGACAGTCAACCGGCAGATATCTTGACAAAAGCTTTGAGTGAGAAGAAATTCAGTCAGTTTTGAACTATGCTGGGAGTTGAAGCCCCCACTTGAATCAAGGGGGAAGTGTTGGAAGTTAATTCAATTGTGGGCAAGTTATCACAATTGGAAGTTAGTGCCACGTTTCCTTCTTTTTCATTTACATGTTTCCACGTTTCTTTATTTGTTGCTTATTTTGTTATTTTAATTGATAGATCACTTAGTGGGAAAAGTCAGTTATGCTAGTGGGTATGTTCGTGTCATTATGCTGTAAGTAATTATGTTTTTTAGTTGTCTATTTAAACCATGTTGTGTTAAGCTTTCGGTACCACCTTTCAAGTTAATGAATTTCAGAATTTCCCTCTTATAATTGTGAGCAATTGTGTGAGTTTGTCTCTCCTTAATTCAACACTTCCATCTGTGCGCAAGGCCTATTCTTATGTTTGTCAAGAAGAAAAACATAGGTTCCTTAGCGTCACACACGCCATGGCGAAATCCAATTCAAGTGTTGCTATGGTTGTACGAAGGCAGCATGCCCAACCATTCCAGTGATTCTGCTGGAATGGGAAGAACAGACCATACCTACAGCAGTCCACGAGATGTACGACGTTTTGATCAAGACAAGCGTCGCTCAGGTTCCTTAAAAGGGCGACCTCAATGCGCCTACTGTGGAGACATGGGATACTTTGTTGAAAAGTGTTATCAATTACACAGATATCCTTCGGATCATCCAAAGGCAAGATCAAATTTGAACTCCAACTCGAACCATTTGAGAAGTGCTCCTGCAGCCAATCAAGTTTTTAGGGATTGAATAAAGATGAAGGAAAGTCTGTAGTGACGGGAATTTCTGAAGCTCCACGACAAAGATTGAGGTTTAAGTTCCCAAGCAAATGCGGCAGTAACCAAACCAGGTTTGTCAAAAACTTCTTCTCCCTGTTGGATCATCGACAGCGCGACCATATATCTTCATCTTCAAAGTTGTTCTTGTGTGGAGATAAAAATTATTCATTGCCTCCAATATTGTTACCTTCTGGAGAAACGATCAACATTGTTGCAAAAGGATCATTGACTTTAAACTTTTTGTATGATTTACAAAATATATTATGTGTCCCTACATTCAAGGTTGATTAAATGTCAGTTAGTCATCTGACAAGTGCTTTGAATTGTTCGTGACATTTTTCCCTCATTGGTGTGTTTTGTAGGATCTAACTATGAGGAGGAGGATTGGTTTAGGTAAGCATCTTGATGAGCTATGTTACTTGGTGGCGTTAGCGACGAAGAAAGACGTGACCAACCCTCATTCATCATCGAACAATCAACTACCCGGCTACCTCACTTCCTCATCTACCGATATTTGGCATAGGCGTTCAGGCCACGTGTTTCCCATTCTCGTTCAAGTTTCATTGCCAAGAATCTTTTGAATATTTCAGTATAATGTAATAATGCTTGCGTTATTTGTCCATTGGCAAAGCAAAATTGTTTACCTTTTGGTACTAATGCAATTTCATTTGAAAAACTATTTGATCTTATTCATTGTGACATTTGACGTCGTTATAAACATCTTTCGTGTGCTCATTATTTTTTTACTATTGTTGTTGATTACACACGCTTCACTTAAATTTTCTTATGAGACACAAAGATGAAGCACAATCTCTTTTAAAGCGTTTCTTTAGTTATGTATCCATACAATTTTCATCTCACATCAAATTCTTTCAGAGTGAAAAAAGGTTGAGAATTTCTTTCACTCCAATCATTTTTTAAAGATAATGGTATTCTTCTAGAAACTCTTAATTTTACACGCCCCAAATAATGGGGTTGTGGAAAGCAAACACCGCCACATTCTATAAGTAGCACGAGTTTTAAAGTTTCAAGCTCAACTCCCTACTCATTTCTGGGGAGAGTGTGTGCTCATCGCTGCACACATCATCAATTGGTTACCTTCACTCGTTCTCTCTTTCAAAACTCCATTTAAACGCTTTTACTTGAAACCACCTTCCCTTTCTCAACTTCGTGTATTCGGTTGCTTAGCCTTTGCTACCAATTTTCATACTTCTCATAAATTTGATCACCGTGCTATGGAATGTGTTTTCATCGGTTATCCCATTTGTCAAAAGGCTTACAAATTATTTAATCTATCCAGAAGAAAATATTTAACCAAGCGAAGATGTAGTTTTTCATGGAAATGTCCCCCCTTATGCTTTTGTCAAGTCCATCCCTGTTGTCCCTCCTTTGGCCCACTCATCAGGCCCACTACCTTCCGTAATCTTTGACCCAACTCCCACTTTTCAACCTAATTTTGACTCTAGTTAGGGTCATACTCCAATGCATGGCATTGATGTTGAGAGTTTCCCTTAACGTTAAATCAGGCAAAGAAACTCTCAGTCATTAGATATAAAATTTGAGTTTTACTTGTTGAACAGGTTATAGGTCTTCGAAAACTTACGAATGAAGCTTTCTTCTTCATTCCTAAATAACATTTTTTCTTCGAGCTCATAGTTAGGGCACGCGATTTTTCACCCCCGATCTTCACCTCTCTCTTCAAGCAAACTTCTAACGCTCTCTTCGTCGTCCAAGTTCTCTCTGCGCTCATCGTCCAAGCGTTTGTCATCCTTGCACTCTCTCCTCCGTCGTCTCTCTCTCTCTCTGTCTCTCTTTCTCTCTACGTTCCTCGTCAGTGCTCTCACGGTAATCTTCTCTAATCTCCCAGCCTATCTCTTATCTCTTTCTCTCTCCAATCTCTCAAGCTTCACGCAGTAGGAAAAAAAAAGTTTTTAAGTTCTTTCCTTGTATCCTCTCTCTGCGTTCCTCATCGGTGCTCTCACGGTAATCTTCTCTAATCTCCCAGCCTATCTCTGATCTCTTTCTCTCTCTCAAGTATGTAGAATGTGATTCCATCAATTAGTTGACGAAAACCGTGGAGGATTTGATTGGTTTAATTTCTTTCCAATTTTGAAAGCGTGGAAATTTTTATTCATGATTTCTTTCCTTTGTAGGGGATTACTTTGTTTAGACCATCCACACATTATATGAAACCAACTGAGTTTAATTCAAAAATTTCAGGCAATTAAATTTTTTCTTCTCGAGTTAGGGGTGAGCTTGGGTTTGGATTTTATTTGATTTTTTGTTTATTGATCTTATGTTTGTTGAATATCTTCTGTTTTTGTTGTTGAAGAATTAAGGAGATGGGGTTTTGGTGTGGTGACACGTTGTGAAGTCATCCGTGACCATCTAACAAAAGAACTAGGCTTTGACTTGTTTTAAAGATTTTTTTGGATGGTGTCGCGAGGAATCAAAAAAACCACCACCATAGCATTACCAAATACTTGTTATTTATACAGGTAATATATTTAGTGCACATTGGTATTACTTTCACATTATAACAAATGTATATTTATGAATAAGTTCATTTCGATGCAACTGTTTTATCTGAAGAATTTGGCATGCGCTGCCAACTATGTTGACTTAAACCAGCCTTCGCCACTAAGGTGGAACGACAGGGCCATTGCAAAAATGATTTATTTTGTAAAATCAAGGGGAGGAGAAGCTTGGCCTAAAAGTTGTGCAGTAAGCATTTGGGGATATTGCAAATTTGGTTGGTTATATTACCATTGATTATTTATTACTAATTCACATATATTTGTATTACGTAGATCGATACAATCACGCAAGCCATTTTGGGTGACCGCGAGGTTCAGAAAGACCACAAGTGTAAGCACGTTCGTAAGAAAGTGTGTGAAGATCTACCTGACAAGGAAGCCGTCAGGCTAGGTGCTTTAAGTGCACAAGTGATCGCTCTCCGGACGGAGTCCAGCTCCATAAGGGTGGCTCTTCAAGCGGAGTCCAACTTCCATGAAGGCGAATATTTCAAAATTAATGGAGGTGCAGAGAAATATGATGGCCATCCAAGAGTATATGTGCACAACATTGGCAAGTCTTTTGGAACGGGACACTGGTAAGTCTCGAGCCCAAGACGATGAGCCACGCGTCACCCCGACTCAAGGTAAAGAACAATGAGGTTTTGATAAGGATATGAGTCTCTGCCATGAAGAAGAGCTATCGGTCTCTTCATCACCTTTATATAAAGGTGATAATGATGAAAGGTGCATCCAGCTGGATGCTTCAGACAATGTATTCGTTGGCCTGCTATTGGTCAGAAAACCATTTATGACTGGAACAACTAAGGGACGTTAAAATGTATTATTCTGTTTATTCGTATTTCATATTTTCTATATATATAAGGCCATTCACGTTGTGGGACCCATTAGAAGTGAAAGATGAGTATTTAGTGGAGTATATTTTGGAGAAAAGATTAGAGGATAGGTAGTACTCACACTATCTAACAAAATTTGACATACCATCAAAGCCAAATTTTGATTAAGTTTGTCTTTTATTTGTCTTTTGCAGTGAGATTCTCATTAGAAATTCTGGCCTCCTTGCTAAGAGGAGAGGCTTAAAGACTCTCGATCCAGAAAATCAGCTTGGTCAGGCCTTATAGACTTGTTTGTCAACAGTTTGACCTTGGAGGCTCGTCGTGCGTCAATGAGCAACCGATTCTGGTTTCTTCCCACGTTCTTTGTTGTGAATATCTACTACTCAGTATCATCCTTATTTTAGGTTTGTATGTACGCTGTGTATTATGTTTTTGTTGTACCACTACAGAGTCAATGTATTTCAAAACTAGTAGAGCTTCCTAATTTTTTAAGGAAACACAAGATGTGGATAGATACGCGCCAACGCTTGAGCTAGAAGCGACGGTAAACAAATTTAATGTAGTTAAGATATTAAATGTTGACTTACTATGATTGTGTAAATGTATTGTGTAATCTAGATCTGTATTCTGGTACATGATGGTCGAGATCATTGGTTTGTGGCCAAGATCTCCATCATGGATGAGGAAGTCACTGTATGGGACACCTTGCCAGATGGTCGACTTAACGCAGGACGGACCGAAAAGGTAAAAAAGATTGTGTGTACTAACCCCTCATCATGACCTATAATTTGGCTTATAGCATGAGTGATTTTGAAATTGATTACCTTTTTATATTTTGTGAATGAAATTACAGTCAGAAGGTATGGACTTGATATTTGGACCTAAACTCATAGATTTGTTGCCCCAACCAACAACCTTCTCTTCATTCAAAATTTTGAGGCCGCCCCAAATGGTCACCCAATCAAATGGGTAAGTTCACTCATCGTGAATTTGATTGGGCTTCCTTCACCCTTTAATGATGCACTTATTATTACGTATGCAGGAGTGATTGTGATTTGTGGGTCTTAAGATATATGGATGACAACAGGGCAGAAATTGTTGTCGACTATCGTTCCCAACCTTCACTTTGGCTCGTGTCGACCACTCATTTGACTTTGACGTAGAGTGAGCAAGTGTTTTGGCAACTAGTTGGATTGAATTGTACTGAAGTTATACTGTCTCATTTGTATCTAGATGAGAATGGCTTGACCCGGTTGGTAGCATATTATTTTTCACAGTGATTCACCACCGGTCTAGTATACACGTGCTTAGGATCTGTTGCATATGTTCTACCTTCATAATAGTAAACATATGTCGGCATGGTATCCCCACTGATTAAAACTTTCCACAACTACTCTTAAGCGTATCAAGTTTTTGGTCTCGTGTCACTATGTATGAGTCATTCGGCACCCCAAACTCGGCCAACGAATAATTTTGAACCCATCATGTGTCAGAGCATACACTATAAACGATGCTTCACCTATGATCTCCTTATACACACGTTTAAACAGTTTTTGTGTGAACACATTTGTCGTGTGTTGCTCTAACGCACACAAGTGAGTCTGAAGCACAAGCGTTTCATTTGTCAACTTGAAATCATCCAACCTATTTTCGTGTCGAATACGTGCCAACGCCCAATCCGAATTGTAGCACAGATTCAAATAGTTTAGATCGATGTTGGTCGGTAGATATACACATTCATACCTTTAGATCATTGCATCATTCTCATGAAAGCAAAGTATTTTCCATGTTGGAAGGCCTATGCCCAATATTCATGTTTCGCATACATCCATTGTACCCATTTGTTTTGACTGAGGTTGAACGACTCTATTAAATGATATCATTCGTCTTCGAACTCCCCTTCATTAAGTACGTCAAACTTGACTCTCTTGAATGCCTGTAGAAAATCCAGGTATGCACGTTTCGTTGGGAACTTCGTTCGAGATGCCATGCACAAAGCCAATGATTACAATTGTGGAGGACCATCTTGATTGCTTTACGCATTGCCTTATCTCCATCTGTAATGACCGATTGAGGCATCTTGTTTTTCATGGCATCCAAGAAAGCCCTCAACACCCATTGATAGGTGTCGCAACGTGCATGTGACGTAGAACGGCGATTGAAAAATCATTTATGGAGAAAAGAAATTCAGAGTCGTAACCAATCATTTTAGGGCGTGATTGGTCAACCAATTTTAAAATAAAATATTTTGGTCTGCGAAACTTCAAAGCTGGTTCAGGAGTCATTTGCGTGTGGGGAATGTATTAGCACCCCACAACACCCATTATGAAAAATAGTTACCAAATTTAATCAAATATATCCAAATTATATTTAAAATAATGTTAAAGAAATTTAATTTTGAATGTCTCATTTGGTATGTCTTGTATCATAAATGAAACAAGGTAAATGACATTTAATCGGTGATACAAAGACAATTGAAAAATATTTTTTAGTTTTTTATTTTTTTTAAAAATCAAAGCATTATTGGATTCATTCTTATTATCTCAAAAATAACCCCAAACCTCATTAGTTAGAGAAGTTTCGTATCACATAAATCTCAAAGTTCGTCATCAGAATTTTTAATGAAAAAACTAATAATGAAATTAACAAAATTTAAATCTACTTGTTAAGGTTGTAATCCACACATCTATGAACATTAACTCTAATAATATGAGAATGAGATAAGAATCACATTATAAGCATGATAATATGATAATGATACATAAATAAGTAAAAAAATAAGAAGAACAACAATTATAAAGAAAAAATGGATAAAAGAAAAGTTAGAAATATATGATAAATTCAATAGGAATGTATAGAGTAAAAAAGAAATGAATAGCATGTAAAATACGTAAAGAAGATGCATAAAAATATAATTTAAAATAAACACTAATATATATTAATAAAAAAAGAAAAAACTAAAATAATAGAAAAGAAAAATAAAATAAATTAAAAAAATAACCAACAAATAAAGAAAGAAAAAAGGGGAGGGGACAGAGGGTGACTCGCCCTTTGTTTGTTTGCAACAGAAGGTGACTCACAAAAGAGGGTGTTTACCCTCTGTTTGACCGATTACCCTCAGTCAAACATTTTTTTTTAATTTTTAACATAATTATACTATTTAAAAAAATATATTTAATAATTTATATTTAAATAAATTAACTTATGTAAATGTATAATTTTATTAAGATAATATATACATATAAATACATATATATAAACGCATATCCGACATAAATATATAATTTTTGACTACATAACATACTAATTACCATTATTTTCTCTCTTCAATCATTGCTATTCAAATAGAAAAAGAGAAATCACGGACGGTAACTAGCTAAACCGAGTGTCATGAAAACACGATAACTAAAAATTTCAAAATAGAATATGTTTTTAAATATAACTATACCTTTTTTTTATTTTGGACTACTTAGTTCACTAGTTACCGTTATTTTCTTTCTTCCATCATTGCTAACCAAATAACAAAGAAATGTTCATGGATGGTAACTGGTACAAACAAGTGTCACTAAAATAGTAACAAGATCTAAAAAAAATGAAAAGACTTGGGAGAACATTAAAAATTTTCAAAGTTCAAATATTTGCAAAATCTTTATGTAGATGTTTAACTCTCTATTTTATACATTTTTATGTATGACAAATTATCATAAGAGATTTTTGTATCAAATGTACATTTTCAACCCATTAAATGGTTGATTCACATTGAGTTAATTTTACACCAATCAAAAGCTTTATCCTCACCCTCATTGATTGAGTTGATGACAAAGATATCTCATTATCAAACTTGTAAAAAAATCATCAATGCATGAAAATAAAACTTAAGATTAGGAGTAAGAGAAATGATAAAAAATAAATAAACAACTTATGTATGGAAAAAGAAACAAAAAAATATCAACTACATGAGTATTAAGAAGAGAAATGATGAAGAATAATGAACAAGATATATTGTAAGCTAAAGTACAAGAAATTTCAGCTACCTTAAGAAAAAGAATGGAAGAAGATAAAAGATGAATAGAAATGTATACTCTCTCTCTCTATCTCTCTCCTATTAGAAAGTCTCATATTTTCTCACACACTCTCCCTCTAAAAGATATTCTCTCTTTCTCTCTCAAAACCTCTCTTTCTCTCTCTAAAATCACCTCTCTTTCTCATTCTCCAATCCTCCTTTCAAGTGAAGATCTCCCTCTATTTATAGACAAACTTAGAGTTTCACTTTTTATTTTTAGTCCTTAGACAATTCTTCTTATTTTTAGGCCTTGAGCTATTTTTCAAACATATATATAGTCTTAGACTAGTATATTGGCCAAAAAATAAAATTTATATTTTTAAAGTATTGGACCGAAAAAATACGGTACCTACAGTTGTCCCCTTTTGTTCACGCTTCTAAACATATTAAGTGTACAAAGATGTAGATAAGTATTTTGATCGAGAAAAAACTATATGGATAAGGGGAATAAAAACCTCGACCTATTCAGGTTCTATGAAATGACAAAATTATGAAATTGACTTGGATAGACACATACTTCGACATCGACTCAATTCGGGTTCGATTTAACCATATTAATTGAAACAGACCAGGTGCTGATACCGGGCTTCGATCACGATAAAGTCGGGTTTGATTTAGCCAAAGATAAAGAAACGATGTGACCTGGATAGACACAGACTTCGACCTCGACTCGATGCGGGTTTGATTTAACCTTATTAATGGAAACAGACCAGGTGCTGACACCGGGTTTCGACAGTGACAAAGTCAGGTTCGATTTAACCAAAGATAAAGAAATGACGTGGACCTAGATAGACATAGGCTTAGACTTCGACTTAATGCAGGTTCGATTTAACCATATTAATTAAAACCGACCAGGCGCTGACACCGGGCTTCGATCGTGACAAAGTCGAATTTGATTAAACCAAAGATAAAGAAAGGACATGGACCTGGATAGACGCAGGATTCGACCTCAACTCGATGTGAGTTCAATTTAACCATATTAATTGAAACAGACCAGACACTGACACCGGACTTCGAGCACGACAAAGTCGGGTTTGATTTAACCAAAGAAAATGAAGTGTTTGATCTGATTTATACAAGCTTCATATGATAGCCAGAGCTAGACTAATGCAGGCTCTAAATGTTAAAAAGTCATGCGTGGATTTTGAAAAAATATCCTGAAATGATTCATGCATTTGAATTGTATCAAAATATATTAATATGATGCATGTCTATTCATTGTAATTCTTGAATATAAATACAAAGTAGTGATTTTACGTGCATGCATGCTATGCATAATTGTGAACATTTATAAGAAAATTATTTGATGATTTTTTGAAAATTGACTAATGTAGCCATATACTTCTCCCCTCAAAACAATCACTTGGCCTAGGGTCATGGACACGCAATGAAGTATTGAGCGTACTTTTCAAAAAAATGATGCATCCTTATTCATTGGTTTATGCCCCAATATTCGGCTTCACGTCGATGATGAAAACAAATGAATAATTTCTTCATATTTTGCTTCTTTTCTGTACTTTAATTATAATCCTCCAATCGTGTTTTATCATTCATCTTGTGCATACCGACTTTTCTCGTGGTGACTTTTCAAATTTCACCTCGCACTCAGACTACTTTTCTTAGTTCCTATTCTTTTTTTTTCTTTTTTCTTAGCTTTCACCTAATCAAGTTTATGCTTTTGAGTTATTTTAAGAATAATTAATGATATCTTAGAATTAAGAGGAATAAGAAATAATGAAAATAATGAGAATATGATGTATATGTATTTGTTAATTGAAAAAAAGGCTATTCATTGATGATGAACAATGTTTACAAACAAGGATTTGGAAAGAATTCTGGAATAAGAATTTCTGCAGTATTTGAGATAGCTATTTTTGAAAACATTTTCCCTCAACATCACATTTCCCATACTTAGAGTGGTCAAACGAAGTACTTCTTGATTGTATCAGAATTAACTGTATGCGGTAAATCGTCTCCATCTATGTTTCCTAGCATGAGAGCTCCTCTAGAGAAGGCATTCTTGACAATGAAAAGTCCTTCGTAATTTGGAGTTCACTTCCCCCGGTGATCCTTTTGATATGGGAGTATCTTTTCAACACCAAGTATCCTTCTCGGAAACATCAAGAATGCAACTTTTATCATATGCGTGCATAATTTCGCTCTGATATAATTACCCTCCACATAATGCAGTCAATCTTTTTTCCTCGATGAAATTCAATTGCTCATATCGTGTTTGTAGCCATTTTGTTTCTTCTAATTTCATCTCCATTAAGTTTTGAGGGAGAGAATTTCCACCTCGATTAGAAGGACCGCTTCCATGCCATATACAAAGAGAACGGTGTTTCCCTAGTTGTCGTTCAGGTTGATGTGCGGCATCCATGGTAGAGCGAAAGGGAGCATCTCATGCCAATCCTTATAAACTTTTGTCATCTTCTCTATGATCTTTTTTATGTTCTTATTGGCTGGTCCCACTGCTTCGTTCATCTTCGAATGATAAAGAGATGAATTTTAAACTGTTCACATAATTCTTTCATCATCTTGTTATTTAAATTTGACCCATTATCTGTGATGATCCTTTCAGGTAGACCGTATCAGAACATTATTTATTTTCTAATGAACTCAACAACCGCACTTCTGGTTACACTTGAATAAGAATTCGCCTCCACCTGTTTGGTAAAATAATCTATTGAAACCAAAATAAAATGATGCCCGTGAGAGGCTTTTGGTGTGATGAGACCATTGACTTCCAAGCCCCACATAGAGAACGGCTAAGGTGCGGCCATGACATGTAAAGGGGATGCGGGTGCATAAATTTTATCCGCATAAATTTGACATTTATGACATTTCTTGGCATACTTGATGCTCTCAAGATTTGTTTGGCCATCATGTATACGTTAGTATGAACATCACAAATTCCTTTGTGAACTTTCTCTATGATTTGATTCACTTCCCTTGCATCAACACATCTTAAAAGCACCATATCATGATTTTTCTGTAGAGTATATCAACATTCAAGAAGAAACTCATGGACAATCTTCTAATAGTGTGTTTATCATTCTTGGAAGCTCTAGATGGATATTCCCTGTTCTTTATATACTTCTTAATGCCGTAATACCATGGTCTGTCTCTTCTTCAATGCTCATACAGTGAGCAGAAAAATCTTACTTCTTAATTTTTATGGGTTGAACTTCTTTCTTAAGGTCTGCAGCAAATATAGACGCTAGAGTTACCAGTGCCTCTTTGATTTGATTATTCTCTCTTGGTATATGGTCAAATGAGATCACTTCAAAAGTTTGGCTTAACTTAGTTACATGTTTGTTGTAAGGTACTAGCTTGGAGTTTATAGCTTCTCATTCCCCGTTTAGTTGTCGTATCACCAATAACAAATCTTCGTACACTCGAAGCTTCCTTATTTTCTACCTAAAAGAAAACTCTATGCTGAATTCATGTCCATCACTTGGAAACCAATATTAAATAGGCATGGCCCGACGAATTTCTATCTTTATGTCTCTGACTATTTCTCTTCGGGTATCGTCGAATGCTCTTACTATCTTCTTGCTCGGCCACATATGTGTGGCGTCCATAGAGAGCTTTGCTAGTATGGATCTTGACATTACATTTAGAGATGAGCCGTTATCAATCAATACCATCGGCAGGGATTTCATCATCTATGAAAGTGATAAAATTTGGTGCTATAATATTTCTCACAACTCCACTCAATTTCTCCACCATAATGTGATGCAGACATATGTTTTATTCAAAACCTTCAATAATGCTTGGCGATGTGATTCAGAATTAAGAAAAAGTGACAATAAAGATATGCGGTCATGTAAGGGGTTAAGTTGTTCTATCGCCTTATACTCGCTTTGCTTGATGAGCTTTAAAAATTCACATACTTCTTCTTCAGACACTGCTCTTTCTTTCTCTATTACCTCTCATTATATCCGGGTCTATCACTTAGCTGCCATGCATTTCTCCTTGGAACTCATGACCATTGTCTCCTTCTTTGGATTTCCCTTTCCTTTGCCTTTCAAACTTGTCGCTTTTATCAATTTTCAAAACTTCTAGCGTGTAGCATCTACCACTCATCGTCATCCCACATACTCTCGTAATATTAGTTATGGAGAGATCGAGATCTAGCGGATTTAACACTTGAGTTTTGTTGTTACCGATTGCAATAACCTCATATACGTACCTCCATGGTACTTCTCTTAAATATTTGCAAGCAAATGCACCCGGTATTTGGATTGTGAAGGGTGTCAGAGCATGAGATGTAGTTATGTGAGTTGACTTTTTTCCATAATGTATTGTGAGAGGTTTTGGGATATATGCACTTCAATTTGTACTTTGGATGATTCTTTAGTTATCATAAGGACTAAAGAGTCATCTTCCTGGTATTCCCTTCCTCCTATATGACTTATTGTAAGTATCTTAGCATCCAACAACCTTTACACTTTCATTTTAATATCAGCACATTCCTCAATTGTATGTCCAGTCACATTCTTATGAAACAAGCCATCAAAGTCATGCATATGCTTCTTAGAAATGTCTTCATCCTCTGAGCGTGTTGGGTAGATGTACCCCACTTTAGAAAGAAGGTGGAAAAGTATTTCCATTGACGTGCTCACATCTACCACATCCTTCTTTTCATACTAAAAATATTCCTCGATTGCGTTTACGACAGGATTCTCATGATGTGGTAGAGGGTTGGAATTGATATTTGGGTTCCAATTAGCCTTTTTGAAATTCAACCATCCAACCTTGATCAATTCTTGTACTCTACATTTTAATGTCGTGCAATTCTCATTCGAATGTCCCACTGCCCCATCATGATAATCACAACGAGCAGTCGGATCATACCGTCTTGGGTATGGTGGCTATAGAGCTTCATAAGAAATAAGCACCAATTGATTATTCTGTATCAATTGTGGTAAGAGTTCTGTATATGACATGAGGATTTCATCATATTGAACAAAATTTTGATTATTTCTATTTTCCCTCAGAGGTTGATCAGCCTTGCCAACATTTTACTGGTGAGTTGGTGGTCTGAAACTAGGTCTTGGGTTGTTTTGAAATGTTGATTGTTAAGAGTGATAATTATACAGAATTTGTGAGGTGTTTGCCACATACGATGTCGCAGATTTAAGCCCTTTACTATACTTTTGAAATCCTGGCCTTGGGTTCGCAGTTTGTGTTGAGTACCCAAAATTGATCGTCTGTATATCCCATTCTTTTCGCTTCAACGACGGCCCCTTTTTTACGGAAGATGTATCTGATATGACTTATGAAATTCTTCCATTCTTTAGCCCACATTCAATCCTTTCACCAATCACTATAATATCACAGAAGTTGTTTGAAGCGTTTCCAATCATCCTATCATAGAATGGAGATCTCAAGGTGTTAATAAAAATTACAGCCATCTCTTTTTCTGACAAGGGGGTGTAGCTGAGCAGTTTATTCTCTCCACCTTTGTGCATATTCTTTAAGGCCTTCAGTACGCATTTTCTCCATCCTTTGTAGATCCAGACGATCGGGAGTTATCTCTATGTTGTACTTGTATTGTCTTAAGAAAGCATCAGCTAAATCTTTCCACCTCCGAATATGTTGGTTAAATAATTGGATATACCAGCGAGATGCAGCCCTCATCAAACTATCTTGAAAGAATTGAATCAACAACTTATCATCATTTACGCAAGTAGCCATCTTTCTGCAGTACATAATAAGGTGACTTCTCGAGCATGTACTACACTCATATGTTTCAAACTCAAGTAGTTTGAATTTGTGTGGGATGGTTACATCTAGGACTAAACATAATTGGGTGGCATCAATGGTACCATATACATCTGACCTTTCAATGGTGCGCAATCTCTCCTCTAAAAAGTCCAGTTTATCTTTTAACAGCAGGTCTTCACTTAGTTTATTAACAGGCCCCTGCACCTTTGAGTCATCAACATCGGGTATGATGATTGGCTCAATAGTGAGTTCACCTTATGGAGTGAAAGCTTGGTTGTGGCCAGGTGCCATTGTGGATGTGTTGTACTCAATTTTTCCTGTCTGCATCATCTGCTGAACATTTGGAAATGGATAGTGTTGGATATTTACTGGTGGTGAAGCATGCTGAAAGTGGTCAATCTGATGACATTGATAGGTTATAGTGAAACCATGAGGATAATGTGGAGTATCGTTTGGTAGTTGATTTTGATATGATTGATCCCCTTGCGGATTTCAAGACAAGCTTTTCCTTTAATAGCAGCGAGGAGTTCTAGGACTTTGGCCATTTTCTCTTTCAGCTCTCTAATTCCTTCTTTCATTTCCTCTTGTGATTGCTCTCTTTCTTACTTGTCCAAGGCCCTAACTTGAGCTTACGTTCGGTAGGAATGCCGAAGTTGACGGACTATCTTTGAAAAGTTTTTTTAAGAAAAAGAATGATCAAACAATGAGAATTTAGATGTTGCTAATGAAAATGAAGAAATAATAATAATGATGAAAGTAAATTTATGCATGAGAAATGATACTGCGCAAAGTGAAAATCCAAAAGTACTTAATTTCATTTAATTAGTAGAACCATCCACTACATTTGAGTATGTAGAAGTCAACTACACTACTCCGCAATATGAGTTTATACAAAATGACCCAAATCTCTATTGATTTCTTCCAAAAACTTAGACAAGTTCTCCCCATTAGGATGGATGGGCAAAACACTTTTTTTTTAAAAATGATGTTTGTTATGCCAAATTGCTCGCTCTCATAGTCACGCCTTTAAGCCATTCCACAGCCTGCCGAGATCGTTGTCGAATCAAGTTGTGCTCTTGTTGCAGCAATTGGTAATCATATCTCAGTACATCGACATTAGCATAATTTTTTTCTTGCCACTTTCTCTGCCACATTCTGATAAGCTCTAACTTGGTGCTTAAGACTTGCGATCACTTTCAATAGTTCTTCACTATCATTTGGCGACTTGGTTTTACTAACTTTTTTATTCTCTAAATCAACTTGTAAATTATCAGCAATTTGTCATAATGAGTCATATTGTTCTTCTAACTCAACGATGTATGTATTTTTCTTATCGACAGACCCTTTTACCTCTTCTAAAACCTCTTGTACAAGCTTATTTTTCCTTTCTAGCTTCATGATTCGATCCTCTTATTCATGGATTACCCCTCACAAATTCTCATTTTCGTGACGTCTTTCTAATTTTAATTGTTTAGTTTGTCAGTGTCAGTTCCCAACTCTAAGTTTTTCCGCTTCATATATTTTTGATCCTTAATCTGGTTTCTCAAATCTCTGAGTTGTTTCTTGGCTTCGATCTTGTGTTTGTCAGAAAAATTTGCCTCGACTGTTAGACATATGTTTTCTTCTAAGAGAGCTAAATTTTTTTGAAGCTCCTCATATAACTCATCATACTCCTCATTTTTAACAATCTTCTAATGAGCTTCAGAGAGCTTATATGATTGTAAATCCTCAACTGAAGGCAATAATTACTTTACCTCTACTCTCAAGCCACGCTTCATACTCCTTTATGCAGTTCATGAGGTTCTTCTCATTTTTCACCCTTCTCGTTACTTTCTAAGCTCCAATAAGCTGCTGTTGTGTTGGTTCAATATCTTGAGAATTATAACTGATCTCAATATCGTTCAATACGTGTGTGGCAGGGACAAACTATCTCATGTATAATTGACGGAGCACTATTACCAGAACATAACTCGTACAACCCAATGGTCTTAAGAGCAGGACCCATTAAAAGTCACCACATTTGTAGATCATCGATGTCAATGGCATCCAGTCGGCTTTTCAGATAACATCCTCATCTTTCAACTTTGATAGTTGTGAAAACCATGCCTCTTTTGTGGGAAACTGCAGATTCCATTTGGCCATTCCAAATTATGCAATGGGGATTCTCGTCTTCATCCATGGACTTGAAAACTTAACTTGAGGACATTTGAAATCTAGTGGACATCCTAGATAGCTAAGAATCCAAATACACAAAAGAGATGGAAAGGCGATGAACTTCCCTTTTCCAAACACTTGTATGTGATTTAAGGAATGAAAAGTCTAAGCGAGAATTGAGATAACTGGGTTAACACCATGTTCAACTTGATGAAACATTTTTATCATTTTATCATCCACATAACCTTGAATCTTTGGAAATAATACGGTGCAATAAATACACAGTGCATAAAGAGCCATAATCTTATCTTCTTTCAAGATATTTTGGGTGAGGTCCAGAAGGTAATCCAACGGTACACACTCATTCCCCCCTTAACTTTCAGCCTTTTCTCAATCTCAGATGCATGGACAGTACCCAAGAGCTTGGATAAGGCTCTCTTCAGTGTGAACTTTTTGTCGTAATTATAAAATTTATCCATGTTTTGCAGCGAGACACTGAGTAGGGTTTGATATTCTTCACTTATAGGAGTAAGGTCAATTGTTCCAAAGGTGAAACATTCGTACAGAGGGTGCCAAAAATGCATTAAAGCCTTAAGAATGGGTGCGCTGACTGCAATATAGAGAAGATAAATGATGTGACCATATTTGCCGACAAACAAATTTTTCTACTTCGGTGAAAAAATCCTCTCATATCTTCTTCAACCTCTCCAAGTCAGTGTGTGAGAACTCTATCTTAGTGATTGATAGTATAAGAATGACATCCTCCTTTTTTAGACAATCTCCTTTTCGTTTCTGCATTTCCTCTTATCATTGGGCTACAGTAACTTGATCTTCTATCATACTCGGAGTGGAAGTTATGTTTTCTAAAATATGAATGAGTTGAATAATTCTTTACAATCCCTATTATGCAACATGATGCATGTATGCAAAAAAGAAAGACGAAGTCAGAACTGAAACAATGGAGAAGAAAAGAAATGTTTAAGTAGTGTAAGATAAAGTTAATCATGATACCATATTTATACTGAATCTATATTTCTATCAAACATTGGTCATGAGATGAGCTCTAAAAACTAAATGCACGTGTGGGTGGGCTTTCAAATATCTTAATAGGCTTTTAGGTTGTCCACACTATTATCCGAATGGGTCAGCCCGTGTCAGAATATTCATTCAATTCCACGAAGGCATTCCACTACTCATTCTCGCTAAATAAATTCAATTTTGAATGTCCCAGTAGTTATGTCTTGTATTATAAAATGAACAAAGTAAATGACCTTTAATGAGTGATACAAAAACCATTGAAAAGAATTTTTTTGTATTTTTATTTTCTTTGAAAATCAAAGTATTATTGAAGTTATTCTTGATATCCTAAGAAAACCTCTCACCTCAGTAGTTCGAGAAGTTTAGTATCCCATAAATCTCAAAGTCCATCATTGAAATTTTTAATGAAAAAAATAATAATGAAATTAACAAAGTTTTAATCTACTTGTTAAGGTTGCAATCCACACATCTATTAATATTAACTCTAATGATAGGAGAATGAGATAAGAATCACATTGTAAGCATGACAATATGACAGTGATAGATAAATATATCAATTTTGAATGTCCCATTAGTTATGTCTTGTATCATAAAATGAACAAAGTAAATGACCTTTAATGGGTGATACAAAGACCATTGAAAAGTATTTTTTTGTTTTTTATTTTTTTTGAAAATCAAAGCATTATTGAAGTTATTCTTGGTATCCTAAGAAAACCCCTCACCTTAGTAGTTCGAGAAGTTTAGTATCCCATAAATCTCAAAGTCCATCATTGAAATTTTTAATGACAAAACTAATAATGAAATTAACAAAGTTTTAATCTACTTGTTAAGGTTGCAATCCACACATCTATGAATATTAACTCTAATGATAGGAGAATGAGATAAGAATCACATCGTAAGTTTACAATTTTCTTATACCATTTTTCATTGATGCTTTGGCCTTCATTATTGCCTCACGTGCGCTCAACATTTTCTCGAATAACAGCTTGTTAAGATCGCCAATCATGCGCATCATGCCTGCCGCGCATGTTGTCGACACCTGCATTATCTAAATTGCACATTAATATGATATTAAATGACTAAATAATAACTATTAAAATCGTAACTCACATAATCGATTTTAGCAAATAGAAGACCCCGAACTGGAACACCATTTGGAATGTCAACCAACTCACTACCACCATCTGGGAATGGTAACTGAATTTACCATGATGGTAGTGGGATGTCAGCTACTCTTATATCATCAATGGTCGCTCTAGCCGACCTTGATGGTCCTGGTACTGCTGTGGCTATAGAAATTGCTGGTGCTGGTGCCTGTACATAGTAGATTACAAAATTACATTATATAACAATATGAGTAATCTCTTATATTTAAAAATCACTTAGAGACGTTTAACACCTATGAAGATAAAGATGCCCCATCATAGGTGTAAGACAACCACTTTTTTTAGAATTCATCATTAGTATCTTCGTTATCGCCATCTACATCAACGATAAAGTGTGTCACTCTGAAACTTTCAAGACCACCAGGTAGATCCTTTATGGTGAATGGTTGATCACATAACATTAAATTTGGGGACTGTATGGGATGTACGACGCCTCGGTTCCCATACTATGTCGTGAGACACTCTCACCCAAGTACCATGCTCTTCCAGTAGGTCCATGTAGCACGATTCTCATGGCGATAGGAGGTATACAGTCGATGCAATAGTCAAGCAAGTTTCTACGTTGTCCCCAAGGGTACTAATTGATCTGCAAGTTCAAAAACAAATATTTTGTCAGTAAAACATTATTCATACTCGAGGATGGAGATGGAGCAATATAAGAATTGATATAACAAAACACATACCTCATTGGGCCTCACGTATCGAAGTTTAACACAAAATTCTTTTAGGAAGTGACCAACATCCACTGTTCCCGACTTAATGTCTATCCAGCCTGCTTCTCTCAGGAACGTGTCTGGGCCACCCAATAGTCTGCTTAGTGCCAAACACATAAAGTACTCACAAGCCTATACCTCCAATGCTCTCTCAAAACCCCTTGTCCCTACACTTTTACCAGCGACATAAAAGCATCCATATTGCAATACAAAAAAGGACAATGCTGAACCACCCCAATTATACTCCCGTATCTCATCTATTTTATGTAGGCTGGGGAGGAAGTACAAATAAACTTTATTGCTCTTGTTGCAAAAAAATGTACTACCCAAGAGCACTAGAAGAAAGACTCCACCAAAATGTCCTCTTGCTTAGGACTAGTACACTCGTACCTAACATAATTATCACATATCCAATGATAACTAACTTTTTTTCTCCAACCTCCAACAACGTTTTGCCAACTAGATTTTGCAAAGCCTTTTCATTCTTGTAGAGTTTCAAATCGTAGTCTAATTGTCGACCGTCAACTTTCAGACCAGTTCTCGCAGCAAAGTCCAATGAGGTCATTCTCATTTCACCAACTTCATCTATATGAAAGGTATGGGTTGTATCCCACCATTTCTAGGTCAGACTTTTCAATAGGATGTGATCCATCTGCCCCATTTTCAATATACTTATAAAATAACTAAACCCGGAAGCATCGATATTCATTCTCACATTTTCAAAAACCCTATTGTACCATCGAGCTACAAGTGTGGTGTTCCCAAAACCACGAATTCTAAGATCATAGAACTCAACCTAAGAAACCAAAATGTAAGTATGACTCAGTGAAAAAGGTGTATGGAGAAAAATGTACTATAATCCCTATTATGACATTTCGTCGAACATCTTACGTGCAATAAACATACACTATAATTTTTCATCCAAAAAATATATCGCTACCAATAATCATACATTTCTAGAAGCATCACATAAAAAACACTCAGTTATCAAAATGATTCAAGGATCTATTTGGTGTTTTAACAATATAACACATAACAACCAATTTTTTTTTTTAAGAAACTTACATTTTATCCTTGGATGGGATATAGTATTTCATCGAACATGTTATGCGAGTTCATATAAATACAGTATAAACCTCAATATGGTATTTTATCAAACACCTTACAGACAATGAAAAAAATACACAATATAATTCATTATGACATTTCGTCGAACAGTTTACAGACATGCATGAAAGTACTATAGTTTTCCATCCAAGGCATATTTCTACTAACAACCATAAATTTCTATAATCATCACATAAAAAACACTCATTTTGCAGAACGAATCAAGTATATATTAGGTGTTTTAACAATATAACACATAAATTTCAAAATCTTTAAAGAAAAACTTATATCTTGTTTGCTTGAGTGAGATACATGCTCCGTTGGAGCAATATGAAGAATAGAGCTACTAATCTTTTCACCCCATAATCGGTGACATCGTACGGCCCTTTCCAAATGCTCGAGCTCGAACTTGGTTGTGTCGTTACACTCAATGTTCCCTTTGTAACTTTATGCTTTCCTCTAATGATTATTGGTGATAAAATTACAATATTAGAAGGATATGGTGTTTGGGGTCGTGGGTTGGAGGGATTTGTCTCGGGTTTGGCATGGGTTTTGACTCGTGTGTTGCAATGGATGTGTTCAATGATATATTGTAAGTTTGACTCGTGTGTTGTAACGGATTTGGATCAGTTTTGATGGATTTCAGACTATGAAGAGAGATGAAGAAGAAGGAGAATAGAGTTTGAGTGAAGAGAAATGAAGGTGTTGAGAGAGAGGGGGAAATGTGGGTGTCGATTTTTTAAAAATAAGGGGGAAGGGTTTTTTTAATGTTGAGGTTAATTTTGATAAGAAATGAGGTTAGATTTGAAAATTACATTTATAGAGTTAAATATTTTAAAACGTAAACGGTTATTTTCCAAAAATTATGAGGTAATTATTATAAAATAAAATGTTAAATTTCAAATTTTAATATTTAATTTCAAACTTTGTAGTGGATATGCTCGATTTAACAGTATAATCTGACCTTAAGGGTTATACGTGTTCGTCAAAATGATGAATAGGATTTACCGACCATCATAACATCACGACATATAATTATATTTGGTGAAAATCTGCCTCGCTCGATACTTATCACAAAAGCACAACAA
Source organism: Datisca glomerata (assembly GCA_003255025.1). NCBI lineage: Eukaryota > Viridiplantae > Streptophyta > Magnoliopsida > Cucurbitales > Datiscaceae > Datisca > Datisca glomerata. The sequence goes on from QANY01009406.1 coordinate 122,691, forward strand.
CATTATCAATGATAACTTTTATCGAGCTTATGATTAAGTGTTCAATTATTTCAGGAATCCTTAATTAATCCAATCTAATTTTACATAATAAGTGAGTATCATGAATGTTTGAATTGAAATAATAAGTTTTTTTATATTTTTATCAATGATTTTCCCGGTGTACGGTAAATAATTATAAAAATATCAATTTTAAGGAAAATTGTGAAGAATGGCGATTAGACCCAAAAAGTGGCGATTGGAAGGGAGACTGGCAATCGCCTATTTAAACATGGCGTTTGGGGACTGAATCAGGCGATTAGAGGCATAAAACTAGCACATTCGAGATGGCGTTTAGGGGCTATAAATAGACGATTCACCTTTTAGGTATGGCGATTAGGTTTTGGGTGTTCACCAAATACGTAGTGGTGTACAACAAATTCTTCATAGGTTCACCAAAATTTAAAAAAAATTGTTATTGGGGAACCTAAATACGTATTTGGTGAACACTTCCAAAAATTATTATTTTGTACGTATTTTGTGAACTCGACTACGTAATTGGTGAACCAACTACGTATTTGTGAATCCCAGTATGTATTTGGTAAACCCCTCCTAGAATTATTATTTTATACATATTTATTGAACCACACTACGTAATTGGTGAACCCCACTACGTATTTGGTGAACACCTCCAAGAATTATTATTTTGTACGTATTTGGTGAACCCCACTACGTAATCAGTGAATCTCAGTACGTAATTGGTGAACCCCATTATGAATTTGGTGAACCCCTCCAAGAATTATTATTTTGTACGTCTTTGGTGAATCCCAATAGGTAATTGGTGAACACCACTACGTATTTGATGAATTTTAGTACGTATTTGATGAACTCCTTCAAGAATTATTATTTTGTACGTATTTTATGAATCTCACTACATAATTGGTGAACTCAAGTACGTATTGTGTGAACCGTAGTACATATTTGGTGAACGCCTCCAAGAATTATTACTTTGAACGTAATTGGTGAACCTCAGTACGTAATTGGTGAACTTCACTACATATTTGGTGTACACCTCTAAGAATTATTATTTTCTATGTATTTGGTGAATCACAGTACGTAAGTGTTGAACCGCACTATGTATTTGATGAACCCAGTACGTATTTGGTGAACTCCTTCAAGAATTATTATAATATACGTAATTTGTGAACCTCAGTACGTAATTGGTGAACCCCACTACATATTTGGTGAAGCCATCCAAGAATTATTATTTCGTACGTATTTGGTGAACTTCACTACGTAATTGGAGAACCCCAATACGTAATTAGTGAACCCTAATATGTATTTGATAAACCCCTCCAAGAATTATTATTTTGTATGTATTTGATGAATCTCACTACGTAATTAGTGAATCTCACTACGTATTTAGTGAACCACACTACGTATTTGGTCTCTAAAAATTATCATTTTGTACCATATTATTAAAAAGCCGTCGTTCATCTAGAGTCGCTATGCGATCTGAATTTCAGGCTCTCCAAGCCAATGGCACCTGGACTCCCACTTCTCTTATAGCCGGCGAGATGTTGATAGGTTTTCGATGGTTTATAAGATTAAACATTGTTCTAATATATCCATTGAGAGGTACAAGGCTCGATTATTGGCAAAGAGATTCACACAATTTGGAGGGTATTGATTATCAGGATACCTTTTTCTCCCACGGCCAAAATCATCTCTGTTTATTGCCTGTTTTTCTTGGCAGCAACTCGTGGGTGGTCGCTTCACCAATTAGATATCAATAACGCCTTTCCTTCACGGTGATTAAGAAATCTACATGTCTCTGCCGGCAGGGCTTCAGAGACTGGGGGAGTAAATATTGGTATGTCGACTTTATAAATTACTGTACAGTTTGAAACGGGCCTGCCGCCAGTGGTTCACAAAATTCTTAGAAGCTATTCGTTCCGCTGGATGTGTGCAATCTCAAGCAGTGATAAAATGGATCACTTCTATATAAAGTAGTGATAAAATGAAAATATTTGTTTCCTATTGTATTTCTTGATTGTAGTTGTATTTCTAGAATATAACTTAATTATTGGAGTAGTTAACGTGTGATTATGGATCACTTCCTATATATGTACGTAGCCTTGCATCAATGAAAATCAATTCAGTCAAATCTAATTATTTCCAATGACAATACATTGGAGACCATTACTAGGTTAGCCAAAAGTCCTCATTTCGTGATCAGATTAGATGTAACCCACTAGTTTGGAAACCATTTTTAGCATGGACAAAATCCTTTAACTAACCTTTCAATATCATGTGGTATCACTTCCTAGGATAAACCCCTTTCTTACATGTTAAGGCTACCATATATCACTTAGGCCAGAGTCTCCTCACCATAGGATGTTCCCTTTAGGACAGAACCACCTCTCACCATTTGTCGAAGAAGAGCCACCTCTCACCCTTTGTCGAAGAGCCACTAAACCCTTAACCAAAACCTCATATTTATAGACTCACCAAAATGCCCTAACTCTCATATTCAAAATAGTAAACTCTTTCAAAACATAATATCACATAATATATTTCTTATAAATTTGGTTCTAAAGAATTTGAGGCTTCAAATTTCAACAATTTCCACCTTGACTCAAATTTCACCATCTTTTTCGAACCATCATTGCAGCAGCTCCACCTTGAACTGAATCATCTTTATTCTTGATCGTCAATCTTCAACAAAATAAAATCACATCTCTACACCTTCACATCATCTTTATCTCGCACTACCAATCGATCATCCAGGATCAAACCATCAGTTCTTATACTACTTGTTGTAACGAAAAAGCCATAAACAATAAGGAAACAATATTTTTAATGTGGTTGATAAATCATTATTATCACTATTACATATTCAACGCCGACACAATCACCTAACTTAAATCACATAACACTCAAAACTAAACTCAACACACACACGGCAATATCTTGGAGACCATAATTAGCTTAGACAAAAGTCATCATTTCATGATTGGACTACATGGAAAACCCTAATTTTGAAACCATTTTCAGCATGAGTAAACTCATCTAAATAGCCTCTCAATATCATGGGGTATCCCCTTCTAGGATAGAGCCATCTCACATATATTAATACTACCCTATATCTTTTAGGACATAGCCTCCTCACCATAGGATGCTCCTTTTAAGGTATACCCACCCCTTACCCTCTGTCGATGTAGAGCCACTGAAGTCTTTATCAATACCTCATATTCATAGACTTACAAAAAAACCTCAACTCTCCTATTCAAAATAGGCAACTCATTCAGAATAGAATAGCACATAATATCGTCCTAAACATTCTCTTAAATAGGAAACATGATCCTAAAGAATTTGAGTCTCCAAATTCCAATAATCTCCACTTTGACTCAAATTCCATCATCCTCAAACAACCATCATCAAAGTAGCTCCACCTTGAACCAAATCATCTTCAATCATCATCGTCAATCTTCAACAAAACTAAACCACACATCTCTGCATGCTTCACATCGTCTCTATCTCGAACCCAATCAACGCACAATCCAAGATCAAACCATCATCTTTGATATCACTTATTGTAACGAAAACATCATTAACAATAAGAAAATAATATTTTTAACGTGGTTTGGCCAATTTTCATACGTCCAATGATATATCATTATCATCATTGTTATATAATTAATACCGACACAAAAACCTAACCCAAATCACATAACACCCAAAACTAAACTCAACACAAACGACAGAACCTTGGAGACCATAACAAGTTTAGACAAAAGTCATCACTTTACAATTGGACTAGATGTAACCCACTAGTTTGGAAACTGTCTTCAACACAGGTAAAAATCCTATGAATAGCCTCTCATGGGGTATCCCCTATAGGGATAGGGCCACCTTTGACATCTTAAGGCTACCCTACATCTCTTGGTAGAGTATCCTAGGGTAGAGCCACCTCTCACTCTCCTTAAAATCTTTTGATTATCCTCTCAATATTTTTTTTTATGATCGTGTATATCATTTTATACTTCCACGTTGACAAAATTTGTAAATAAATTGAAACATTATAGGTGGAGACATGTGCATAGCATATGATGCTTGACTAGTTACCTAAAGTAAGCCACATCACTTACATGTTTAATCAAGCATCTCATAGTTTTACTTTTCTTGACAAGCTGAGAAATTGAAATGTGAACGTTAAACCATTTACTTTAAAAGAAGTCTCACTATCAATTGTGCTAACACCCATACCTCGAGCATATTGTTAATAGGCATTAATTGTAAGATGAATTTGCAATGCCAAAAGAAATATATCTGATATAATATAAGTAAACAAAAGCAATTAAATTAACAACCTGAATCCGAGCTCTATAATCCAACAAAAGTAAAAATGATGGACACAATATTTAATAACACAATCTTTTCAGTAATGTTGCATGGTCACATTGAACTGAATGACGGTATAACCAGCAGGAAGATCAACAAAATGATTCTTGAATGTAGCAACACCTCTAGCAAGCCTGAACTTGCCTGTTCCGGACACCACAGACAGCTCTCTAACAACGTCAAACTGCTTGCTAACGCCTTGAATCTCAATCGTACTTCCATTATACTCCTTATTAGTGAACACAACCGATAAAAGTACCAGTAAATTACGCCCGTCTAGCCCGATTGTAACGTAAATCCCTTGAGCACGACCAACAGCAGGGGAATCTAGTTCCGGGCCCTGTGTAACTGGATCATCCGTAGCGTAAAACGTTCCGAATTGTGTGAACGTCCAAAGCTTGCCCGCGATGCCTGCCACTGGAATGAGTGTGGCGTTTGGACCATTTGCAAAGTCCTGCATGTACAACACCATATTTGTTTCTTTAAGCTCTTGTTGAGCTGCTGCAGCCAATGATAAGGCCATTCCAAGAGTTAATAAAAACGAAAATTTAGTAAAATTTATGTCCAGATTTTGTGCCATTGTGGATTTTTGGCTACTAAGGGGATGTTAAGGACTTCGCGTTTTAAGCAAGTTTGAGTTTTTAACCTTTGGGTAATGCTTTGTATTTATAGTATTTGGGGCAAGAGGACTATTCTACTTTATCTTGATTTATGAATATTTCTTTAGTGGCGCGTGGTTTGGTTCTATATTATATTTGATTATTTTTTCTTTTCAGTATTCAACATGAACAGAGGCCACGCAAACTAAGAATTAGTCTCATTTTTCGCATCTGTATTTACTTTTTTATTTCTCTAAACCTCAGTCCAAATATGAAGGAAATGAGACTATTATTAGTAAGTTGACAAGATAAAAATGCATTCAATTTTTAATCATGATCAATATTTGAACGAAAGAAATATTTTAACTAACGAATAAAATCTTGAACGAGATCGTAAGCTAATTGATCATAGTGAGTTTTTACTTCCTTGACAAGAAGCAAAGAATAAAACCCTAAACTGCTAAACCACAAATGAATTGATAATTAATGAGAAAGATTATGAATAATTACAATTATAATCTTTAACTTGAAAACAGTTAATCCAAAGTTCTAACTTTGCACAAAGTCAATTCAAACGGCTGCTTTGCTTAAGCAAACAAGAGCTAATGCTATAAAAATTTTAGCAAACGTTAGACTTGAGTATTAATCCAAGATGTGTTTCCGATTGAGAATTCAATAGTTTCCGATTGACATGAAATTAGACATATAATAACACCGCCAGGTCCCTTCTCAAATAAAGCGGCGTTTTTGAATAATATGGAGAGATTTTCATTGGTAGACCAAGAAGAGTCAAAAAATGTACAATCACTGGGAACATACCGATGACAAATATGCTAGCTAGATATATCAAGAAACTTTGAATAATTGGTAGACCAAATAAAATTCAACTTCAATTTTGTCTTAAAAATAGTATAGTTTAACTTCAGATTTAATAAAATAAGTTTTCTCTATTCTTAACACAATGCATTTTCATCCCAACTACACGGAAAGTGAAGACTACCATGAGGCCTAAGCTTGGGTTGACATTTTTCACGACAAGAAAAAATGCCTATAACGGTAAATTTTGTGGTCTTTAGCGAAACTTTTAAATCACTGCTAAATCTATTTTGACAGTTTCCAAATCGTCGGGTATTTCACCGTTGCAAAAATTATTACGGCAGTTATTTTAAGTCAAAGGACTGCCAACATATTTGACGGTTTTAAAACTATTAAAACAATCTCCTATATCGGCGGTTTTGAACCACCCTTATAGGTCGTCAAAACACTACCAAAATAATTTTTAAGTACCTATACCGGCGGTTTGAAACCGCCGTTATTGGTGGTAAAAGAATTTTTCATATTCGGTGTCAAGCTGTCCATATAGGTGTTAAATTTTTTTGGTCAAAGTTACATTATAGTTCTAAATTGAATGGTAGATATGACTCGAACCCACGACATCTAAAATATAGATATAAGTACTTAACCAACTACATCAACCCATCTTATCATAAATGCTAGTAGTTTAAAACCGCCGCACAGGTACCAAAAGATTTTTTCATTGAATATAGCAACCAATAGTAACCAACTACACGGAGATTAGAATGGATGGATAACTATCAAAGAATTAAGATACATGCTCGTTAACTTTCAATAGCGTTAACTTTCAATAGCATATACATTGATGAATCAAAGTTTATACATCAAAATTTGCCGCCGTAGAGCTATAGCCATTACTTCAAAATTTAAATATGGAAAAGGAGAAAGTGAAGATGAAAGAGAAAGCTAAAAAATCTGCGTTACCCTTTCTTGAATCCATGTCCGAGTGAAGTCTACCCTACAACTTCTAATATATTAAAAGTGTGATGAGAAATTTAATTATTTTAAGATGATTTTGTCCATTTTTATGTTACAGTTTCTAAATTACCATTGAGCCTATTAATGGTGAATCATTAACTATTACTATTTCTTTTTCTTTATATCTCATAACGGTGTATATCTTTTTACTTTTTTCATCATTTCTTCTTTGAATTTTATTTTTATGCAGAAGAATATTTTAAGTTATTTCATTCATTGAGATATACATTGAAAAAATTTAATCAGTAATACATAAAACATGTTTTTAGTTCATCTGTCACATAAAAATTAAAAAATAATAACAAAAAACGATCAAACAATTTTTTTATAATAAAGTGTCCATATGGTCTTCTAAAATTAGTAACTTATTGGGAGACACTTCGATGAATAAGACTTAGTAATAGGGGTGTTCACTGTTCGGTTCGGTCAATTTTTTTACGAAAAACCAAATCGAACTGAAACTTCACCGACGACGAATTCTTGGATTGTAAAGTCGTCCCCGCCTCTCTTGATAAGAGAAAATGGATCCAATATTCCACGCCGATGAAGTATTGGATGAAAGGGAAGATTCACCCTTTCCTTCATCCGAAAAAGGCACTCACTATCATCCTAATGACTACCCAATGAAGGAAGAAGGATACAGAGGTTATAAAATCTAATACGGCTTAGAGAAAGAGGAAAGACGTGCTAGTGACCTCCTAAGTCATGACGGTTCTTGCATGGAAATGATCACCCCCAGGGAAGACGGGGCCACATTAAAGCCTTACCCTGGAAGGCCAAGTTCTCCAATGGGTGAGATTCTAGCTGGGACCATCCCTGGTAAAGAAATGAGGATGGTCAAGACTTTTCACACTAGCCTCTAAGAGAACCAGACTCTTCATAATGGGGCACGCTGACGAGGCCCCTCGGTACTCCCAGGTAAAGTAAACGACACTATGAGGATAGAGGAGCCCATAACCGGCGCAACGCCCGAGGGCCATCCCTAGAGGGGAATTTGAAAAGTTAGAATGGTTGGTTGTACTACCACTAGATTGTGGGAGAGGAAAGATCAGGGCAAGCTCGTACTCACCCATGAGTAGAGTATGGAGATTGCGAGTCCCACCGTTGCCACATGGACAAAGTTCGGACAAGGGGACATTTCAACAAAAAAGGGAGGGCTTAAAGCTCAGGAAATAGAAGCTCGACAATCCCCAGTCTCTTAACTCGGCGTAACGGATGACAAAGGATGGGTACTTATCAACGGTCTCTTTCTGCAGAAAAATAGAATGTGTTGTAGAAAAATACATGAGTGCTTGGAAGAAAAATACAATGATTTTCTGAATGTTCTATAAGCCTCTAGGGATCGACTCTTCTATGACACGCGACGAAGGCCAAAATGTGATGACCGGTGTGGTGTTCAAGCCCACCAGTCGGGATTAAATAAAAAAATGTTGATTGGTGAGGTGCTCAAGCCCATCAGTTGGGATTTAAACAAAAGTGATGATTGGTTGCGTGCTTAAGCCCACCAGTAAGGATTAAACAAGAAGTGATGACTAGTGAGTTGCTCAATCCCACAAGTCAAGATTAAACAAAAAATGATGGCTAGTGAGGTGCTCAAGCACACTAGTCAAGATTAAACAAAAAGTGATGACTGGTGATGTGTTATAGCCCACAGTCGGGATTAAACAATTGATGTCTGCCGAGCACTCATGCTTGCATTTGGAATCAAGGATCTAGCCAGAGAAGGCACGACATGCTAGATAATGGACAAGTGATTTATGTCGAGCATATATGCTCACAGATGAGATGAAGGATCTAGCTAGAGTAGGCACATCTGGCTAGATAATCGACAAGAGATGTCTGCCGAGCACTCATGCTCACAGAGGGATCAAGGATCTAGCCAGAGCAGTAACGCCTATCTAGATTATCAACAAGTGATAAATGCCGAGCACTCATGCTCACAATAGGAACACGGATCTAGTCAAAGCAGGCACGTCTGGCTACATAATCGACAAGTGATGACTGTCGAGCACTCATTCTAGCAGAAGGGATCAAGGATTTAGCCAGAGCAGACACGCCTGGCTAGATAATTGACAAGTGATGTCTATCGAGCACTCATGCTCGTAGACGGGATTAAGGATCTAGCCAGAGTAGGCACTCCCAGCTAGATAATCGATAGAGATGTCTGTGGAGCACCCATCTCGTAGACAGGATTGAGGGTCTAGCCAGAGTGAGGGTCTGGCTCGATACCAAAGAAGAAGGCTATATTTGTTTACTATAAAAAAGAAAAGGATCCGACCAGAGCAGTTACATCAAAGATAAGCAAGCAAGGATAAGAATCTAGACAGAATAGGAATGATGGGTCACATGATCCATGTGGATTATTTTTTATGAGGATATCTGTCTCTTGAAGAATGCCATTTTTCTTGTAGTGGAAAATATTCACAGACTGAAAAAGAAGAAGAAGAAGAAGAAGAAAGAAATACAAAGTTGATATTACAGAATAAAAAAGCTTCTTCAAGTTTTCTTCCCTATCGAGCAGCGTCCATCACACTCTCTCCTTCACGAGGTTTCACCTTCACTCTTTTTCTCTCTCTCAGTCTCACTTTCTCACTGTTCATTTTTCACTCAATCATTACCATTCTGATATATATTCCATCAGAATCATGACACACACACATTAAAAACAAATCTCCATGTGGCAGCATGTTATTGAACCAAAAAACACTGTCAACAGCCAATACAAAAGGTGCAAGGATAACCAACTTATCCTACCTGGCAGCTACATACTCAGGTTAAGTATTTACAGCTGGACCACTAAAGTTGATACACATCACATACATGATTACAAGAACAAAGAATTAAAGCTAAATGAAAGTCATACCAAGAATATAAATCTTTCTTAATGGATTCTATGATTGGATCCATATGAGCTAAAGAAATAGATTCTGACTTCAAAATGCGAACTAGTTGCAGGTCGTCACTTTGAACATGATGCACGAGGTCACAAAGTCTATTAGCCAATGATAAACCTTTGAGAAGACAGCTAAACCTTCCGTTTCAAGGGGGTCAAGAGCGCTTGGGTAATAACCTCACCAAGACTGTCAATGGAGTAAGAATCACTGTGACCAGTTGGCTTACAATCTCGCTTAGGATCTTATTCGTTAGTTAAGACATTTTCGTTTGTTGAAATATTGATCATGATTAAAAATTAAATGCATTTTTATTTATTCTATTTACTAATAATAGTCTCATTTCCTTCATATTTGGACTGAGATTTAGGGAAATAAAAATGTAAATACAAGCTTAACTATACAGATGGTAAAAGTGAGACTAATTCTTAGTTTGCGTGGCCTCTGTTCATGTTGAATACTAAAAAGAAAAAATAATCAAATATAATATAGAACCAAACCACACGCCACTAAAGAAATATTCATAAATTAAGATAAAGTAGAATAGTCCTCTTCATCCAAATACTATAAATACAAAGCATTACCCAAAGATGAAAAACTCAAACTTGCTTAAAGCCCAAAGTCCTTAACATCCCCTACGTAGCCAAAAATCCACAATGGCACAAAATCTGGTTATAAATTTCACTAAATTTTCGTTTTTATTAGCTCTTGGAATGGCCTTATCATTGGCTGCAGGAGCTTATCAACAGGAGCTTAAAGAAACAAATATGGTATTGTACATGCAGGACTTTGCAAACGGTCCAAACGCCACACTCATTCCGGTGGCAGGCATCGCAGGCAAGCTTTGGACGTTCACACAATTCGGAACGTTTTATGTGACCGATGATCCAGTTACACAGGGCCCGGAACTAGATTCTCCTGCCGTTGGTCGTGCTCAAGGGATTTATGTTACGACCGGGCTGGACGGGCGTAATTTACTCGTCCTTTTATCGGTTGTGTTCACTAATAAAGAGTATAATGGAAGTACGATTGAGATTCAAGGCGTTAGCAAGCAGTTTGATGTTGTTAGAGAGTTGTCTGTGGTGTCTGGGACAGGCAAGTTTAGGCTTGCTAGAGGTGTTGCTACTTTCAAGAATCATTTTGTTGATCTTCCTGCTGGTTATACCGTCATTCAGTTCAATGTGACCATGCAACATTACTGAAAAGATTGTGTTTTTACTTATTTTGTCTATCTTATTTACGCTGTTGGAGTATTGAACTCGTATTCTGTTTCTTAATTTAATTACTTCTGTTTAATTATATTATATCAGATATCTTTCTTTTGGTATTGCGAAATTCATGTTACAATTAATGTCTAGATAATAATATACTATAGTAGCCCAACTCACGTCCAAAAATCCTAAAAAAAAACTAAAATATTTTATCTATATACTAGGGTTCGATAAGGATAAAATATAAGAAAAAAATCATAAAAAATATTATCACGCCAGCATCACGACACTGGCTTACTGCCTAGTTAGCTAGTGACTAGCGTTGGGGCGCTTGCATGATCCCATCGATTACCACTGGGCCCAGGTGCTGGCAACTGGAAGCTGCTTGCTAGCATCCAGTTGCTTGCACCCAATGTCGCGACGCTGGTCCTTCTGTCCAGGTTCATCATTTTCTCATTTTCTTCGTATTGTTGCCTTCCAAGTATTTTAAAATCAACTCAAATGTACAAAAATAATTTACCTACAAAAATAAAAATAAAACATAAATAAATCAAACAATAACTCTAAAAGAACCAACAAAATTAAGGTTAAGATTAACTACAAAATATGAGTGTGAAACACACTCATTAGAGACCACCTGTTGCCAGGCCTCCCCGAGACGGATGCACGATGACTACGGGCAGTGTGACACGGGCCGCCCGATGTGGGGCACCCCCCACCCCTAATGCGTGTCAGCTCGCTTCCCACCGTGGGGCACCTCACCTATGGCGAGTCAAGCCCCCTCTACCCGCCATGGGCACCCCCATGGCTGGTCAACTCCCCTCTACCCCCTGTGGGCACCCCCACGGCAGGTCAAAGCCCCCCTCTACCGGCCATGGGCACCCCCTACGGCAGGTCAAACTTCCTCTATGCGTCGCTGGGGTGACCCTCCAGTGATAGGTGCATTGCTCAACTTGCCGTCGGGCACTCCCGACAGTGGACGGACATACGCGTCTCTATACCGACGATGCACGTATTGCGTCTCTTTTTACCCTTCTCTATGAGAATGGGGCACATCCAAGGTGCCTAAGGAAAACACACCCTTTAAGTAGTTCTTACTCTATTGATGCAGCGTAACATTATTCTAATCCTACCCAACCACAACCCCCAAGTTGTTCCCAAGCAAGGAAGAGCCTTCAAGCCTTTATCACTTAACTTGAAGGAGAGACTTAAAACTTAACATACAATCTCAAAATGGACTCGCCACCTTTATAGGTCAATGTGTGGCTCTTAAAAACATATTTGCTATTACCATACTACAGCCTTATCATGCCATGTAGGCGCTATCCAATCTCGTCCTTGAGTTCGACGTGTATACTCAGACACGTCATTCGTGATGAGGTGGTCCACTATCTACACTTAATGTTTTGAAAATTTTGACCTCATTAAGAAACTACTAGGAAATGTACCAAAATATAATTAATTTTAATTAGAACAATTAATTTATCTTCGTTTCTGAGTTGATTATCATTGTTTTTTGTAAAACTGCATAATATTCAGGAAATTAAACATATAGGTCTTTGAAACTTGATTAGACTTTCAAAATTAGAACACTGTGATAGAGAATAAAAATATGAAAAATAAATATTGGAAAGCATCAAGCTAGGACTGATAGATTAACTAGTCAAATACTCTCCATATTAATTTTGGACTTTTATTAAGTCAATAAATAATAAATTTAATATATATGTTAAGTTTCACGGTAAAAATTTGTGGTTTTAAAATATAGTATTCTGAATTCGGATACAATTATACATTTGAGTAATTAACATAAAAAGAAGATTTCTGAGGTTGAAAAAGACGGGTGAAAGTGATCTTTTAGTTAGCTTTTTTTACAAATAAAATCATCATACTAATAACTAAAAGAGTTAATACAAATACAAAGGACATATTATAGGATAAAAGAAGTACAAACTCAATTAGACACCTCAGTTAAACTGGCACCTATAAAACATCCACATGCTAGTCTCGTTAAAATTTTTACTGAAAAAACTCTAATGGGAAAAACCAAAAATGAAAAAGAGTATTAGCCAAAAAAAAATAAAAGAAAAACAAAACATTACAAATGACGAATCAACTCCCTCTCCATCAAAGGAGAATTGTCCGAAAGAGGATTACACAAAATAATAGGCCTAGAATAAAACTGACCCTCTCTTGCATAAGCATGAGCTAGAACATTCAAGGATCTTGAACAAAAGTTTAAAGAAATAAAGGAAAATAAGCTAGAGAAAGAACAAATGTCAAAAACAATAGAACTAATATACGAATGACGGAGCTGTCTCTAGTTTACAACCTCAATAAGGTTAAAGTAATAAGAGAAAACTAAAATCCTTCTTGGATCAAGCTGCACAGCATTTTCCAACTTCTATAATAAGGCACTAGCTTCAGCATATATAACCGAGTTCGAATTATAAAACTTTTGGAAACCCATCATCTTTTGAAACCCACCGGGATCCCAAAGCGCCCATCCCAAACCACCAGCTCTTTCAATATCTCTTGCGGCATAACACAAAGTAACCAAGATTCCTCTAGAATAGCTAGTTGATTGGATAAATTCACAACAGGATGATGCTTAGATTTCAGAGAAATTGCACGACAATACTCTCCAAATCTATCTTCGGCAATCTGCAAGGTCTCCTCCAAATTGAAAAACCCACTATTAAAGACCAAATTATTCCTTGCTTTCTGTAAATATCAAAGGTGATGCACAAAGCAAGACAACAAATCAATAGAATCCTCTTTAGGATACAAAAATTCTGAAATTTCTGTCCATTTTTCATGCACTGAAGAACCGTTGATCATAGATGTATGCACACCAAAACGGCTTCTAAATCAGAATAAATCCACTATTCGACAATTGAAAAATAAATTTAGTAAACTTTCATTCTCAGAGTCACAAAAAGGGTAGAAAGGATCCAATATAATACCTCTATGGATTAAATTCTCTTTGCAGGCTAAAAAATTATTCAATAACCGCCATACAAATCCTTAAGCTTCAGAGTAATATTAAGCTTCCAAATCCTTGTCCAAACATTCTGATCAACCCTGGAGACACTATTTCATCTTCAGAAACAAAGCCCGAGATACTAACCCAAGCAGACCAACGCGCAACATGGTACTCGGATTTAACAGAGTAAACACCCGATTTATTAAAATGTCAGATCAACACATCAGACCTCCCTCTACTGCTCACATGAATGTCCTTAATAACATCAATACCACAAGACAAAAAAATTATATTAAGATTCTTCGTGTTCCACACACTCCCATCAACAGATAAGAACTCATTAACCTTGTTAAAAGTCTGGTTCTTAGGAGAGACGACTTTAAACGAGGACAGTCTAGGGATCTAAGGGTCATCCCATATATGAAGGTTTTTTGTAAGTTTTTTTATAAAAAAAAAATTCTTAAATTAGATATATAAGAATTTGAACTTAACACATGTATGTGATATTATTAAACTATGCCCTACGCACAATACATTTTTTTTAATTCTTAAATTGTGAATATAGATATTTATTTGCCGTTATTAATAAATTACTAATATAAAATAATACATGCGACCAGCTTGTCTTCGGTCCTCCATAAAATTAGGGGAAATGGTAAAACCAAAAAATATTACACATTCAAACTTGAGGTTCAACGTTCCTAAGTCAAACTCTTTTTGTTTCTAAAATATGATTATGTGTGATTGGGGCTTTCAACAGTAGAGAATCAGTTCGACGAATTTGGACTGTGCAATTCTAACTGAACATGTTTTAGATCTCACTCGACTATCTGCAAATTTCTTTTTTTTTTTTTGGAATTTGAAGAGATAATTAGAGTTGTCTATAATCATCTTTGCCAAAAGCCACATTTTCTTTCATCCAATCCCCCCTCTCATATATTTCTTAATACTCAAGTCTACAAGGAAACTTGCAGAGAAATCACAAAATAAAAAAGTGTGATAAGAATAAAATGGAAACCACGTTATGGAATTAAGTTAACTACAATAACATTTAAACCGAAAAAGAAAAAAGAAGAATAAAGATGCATACATTTATATATAATAAAAGTACTGCAATTCTATTATATTATTGAGACATTTAATTCTGATTAATAATAAATAGTTTATTCTTATATTATGTGTAATACATTCTTGTAAAATGTCCACAAGTATAATAGTACTTGGTTTATGAGTCCTAAGAAGTTTAGCTCATGAGAATAAAGTACTTAACCAAGAGGCTATTATGATTTATAAATACTTAATTTCACAGTCTAGTGAAACTGGGTGCTTTACTAAGAGAAGATTGTAGTACATTAACTCTATTATATAGAGTGGTTTGCCTTGGTCACTAAGTGGAGTATTCAGTTAATATACTAGTTTATTTGAAATGTATTGAAATGATTGATGAGTCTCATTTTTAGCAAAGTACTATCGAATGAAAATTATGACTCATTACTATTATTTTATGAGTGTTCTCAATTTAGAGAGAGTTATGAGCTCATATTTAATAACTTAGTTGTTTTGATTTATTAAGAATGAGACTCTATGAGTCAACATATTCCGTGGATTGGATAACTGAGTTATTTAATAGTAAGTCCATAGATTCATTATAGCAGAATACATAGACACTTTTAATTAAGTGACATAATACCTCTTAGATAATTCATTTATGTGGTCATAGTAAACTAAGCGCTTAGTATCTCTCGTGGAGTACTAAAGATTTGATAATTTTACTTGAGGCATCGAGTATGAAAATTATCATAGCTGACTAGCAGAATGAATTAGAACCTAAGGATACGAATATGTGTATAAATATTAGGTCGATAGTAATTAACCTAATTATATACAGTACTATATTGTGGAGGGGCATTACATATGAATAATAGGTCAATGATAGTTACATCGAGTAATATAAAATATACTTGGAGTTCTATTATGATTTTATAGTGGAGTTAATCGTAATTAATAATTAATAAATTTAATTATAAATTTAATCGATAGAGTTTATTAATTATTTAGCCAAATGTATTTTTATCTTTATGGTCCCCTTACTAGCCTCGAATTTAGGTTATGTTGTGGCGTGACTTGTTTATTAAACTAGTGACACAACATGGATACCCTATAGTCAACCAAGTAGTCAAACTAGCATAGTCTTTATTTATTCTAAAAGGGCCAAAGATTAATTAAAATTAATTAACTTAATTTTAATTAATTAAATTTCTTTATAAAAAAAATAACAACAAACGGTTGGGAATTTTAATTAATTAAATTTATTTATAAAAGACCGTTGTAGTCTTTTTGAATGGGTATTAAACCCATTCATGAAGAGTTGTTTTCTTCTTAGTTTAAAAAAAAACTTATTTCTTGTACTTATTTTTTCTCTAGACAAATAAGAAAATAATTGTGGCCGAACAAATTATTTTTAGAAGCAAAAAGATGAGTTATTTTTTATGTGATTTTATTCGAGCGTCCACCCGTTCATGATTTTGGTTGACGATCTGAGAAATAGTAAGAAAGACTATGAGGTTTCAATTTTCGATCATCACGCATCAAGATGTATTTTTCCTAATCTATTTTTAAATAGGTTATTTCTCAAATAATTTTAAGATCATGTATTTTATGTTGCGTTGATTCAGACAATTGGTATCAGAGCAGAGGTTTTAAATTATTCGAAAAATGTCTTGCGAAATTTTGTTGGTTTTGATTGATTTTGATAATCTCTTCCATAACTATTTAGATTTTATGTGTATTTTTGTGTTGGTTATGTAATTAGAGGGACAATCTATGAAGATATTATTTTTCTATTTAGGATAAGTATTTGATTTTCATAGATTCTTGTAAATATTCTTTGAGAAAGTTAAGATAGGTATGATGTAATTATTCGTACCGGGTGGAGATCGAAACGATGCCAAAGGAGTATCGAAAGACGGTTGAAAATTCGCGTCCGCGTAGAAATGGTTGCGCGGTGATAGTTTGGTATTCAGATCATAACTTTTAGAAACAATATCTGATTGAGGTGATTCAAAATCGTCTGGAAAGATAACTTAAAGACCCAGAATTTTTTGTTTCACAAAGAAGACCAGATTCGGAAGTTTTCCCTGTCCAATTTGAGGCGAAATTCGACGTATTGGGGAGTGACAAGAATTTCCTATTTTTCTGGTTTGGTTGGTTGGAACGGGATCAACCTCGTGAGGTAGTGTGTGACAGTCGACGGTGTCTAGTGGGTGCAACCTGCGGTGAGATCAAGGGTCTCAACCAGCGGTAGACGGTTCCAAGGCCAGGGATCGATCTCAGCCTATCTTGAATATCGGTTTTAGACTTTAAATTAAGATAGAGTAGAGTTATACAAGGTTAGGGTATATTTTAGATAGTTATCTTTTATACCCTGATGTTTTGTTTATTATATTTTATACCCAGTATGCTTAGATATTTTTATTTTATGCACATCACATTTAGATACCATGTGGTTTTAGGTTTCTAAAAGTATAAGCGTTTGTGATTGCATAATTAAGATAAAATTGAGCATAATCGATTAGGGTATAAAATGGCTAACCCTAGAAGCATGTTATTAATTTTATGTAAATTTAATTTTGATTTTAATAATCTCGCTAGTTATTTAATTTATCATTAATAAAATTATAAGATTATTATAATTTAGATAATATTAACTTAAATAAAATACTAATTGAACATACTTCTTTAATCTGAGTAGGTTGCTAAAGATTAGATTGGCCAATTATCTAATGTCACTTAGTAACCCGCGGTAATAAAATACTCACATTATTTAAAAAATCAAGTTGGAGCGAGATTCTTAATCGAAACTCACGGTCTCCATTATTGGATCATAGTAAGGTGCTAGGGTACCTCGTCTTCAATCTTGGAAGCTCCCTAAAGGAGGGTATCCGAAGTATCAGATATTATAAGTATGGTCTTATTAATGATCACCTTGATAAGTGAATAACTGGAAACGATCTGCCTAAAAAGGAGTTGCCCACTTGTCACAAGTCTGACGGTGAAATAATGGTATACACTTGACTCATTTTTGTAGTATCTCGCCTAAATGGTTCTTATTACTTGTATCGAGAGGCCAAAGCTGAATGTTAGTTAATTGCTAGATATTAATACTAGATTAGTAAGATTACTATGTATAAATATCAGATTGATAATTAATTGGATTGGACTATCCTACTGATTTTTTTTAAATGTGTGTTCTGCCTAAGTGTGCATATGTTTATGAGAGTTGGGGTACAGTTACCTACATTGCATGATTAGTTTTTTGAATTTTTTTTATTTTCACGATATGATGTATGCGTTAATTAGAATGTGTTTATAATGATTCAGAATTTTATTAATTTTCAGTAATTGAAATATCGTCCATGAGCTCATTAGCATCTTTATTGAAAATATTGTCGACATTAATGGATATTAACTAGGACTTTAATCTGATAGTAAAAGAAAGCAAGTACACTCCTAATTAACTAAATTTTTAGCTCCATGTAATATGGTGTCATTATATGATAAATATGTTAGAACTATAGTAAATTCATTCTCCATGGAAGTTGATATAATTATTAATCTCTAGCAAGATGTCTGAAGGGTAATGTTGAACACTAAGGTGGCAATGAAAACTCTAGTTATGACCATATCATTATGGTTGGTGTTTTTAAAAACGAGACAGAGATTCTTATAGCCGAAATCGATGGGGAAACCCAAGTCGATTTAATCTTGGATACCTAAGCGGAATTTTTAGATCGGTTCATGATTAAACTACAGCACATGCAAAAATGTCAGGCTGAACTGAATTAGGAACTCTAGATAGCTAACAGAATCTTGAAGACACAGATTGTGTTAAACGTGCCCAGTCAATTTCTTCTTTTGAGCTTAAGAGTAGCCTAGATAAGATGAAGAAGATAAAGATCTCTAAATAGAGTTTACTTAAAGTAAGAAAGAGAGAGCAAGCTCTAATGGGAAGTGCTTCTATTATGAGAAGACTTGATAGAAAACCAACTAAAAGATTTTCTTAACTAAAAAGAACTGAAACATGCATCTTATTAAGGAGTGATCAGTGATTGATTCTACTACGTCCTGGCGTGTAGAGTCTGAAATCACTAATCATATTCACAATTCTATGTGAAGGTTCTACGAAACTAGAAAACTAAATGAGTAGGATTGCATGTTGCTCTTTGGATAGAGGCGTATGCATTATTTTCTGGATTTATTTCTAAATTTTTGTTGCATGATATAGAGTAAAATAACAGTATACATAGTACATTATAGAAGAAAAAAGTTTCAAGCCAACTATATGTCTATAACATATGTCATGGACATATTATCTAAATATGATTCGAAAACTAGTAAGAGACAGGCTCCATGGCCTTTAAATTTATAAACTCTTACAAGTAAGTGAATTCATTACTGATAAGTATATGACCAAGAGTCTTTTTTTAGATAGAATGACGTAGAGGTCTGTGACGTTAGTATTGGAGTATATTACTTGAGTGGACAAGTGAAAGTCTAGTTGAGGGGTGGCTATGGGTATAATGTCAATTTTATTGACGGGTACTCTAGATGTGACTATGTATATCTTATGCTTCTCGATTCTAAAAAGAAATCAAATAGTTTAAAATGAAAGTCGAGAAGGTATTGGAGAGACAAACTAAGTCTCTTTGATTTGATTGAAAAAGTAATACCTCTTAATGACATTCACTGACTTCAAGGTGAATATCGGGATTGTATTCTAGTTTGTTACATCTCGGTCACCAATAGAATAGTGTAACAGTAATGAGTAATATTTTCTTTTAACATGATGAGATCTATGTGTAATTATTTAACTTGACCTTTTTCTTTTTAAGGATTAGCTTTATAGATTACATATTTTGAATCTAACTTCATCTATGGCAGTTCGTGAAACACAACAAGAATTATAAAATGTTCGTAAACCTAGTTTGTGTAACCTTCATATATGTGGATGTCTAGTACACATGCTAAAAGAGAATTTTGTCAAGCTAGATGGTAGATCAAAATAAAATATAACTATAGGTTATAGCAAAAGGAATGTGGATTATTTGTTTTTATAGTACCAAGAATAAGAAGTGTTTGTAAGTATAAACATTGTATTCTTGGAAGCATATTATATTTCAAAAGGAATATCTGGATGCAACACAAACTTAGAAGAAGTTTCCAATAGTACGTGTGTCACGCAAACTAGTTTGATAATAGATAAGTCTAGAAATTAGTGAGAATCCAGTTAGTCAAGAGAATAAGAATGAAGTACTTCCTAGTAGTACATAACATTTTTGTAGTTGTAGCGTTTCTCATTCCGATAAGAAGTAAATGTTCCTAGGAGAGTCTGATATGATAATCTTGATGGAACATAAGATAGATCACAATCAATACGTTGTAGTGGGAGGGAATCATAACCAATTGAGAGATTCATGTTCAAGTGAGAGACTTTCGAGTCCATCTCAGAGGAACATGACTCAGATCCCATAAACTGCATAGAGGTTGTAAATGATGTAAAGTAAATCATTTGGCTTCAAGTAATGAAATCTAAAAATGATTCCATTAATTTTAGTGGAGTATAAAAGCTGATAGAAGCTCCTAAAGAATTAGGTGTCAAAGATCTACAAGCAGAAGTGAGATATAGACGTAAGGTCAAGTCCTTGAAGGCTAGACTTAGTGAGAATGACATACTTAGAGAGAGGATATTAAGTAAAACATATCATTTTTTCTAATAGTCATGCTCATGTCTATAAAGATATTGTATCCTTTACAGGTCATCTCTTTTACGAGTTTTTTGACAAATGGATGTCAAGAACGCTATCTTGTATGGTGATCTTGAAATGAATATCTTTATCTCTAAATTTTTAGATTTGTCACTAAAGGCCAGGAATTATGATATACATGATGCATTAGTCCAGTTATGGACTTAAGCATGCATTAAAGACTTAGAACATTATGTTGATCATGTAATCAAGTTTTGATTTTGATCAAGATCATAATGAGGCATGTCAGTACAAGAGAAATGAAGGAAACATAATGATTTTTTTGGTGTCTTATGTAGATGACATTTTATCATCAAGAATGAAATGTCACCGATAAAACTATGTTTGTTTGAATTTATGATATCAAAGACTTTGAAAAAGTGGTCTTCATTCTAAGAATTAAGTTCTTTCGAGACTTAAATATAGAATGATATACTTATCTTGAATTGTATAGACAATAATATGTTGTGTAGGTGTACAATGATGGATTTCCAGAAATGTCTTGTTACCCTTTTAGATTTGGAACCTATATATCCTGTTAGTGTCTTATGACATAGGATGTAATATATAACATGAAGATAGTTCCCTTATTTTTTGCAGTGGGAAGTCTTAAGAATGTTATATTGTATACTTGATGTATATTTCACAGTAGGCTTAGTCAGCAAATATCAGTTAAATCCTAGAAGATTTCAATGGATAGTTGTGAAGCATGTACTTAAGTATA
This sequence comes from Datisca glomerata, assembly GCA_003255025.1. NCBI lineage: Eukaryota > Viridiplantae > Streptophyta > Magnoliopsida > Cucurbitales > Datiscaceae > Datisca > Datisca glomerata. Next base: position 144,118 of record QANY01009406.1, read on the forward strand.
TCAGGAGAATGAGAGATTATGTGCTTGTCTATCATGGTAAGAATCTCATACCAGTTCAGTATATGGATTAAGATTTTCAATTAGATTATTCAGCGGTAGAACCTAGCAGACAAGTTTACGAAGACTTTAGCAACAAAAGTTTTTGGGTCACATGTAGAGAACATGAGGGTTTAAGCTAGTTGTAAACGTGCTTTAGGGCAAGTGAAAGATTGTTAGGATTGTGCCCTAAAAGTACTGAAATTCTATTATATTATTGAAACATTTAATTTTGATTAATAATAAATAATTTATTCTTATATTATGTGTAATACATTCTTGTAAAAGGTCCACAAGCATATTAATACTTGGTTTATGGGTCCTATGGAGTTTAACTAATGGGAACAAGGTATTTAATCAAGAATTCTTCATGACTTGTAAATAATTTCACAATCTAGTGAAGTCGGGCATTTTGCTAAGAGAAGATTGTAGTACATTAACTCTATTATATAGAGTGTCTTACCTTGGTCACTAGATGAAGTATCTAGTTAATGTACTAATGTAATTGGAATGTATTGAAATGATTAATGAGTCTGATTTTCAGCAAAATACTATCAAATGAAAATTATGACTCATTGTTATTATTTTATGAGTGCTCTCAATTTTGAGAGAGTTATGAGCTCATATTTAATAACTTAATTGTTTTGATCTATTAAGAATGAAACTCTATAAGTCAACATATTCTATAGGTTGAATGACTGAATTATTAGATAGTGAGTCTATAGATTCTTAATAGAAGAATCCATAGGCATTTTTAATTAAGTGACATAGTACCTTTTAGGTAATTCATTTATGTAGTCATAGTAAACTAAGGGCTTAGTATCTCTCGTGGAGTATTAGAGATTTGATAATTTTACTTGAGGCATCAAGTATGATAATTATCATAGCTGACCAGTAGAATGAATTTGGAATCTATGATATGAAGATGTGTATAAATATTAGGTCGATAGTAATTAACCTAATTATATACGGTACTATATTATGGAGGGGCATTACATAATGAATAATAGGTCAATGATAGTTATGTCGAGTAATATAAAATATACTTGTAGTTCAATTACGATTTTATAGTGGAGTTAATTGTAATTAATAATTAATAAATTCGATTATGGATTTAGTCGATAGAGTTTAATAATTATTTAATCAAATGTACTTTTTATCCTTATGGGCCTCGTACTAACCTCGGATTTATGTTACGTTTTGACGAGACTTGTTTATTAAACTAGTGACACAACGTGAATATCCTATAGTCAACCAAGCGGTCAAACTAGCTTAGTCTTTATTTATTCTGAAAGGATCAAAGATTAATTAAAATTAATTAATTAAATTTATTTATAAAAAAACAACAAATGGCTTTTTGAATGGGTATCAAACCCATTCATGAAGAGTTGTTTTCTTCTTAATTTAAAAGAGAACTTCTTTTTGATACTGTTTTTTTTCTCTAGACAAATAAGAAAATAACTTTGGCCGAACAATTTATTTTTAGAAGTAAAAATATGAGTTATTTTTTCTGTGATTTTATTCGGGCGCCCACCCATTCATGATTTCGGTTGACTATCTGAGGAATAGTAAAAAAGACTATGGGGTTTTGATTTCTGATCATCATGCATCAAGAGGTATATTTTCTAATCTATTTTTAAATAAGATATTTTTAGAATAATTTCAAGATCATATATTTTTCGTTGTCTTGATTCCTATCATGAGTGATTAAATAGTTCAATATGCGGATGAGGAAGCCCACCATCCATGTCTATCTCATTCCCTATTAAAGGGGACATTGATGGAGATAAGGAATTTCGCTAGGGGTGGATTACCCATCTCATTCCTTGAGATTAACTTTGAATCATGTATAGCATTTATTAAACAAATAAATTAATAATTTAATTTGTAATATTACTAAATATATAACATAATTTTAAATAAAACACAACAAATTTTTCATTTATATGATTAAAATGAAATTGTATATCTCGAAGTTTGATAAATGACCAAGAAACTTCATAATATATTAGACACTTCATAATATATTAGACATAATATATATTTATCGATAGTTTAGAGTGATTATTCTTAATATTTATAAATATATTTAAAGTTATTGAAAAAGAAATTGGGTGGGTGAGGATAGGGCGAGTAACATGGTCGAGACTATTATATTCATCCTCGTTCCATTGCACATATATATATTTATAAATTTTCCGTACCCACCTTATAACCCATTTTTATTCATTGACAATCCAACTAAATAGAGGTTATGAGACATATATGTGTGATTTTGATATTTTTAGTATCAAACATTCATAGGTTAATTTCACACTTCCTTTCAGTGAGTCATAAAATATATAACTATAAATGATTAACAAAATATTTATCCATTAAAAGCTTGTTTATAACTTAATTTGTCTAAATTATTCAATTCAAAATTATGGTCAAAATAAGTTGCTAGAACTCTGAATACAAATGTCAACTATATATGTTATATTAATACGGCCATATTATATGCAGATTATTCTTCGTTCCGTAATTTAAGACAAATACAATAAAACCAAAAAAAATAGTATCATTAACTGATTAGGTAACCTGTAAACTGCAGAATCATTTAATATTAATTCCCATTTACTATATATATTAACTACAGCATCAACCAATAACTCATACCTTCAACAATGGCTAACAAAATGGTACAAAATTTCACAAACTTCTCTCTTTTATTTGCACTAAACCTGGCGTTATTTCTGGCTTCAGCACAAGAGCTAAAAGAAACGAAAATGGTGCTGTACATGCAAGACTTCGCAACCGGTCCCAACGCAACACTAATTCCCGTTGCTGGCATTGCCGGCCAGCTTTGGACCTTCACGCAATTCGGAACTCATTACGTCACCGACGATCCTTTAACTGAGGGACCGGAATTGAATTCAACTGCAGCCGGTCGTGCTCAAGGAATTTACGTGACGACGGGTTTGGACGGACGTAATTTGCTTGTTCTTTTGTCGTTTGTGTTCACAAATAAGGAGTATAATGGGAGTACTATAGAGGTACAAGGGATAAGCAAGCAATTTGATGCGGTTAGAGAGTTATCGGTTGTGTCAGGGACGGGTGGATTTAGATTTGCAAGAGGGTATGCGACGTTTCAGACTTATTTTGCTGATATTCCTAGTGGTTACACGATCATTCAGTGTAATCTTACGGTGAAGCATTCTTATGAACATCAATTAAGTTCGTGATTTATGTTTATGATTGGATTTTTTTTTCTTTTTGAGAATGTATATGAAGCTTGTTTCTAAATAGCATCTCCATTTGAATAAGTCCTTGAGAAGGGGAGACATAAATGGGATTGATCGTTCTTGTATTGAATTAGTTGAGAATATAACGTACAACTTTGTTCTTTTGGCTGTAAAGGTAACCTTCTCTGAAATTTTTTTGTTTCTTTTGAAATTATTTTTGTCTAATTAAAGATCTTATTTTATGCAAGCCCTTTTCTTCTCTTCTAACTCTCTTTTCTTTCAGATATACCAAGATATCTCAGCTTTAATTAATATATTACTAAAATAATATGGATGGACGGAACTTTGTATCAATTGTCATAAAATGTAGGGACCTTAGTGGTTAAACATTTAATGTAGATGAGGATGTATGTGACATAGTATTAAAGTGCAGAGGTGAGGTGCTAGTGCAATTTAGACTAGTTTTAATTTATGAATTTTTTATGTTTAGGGCTAGACTTCGAGAGTTATTAAGTTGCCGGCCACAATCTAGCATTGAACCCATGCTTTGAAAGTTCTGAGATCAACTCACAACGAAAAAAAGTAAAAATGTTTTTATTTTTTACTTTTTTTTTTGTTTTAAGCCATAATATATATGGTCCATTCATTTTTGTTCGAATGATTATTGAATAATTTCTCCTACACGTGCAAGTACCACCGTCTAACTTTCTTTTCTTTTCTTATGTTTTTTAAACTAAATTACCATCTAACTTTCAGATTATCATAAAGTGGAATATCCTACCAAATTAAACCTCAACTTTCTAGCTGTGCAGTTTATAAAACAATGATGTTAGACGTCCACAATTAAAAGCATACTAATGTTTTTGGAAATGTATCCCCTCGTATTCAAAGAACTGCACTTAGGCCCCCTCATGAAATGGCTCTGCTGTAATGGATGGCAGAGGGTCCGTAGTACCCAAAGTACTGGAGTGATCCGGTAGTCGGGAAGGGGCCTAGAAGTGTCTACTACTACATCACACTAAACTTGACTCTACACATTTACAGAACTAACCCCTGTCCAGTTCCTGACAGAGCTAAGGGGCTTCAATCCTTAATCCTATCTTCCCCGGGCTAACAGGGCCTTACTTTTGTGCATCCAACATTAGAGGATTTTTTAGTTAGAATTTAGTCATCGGCTAAAATCTAAATCTTTGGCCATTGCATATCATAAAGAAACTGCTACTTAATTTATTATTCTTTTTCTCTTGCTGAGTATATACTTTGCTCTTATCTTTTCTATGTCTGATGTCATATGGAATAGTGACATATGAGATAGAGAGTCTAGACAATTGGGAATTCATACATTTATGTAGTTTGGAATATTGTCTCATCAAATTTAGACGAATTATGTGTATTGTCTCATTAGATCCGGAAGGCCCTATCAACATTTTATGACGTCAAAAGTAATTATCTTTTTCAATTTCCCTAAAACATAAGGACGGTTAGTTTCATATAAAAAAATACTCAATGATGAGAATGAATTTTGAACTCAAAGTCCCATACTTGTTGTAATACCCATGTAGTTTATAAAATGTTATTTTTATAATTCAAACTCACTCACACATATGCACTCACTTACACATTAAGTCAGCTCAATTTATTTCCCTCACACGTGTTCTCTCTCCTTCATCTTCCCCAAATCTCTCCTTGCTTTTATCTCTAGCTTACCCATGTAACTCCCCCTCTTTCCTCCATTTTTACAGGAAAACATAACTGTTTTCTTAGTGTGTGACTCTCATCCAATCTAATGCTCTTTAAATCCCTCTTGTTCTCCACTTTCGTTTTCACGAATCCTCCCCTGCAACTACTTTCCTCTCTATTTTACAGTTTTTCTTCTCCATCGAAGCCTCTTTGTTCTTCACCTTCTTCTTCATTTCAACTTGGGCAGCCCTCTAACATTGATATTTGGTAAGCAAATTCTTGTTTCCTTTATTTTCTTTCTCCTATTTTCTTTTTCGCTTCTTCTTTTCTCTCTCTGAAATTTTGGTTCTTCATTTCTAGTAATTTAAATTCTTTTGGCATCGTCATCGTATCACCGCCTACAAGCTTCAATTAGGTAATTTTCATATTCTCTTTTCTTTTCTCTCTATTTTGTCTCTCTCTCCCCCCTCTCTGTTTTGTCTCTCTCTCTTTCCCCATCGTTGTTCTGTCTCTCTCTCTCCTTCATCTCCCCCTCTCTGTTCTGTCTCTCTCTCTCTCTCTCCCTCCCCCTCTCTGTTCTATCTCTCTCTCTCCCCCTCTCTGTGCGTCTCTCTCTCCATCTTCTTCGTCTCCTTCCCCCTATCTGTTCTGTCTCTCTCTCCATTGTCTCCCCCTCTCTGTTCTGTCTGTCTCTCTCTCTCTCTCTCTCCTTCGTCTCCCCCTCTCTGTTGTGTTTCTCTCTTCCTCTTCTTCATCTCCCTCCCCCTCTCTGTTCTGTTTCTCTCTCTCCTTCGTCCCTCTGTTGCGTCTCTCTCTCTTCTTCGTCACCCTTTCTGTTTTTCCCCTTCTTTTGAACTGGTTCACCTGAACCGGACAGGTTCATTCAGACCAGACCAGGTCGAATCGGTTTAGTCAGACCAGACTAAACTGAACCGACTCGGTCAGGCTAGACCAATTCAACCCGACCAGACCAAACAAGACCAACATAGCAGAACCGAACCTTATTGAACCGTTTTAAACCATTTGATAATTTACACCCGATGTGGATTCCACCAGTTCCCAGTCTCGCTTAGTTAATTAAATAATTGTAGATATTATATGAATTTGTTGTGATCTGGGATCCTTGGATTTCAGGTCATTAGTTGCTGAATTTAATTCGTAGCGAATCTTGGTAAGTGAATTTACATAATAATTCGGTTCATGTGTTATAAGTGTAGAATATATAATGTGAAATTATTTTATTATTTCTTTATGTTCAATCTTATGATCAAGTGTTTTATTTGTTTTCCAAATTATGATGAAATTATTTACCATGTTATGTATGATTATATTTTAAGTTATACATGTATTAGTTATACTGTTTATGTTCATGAACAAGTTATATATTTACTCATGTATATGTGATAACGTGAAATATGAATATTAATTCAAGTAAAAAGTGATAAGTAAACAAGAAGTAGATTTAGTCATATCCCTTGGTTATCAAGTAACCAGATTGTTCACGTCATGTTATCAGGTTATACAGTTGGGTGACACCATGTTCATGTTAGCATCCTTGAGGTTCAGATACCCTTAAGTGACATCAAGTTTCAGGACACTCTATCTGTCATGTTCACGTTCATGTCACAAGTTCAAGTTCAAGTTGTGAAACAGTTCTGATTAGGTTATTAATCGAGGGATATGTCTAGTCGAATTATGATCAAGCAAGTATAAGTATTGGCATGTATAAGTACAAGTTCAAGTTATATGTTAACCATGAAATCGATGTGTTATTACAAGTCTTTTATGTGACCAATGAACGTGTGAAATAAATTTGCATGAGTTATATGTTTATATTTATGTCATGTGAAACTCATTAGTATGTGGATTTTCTTACTGAGTATTTTTAATACTCACCCAATAGATGATTGTGTTGTAGATGATGGTGACCAGCAGGAGTGAGGGACTGTCATAGCACGATTATGATTTCTATGTTTAATTATGACTTCGGTTCACTTCAGTTATTTCAGATATTTATGAATATTCATGTTTAATCTTTCATGTCATATGAATTTTCGTGCTTCAATTTATTACAGTTTAATGAATAATTTATTTCAGTTTAATGAGTTAATATTATTTTAAAATAATTTTTATGCTTCGGCTATTTAAGGTTAAAATTAGGGCAAAATTAGGATTTTCAATTTTAGGATTTTCTCAAATTAGAGTTTTAATTGAATTGAGGAATTTTGAAATTTCAAGCATGTTTAACCCTTGAGAATCAGGGTGTTACAGTTTGGTATCAGAGCCATGGTTTTAGATTCTGTAGACTTTTCTACGTAAAAAGTATGGCATGTCGCTCATTCTGCTCCTCCATCATCTTNAATCAATTGATATGCTTTAGATTCGTTATGGCACGTTCGATTACGTTTATTTTATTTTACGCGTTAAAATTAGACTTTTGGTAGGTCTTAGGTTGTATGGTTAGCCGTACGATGACGCCCCCTACAAGGAACAACAACAGTCACGCACTAGTCAATCCTACTGCTGACCCTCCAGCAACTATGGTGGAGATGTTTCAAGAGTTCTTGGAATTGTTAAGGTAGACGGCGATAGCTCGCCCGACACAACAAGTAAAATAACCACAGCAAACACCAGTGGACATACAGTTGATACAGACTTTCAGGAGGCTGAATCCACCTGAATTTGATGGCCATTCATTCGATCCACTCCTGGCTGATGAATGGATTGCAAGACTGGAGCAGATTTTCCACTTTATGCCATGTTATGAGATTCAGATGGTTGTTTGCGCAACATTTATGCTGACACGGGAGGCTAAAAAATGGTGAGAGCTCATACAGAGAACTCAAGACATCGACAGTAATCCAGTGGCATGGGATCTTTTCAAGGAACTTTTTCTTGAGAAATATTTTCCGATCACAGTCAGAACAGACAAGGAGGCCGAATTTCTCATACTTGCCCAAGGAGCTATGAGTGTAACTGAATACGAGCGGAAGTTTGAAGAATTGTCTCGGTATGCCACGCACTATGTGGATAACGAGATAAAAAAGGCTCAGACTTTTGAAAGAGGACTGTGTCGAGAGATTAAGGGTTCATTGTCCATTCTTAAGCATACCACCTACGCAGCGGTGGTTGAGGCAGCTTTACTGATGGAACAGAATCTTCCACCACGTGCACCACCTCGGTCAGAGCAATCATTTCATGGAAAGAGAAAATCACAGAATTCTCATCAGGGTCCTCACACTGCAAAAAGACAGATGATCAAATCAAATCCCTTATGTGCTACATGTAACAAACATCATGTTGTTCATTGTTTTAAGGTGATCAATGCTTGCTTTAAGTGTGGAAAGACTGGAGATTACCATAGACAGTGCCCTCTTCTTGTTCATGGACAGACCAGTGATGTTGTTGGTGGTAGAGCTAAAGGAAAAGTTTTCGCATTAACTCGCCAGGAAGCTGAGCAGTCGGATGCAGTTGTGGCAGGTACATTACTTGTATTAGGATATTCAACTATCACATTGATTGATTTCGGATCCACGCATTCCGTTTCCATGCATTCTCTATCTTGAGATACCACAAGACAGCGTTTCACACTCATTACGGCCATTACGAGTTTGTAGTGATGTCGTTTGGATTAACTAACGCTCCGCCAGCCTTTATGGATTTAATGAACAAGGTGTTTAAGGAGTACCTAGATTATTTTGTGATTGTCTTTATTGATGATATTCTGGTCTACTCTAGATCGGAGGCCGAACATATGAATCATTTCAGGATTGTTTTACAAACATTAATGACACACCAGTTATATGCCAAATTCCAAAAGTGTGAGTTTTGGCTTCAGCAAGTGTCATTCCTTGGTCATGTGGTATCTCAAGATAGAATCTCGGTTGACCCGTCTAAGATTCAAGCAGTGCTTAACTGGCCTCAACCGATAAATGTTGGGGAAGTTCACAGTTTTCTGGGTTTAGCAGGATATTACAGAAGGTTTGTTGAAGGTTTTTCAAAGATTGCTGTCTCACTTACTCTGTTGACCAGGGAGAATTCCACCTTTTTTGGACGGCTGAGTGTGAGAAATGTTTTCAGAGCCTTAACAAAAATCAGAGCCTTAAACAAAACTTAGTGACAACACCAGTGTTGACCATTCCAGATGGTAACAGTGACTTTGTGATATACAGTGATGCTTCTAAAAGAGGTTTGGGTTATGTTTTGATGCAACAGGGAAATGTTATAGCATATGCATCTCGTCAGCTCAAGCCCTATGAACAGAATTATCCTACTCATGATTTGGAGTTGGTTGTAGTTGTTTTTGCCCTCAAGATCTAGAGACATTATTTGTATGGTTGTAAGTGTCAGATTTACACAGATCATAAGAGCCTTAAGTGCTTTTTCACTCAGAAAGAACTTAACATGAGGCAACGCCGTTGGTTGGAATTGGTGAAGGATTATGACTGCGAGATCATTTATCACCCAGGAAAGGAAAATGTACTGGCTGATGCCTTAAGTCGAAAACCAGCTCATTCAGCAACTCTTATTACTTCTCAAGGACATATCTTGGAGGATTTGGAACGTGCTGAGATTCAAGTGTTGCTGAAGGATACTACAGCACAACTAGTCCAGCTCACAGTTCAACCATCGTTACAGCAACGTATTATTGATGCACAGAACTCAACTAAGAGTTGCTTCTGACTTGTAGTGAAGTGGGTTCAGACAAAAGGCAAGGGTTTGAAATTAGTGACGATTCAGCTATTCACTTTTATGGGAGACTCTGTCTTCGTAAACATGCACTCATTAGGCAGGAATTGCTCACGGAGGCTCATAGTTCACCATACACTATCCACCCTGGTAGTATTAAGATGTATCACGATCTAAAGTTACATTATTGGTGGAATGGTATGAAGCGTGATATTGTTGAGTTCGTTAGTAAGTGTTTGGTGTGTCAGCAGATCAAGGCTCAAAGACAGCGGCCATATGGGGTTTCACAACCTTTAAGTATTCCTGAATGGAAGTGGGAACATGTAACTATGGATTTCGTTTCGGGGCTACCGAGAACGGTAAAGGGTCTTAACTCTATTTGGGTTGTGGTGGATCGTCTTACCAAGTCTGCACACTTTTTGCCTGGTAAGACTACTTTTTCAGTTGAGGATTGGGCTCGGTTATATGTTCGTGAGATTGTTTGAGTTCATGGGGTTCTAGTGTCTATAGTGTTAGATCGGGATCCATGGTTCACGTCAAACTTTTGGCGGAGTGTACAAAAAGCTTTGGGAACACAGTTGAATTTCAGTACAGCTTTTCATCCACAATCTGATGGGCAACCTGAGCGAACAATTTAGGCGTTAGAAGATATGCTTCGAGCTTGTGTCTTGGATTTCTCTAGTAGTTGGGACGCATACTTGGCTCTCCTGGAGTTTTCTTATAATAACAGTTATCAGGCGATGATTGGTATGGCTCCATTTGAGGCACATTATGGAAAGAAATGTAGGTCACCAGTTCATTGGGATAAAGTTGGCGAACGAAATCTTTTGGGCCCTGACTTGGTTCAGTCCATGAATTAAGCTATTCAGAAAATCAGAGATAGAATGAAGACCGCTCAGAGTAGGCAAAAGAGTTACGCATATGTCAGGAGGAAGAATCTCGAATTTGAAGTGGGTGATCATGTGTTTCTCAAAGTTCCCCCATCGAAGGGTGTTATCTGTTTTGGTCGCATGGGGAAGCTGAGTCTCAGGTTTATTGGCCCGTTTGAGATTTTGGATCATATTGCTCCTTTGGCATACCGACTCGCTTTACCACCAGCTTTTTTAGGTGTTCATAATGTGTTTCACGTCTCGATGCTTCTTAAATATGTGTCTGACCCAACGCATGTCATTGATTTTGAACCTCTGCAAGTTCGTGATGATCTCACTTATGAGGAGAAACCAATCAGAGTTCTAGAGCGCAGGAAAAAAAAACTCTTCGAAACAGAACGGTTCAACTTGTCAAGATTCTTTGGAGAAATCATCAGATCGAGGAAGCAACATGGGAACGAGAAGCTGAGATACGTGTCAAGTACCCAGAGTTATTTTAATAAGGTATATTCATTTTGAAGACGAAAGGTTTTATGTAGGGGAGAATGTAATACCCATGTAGTTTATAAGAGTTATTTTTGTAATTCAAACCCTCACTCACACATATGCACTCACTTACACATTAAGGCAACCAATTTGTTTCCCTCACATGTGTTCTCTCTCCTTCCTCTTCCCCAAATCTCTCCTTGCTTTTATCTCTAGCTTACCCACGTAACTACCCCTCTTTCCTGCATTTTTGCAGGAAAATATAACCGTTTCCTTAGTGTGTAACTCCCATCTAATCTAATGCTCTTTAAATCCCTCTTGTTCTCCACTTTCTTCTTCACGAATCCTCCCCTGCAACTGCTTTCCTCTCTATTTTATAGTTTTTCTTCCCCATCGAAGCCTCTCTGTTCTTCACCTTCTTCTTCGTTTCAACTTGGGCAGCCCTCTAACATTGATCTTTGGTAAGCAATTTATTGTTTCCTTTATTTTCTTTCTCCTATATTCTTTCTCGTTTCCTCTTCTCTCTCTCTGAAATTTTGGTTCTTCATTTCCAACAATTTACATTCTTTTGGCATTCTTTTGGCATCGTCATCGTATCGCCGCCTGCAAGCTTCAATTGGGTAATTTTCATGTTCTCCTTTCTTTTCTCTCTATTTTGTCTCTCTCTCTTCCCCGCTCTGCTCTGTCTCTCTCTCTCTTCCCCCACTCTGTTCTCTCTCTCTCTCTTTCCCCTTCTCTGTTCTGTCTCTCTCTCTTTCGTCTCCCCCTCTCTGTTCTATCTCACACTCTCTCCCCCTCTCTGTTCTGTCTATCTCTGTCTTTCCCCCCTCTATGTTCTGTCTCTCTCTCTCTCCCCCTCTCTGTTCCGTCTCTCTCTCCCCCCCTCTATGTGCGTCTCTCTCTCCTTCGCCTCCCTCTCCTTCCCCCTCTCTGTTCTGTCTCTCTCTCCTTCGCCTCCCCCTCTCTATTTTGTCTCTCTCTCCCTCCCCCTCTCTGTTATGTCTCTCTCTCTCCTTCGTCTCCCCCTCTTTCTTGCGTCTCTCTCTCCCTCTTCTTCATCTCCCTCCCCCTCTCTGTTCTATTTCTCTCTTACCTTCGTCCCCCTGTTGTGTGTCTCTCTCTCTCCCTCTTCTTCGTCTCCCTTTTCTTTTTCCCCCTTCTTTTGAACCGGTTCACCTGACGGGACCAGTTCATTCAGACCACACCAAGCCAAACCGGTTCAGTCAGACCAGACTAAACTGAACCGACTCAGTCAGACCAGACCAGACCAGTTCAACCCGACCAGACCAAACCAGACCAAAATAGTAGAATCGAACCAGTTTAGACTACCCAAACCTTGTTGAATCATTTTAAACCATTCGATACTTTACACCCGATGTGGTTTCCACCTGTTCCCAACCTCGCTTAGTTAATTAAATAATTGTAGATATTATATGAATTTGTTGTGATCTGGGATCCTTGGATTTCAGGTCATTAGTTGCTGAATTTAATTCGTAGCGAATCCTGGTAAGTGAATTTACATAATCATTCGGTTCATGTGTTATAAGTGTAGAATATATAATGTGAAATTATTTTATTATTTTTTTATGTTCAATCTTATGATCAAGTGTTTTATTTGTTTTCCAAATTATGATGAAATTATTTACCATGTTATGTATGATTATATTTTAAGTTATACATGTATTAGTTATACTGTTTATGTTCATGAACAAGTTATATATTTACTCATTTATATGTGATAACATGAAATATGAATATTAATTCAAGTAAAAAGTGATAAGTAAACAAGAAGTAGACTTAGTTATGCCCCTTGGTTATCAAGTAACTAGATTGTTCACGTCATGTTATTAAGTTATACAGTTGGGTGTCACCATATTCATGTTAGGGTCTTTGAGGTTTAGATAACCTTAAGTGACATCAAGTTTCAGGACACCCAATCTGTCATGTTCACGTTCATGTCACAAGTTCAAGTTGTGAAACAATTCTGGTTAGGTTGTAAATCGAGGGATATGTCTAATCAAATTATGATCAAGCAAGAATAAGTATTGGCATGTATAAGTACAAGTTCCAGTTATATGTTAACCATGAAATCAGTGTTTTATTACAAGTATTTTATGTGACCAGTGAACGTGTGAAATAAATTTGCATGAGTTATATGTTTACATTTATGTCATGTGAAACTCATTAGTATGTGGATTTACTTACTGTAATACTCACCCCCCATAGATGATTGTGTTGCAGATGATGGTGAGCAGCATGAGTGAGTGACTGTCATAGCAAGCATGATTATGATTTCTAAGTTTAATTATGACTTCGGTTGACTTCAGTTATTTTAGAGATTGATGAATATTCACGTTTAATCTTTCATGTCATATGGATTTTCGTGCTTCACTTTATTACAGTTTAATGAATAATTTATTTCAGTTTAATGAGTTAATATTATTTTAAAATAATTTTTATGCTTCTGCTATTTAAGGTTAAAATTAGGGTAAAATTAGGGTTTTCAATTTTAAGATTTTCTCAAATTAGGGTTTTAATTGAATTGAGAAATTTTTAAATTTTGAAATTTCAAGCATGTTAAACCCTCGGGAATCGGGGTATTACCCTTGTACACCTCCTCATAATTGACTTTCTTGTATATTGACTTTTCGTATATTTGTCATTTCATGTGTTTTCTTCTTATGAGAACCCCTCATCCAGACCATTCTTAAGAGAGGCTTTCAACGTACACCTTGAGAAAAATATGTGACTTATTGAGAACGTCCTGAAGACAGATGTGACAGGAAGAAGTGGCATTTGGACTGAAATTAGAAATAAGCATAGAGATCTGAAGATTTCTGAAAAGGTCAACATTTCAAACTAGTACTGAATCCATGCGCAAGCAAGAGGCAACCTGACGAACTTAACTTGTAACATGGTTCTTGACGAGTGTGTTTCACACTCATATTTTAGATTATCTTGATTTTAATTTTGTTGGTTCTTTTAGATTTACTAGTCATGTGCTACGTGCGTTGCATGTTATATAATAGTTTTATATATATAATATTTTTATATTCAATGGTTTAATACTATTTATAGTAGATGAAAATATTAAAATATTTTCTTTTGTAAGAAGTATGAAAAGACTTAAAGATAAAAAATCAAAGTTAACAAATTAATAAACACATAACTTTAAAAAGGGTCTTAATTAATTATTAATTAATCAAAATTATTAATTAATATATTAAAAATAATAATTAAAATATTTTTATTTAATTTTATTAAGTGAAGTCGTTAAATGTATGTATAAGTATATGTGTCAATCAATTACATTTGAATGTATTAAATAATAAATTATAACGTTAGAATAGTAAATAGTTCATATAAAATCATACATAGAATATTTTTATTCTCATGTGACTTTTAATGTATTATTTTCAAAATTTATCTCATAGAAATGTGCAATTATTAACTTATAATACATGATCTATATTTGTTAAACTTATTTAGTAATTTTAATCTATTCATTTCACAACTTACTATTAGTGACATATCAATTTTTTTAAAATTAATTAGTATAGCTATTCAAACCAAAATCTTAAGTATTCAATTAAATTTTTTTAAATTAAAATTTTTAATCTAAATGTGTAATAAAAATAATTCAAATTTAATTTTATTGGGTTAATAAGTTGATGGTCATTTAAGAACATTTAGGATTCACAGTTTGATAAAATAGTTCAAAAATGATTCTCATTGTTTAACAACTTTTAACGCCCCGTTATTAATGGCAACAACTTCAAGATTAAGACGATTATCATTCACATGGTACAAGCAAATCAGTTCACTGGTCTACCTAATGATGACCCAAACGTTCAGATAGTCACTTTTCTCAAAATTTACAAGACATTCAAGTACAACAATGTCTCAAATGATGCTATTAGGCTGAGACTATTCCCATTTTAACTTCGGGATAAGGCTAAGAGTTGGTTGAACTCTTTTCCAGCTAGATCAATCACTACATGGAATAGCCTTTCTAAGAAATTTTTATTCAAGTTCTTTCCACCAGCCAAAACAGCCAATATGAGGAATGAGATCACCACATTTTCCCAATATCATATGAAATCTCTTTATGAAGTTTGGGATAGGTTTAAAGAGATTTTAAGGGGATGTCTACATCCTGGACTCTCTAAATAGCTACAAGTCTAAACTTTCTACAACGGATTGGGGAGTTCAACAAGGACACTAATGGATGCAGTAATAGGAGGTGCTTTGATGGGTAAAACACATGAGGAAGCCTATGCTTTGCTTGAAGAATGACTGCTACTGCCTATCAATGGCCAAGTGAGCGCAAGGTACCGAAAAAGATTCATGAAGTCAATGTTATTACCACTCTCAGTGCTCAAGTAGCTACACTGTCAAAGCGATTGAGTTTTTTCACCGCCAATGCTAGTGATATTCATGCTACATGAGAAGTTTATAATTTATGCAATGGACCTCATCCTAGTACTAAATTTCAAGCCGGTAATCCCTTTGCTTCTTCTATGTTAGAACATGTTAATTTTGTTGAGAATTATAACAGGTGGAATAACCCATTCTCCAACGCCTACAACCAAGGATGGCGAAATCACCATAATTTCTCTTGGAAGAATAGTCATAATGTGATGAATCCATCAATTACTCCTCAACCTCAATTTCAGCCTTAGTAGCCTAAATTTTCTTTAGAAGATGCTCTTGCCCAACTCACAGTCAATATTGATCAATTTATGGCAAGAACGAATGCTACGCTTAAGAGGCAACAGACTAATATTCATAGTCAAGCTACGTCTATTCGGAATTTAGATCTTCAAATGGGTCAACTGTCAGAAAAACTCACTCAAAGACCACAAAGTTTTCTACCGAGAAACATTGGGAGAAATCTAAAAGAACAAGTAAACGTCATTACCCTTCGTAGTGGCAAGAACTTAGCAGAACTGAAGAAAGCAATGATTGAGAAGTTTTAGCCAATTGAAGCACAAACTGAGGTTGTAGGTGATGATTTTATTGAGAACTCAGAAAAGAAGGAAGGTAAGCCTATGTCAAAGCTCTTTCCCGATAATCCTTCACCTTATGTCCCACGTATTACATACCATCAGCGATTCTAGAAGTAGAAACTGAACAAGTAGTTTTTCAAGTTTCTTCATGTGTTTAAGAAACTACATATCAACATTCCTTTTGCCGATGCTTCGTAACAAACGCCGAGCTATGTCAAATTCATGAAGGAAATTCTCTCGAACAAGAGAAAGCTAGAGGAGGATGAGACAGTTGCACTTACTGAAGGGTGCAGTGCTATCTTGTAAACTAAATTGCCCCTAAAGCTAAAGGATCTTGGAAGTTTTTCTATTTCATGCACCATTGGCAATTCTTATTTTGAAAAGGCTCTATGTGATCTTGGGGCTAGTATTAATTTGATGCCTTTTTCGGTTTACAAGAAGCTAGGAGTTGGAGAAATTTAGCCCACAATTGTCTCTTTTACAATTAGTTGATCATTCCATTAAATATCCACTGGGGATAATTGATAGACCATTCTTATCTACGGGAAGAACTCTCATTAATGTGCAAAAAGGAGAAATTATTTTGAGAGTGCAAGAAAATCGTGTAATTTTTAATATTTTCAAAGCAATAAAACACCTAAATGATATTAATAGTTGCTTGCATGTAGATAGTGTTGGAGTGTGTTTTGAGGAAACAATTCACACCGGTGATCCGAGTGAACCATTGGAAGCATGACTAGTTGGGGTTACTGACAAAGAGAATCCAGAGATTTTGTAAAGTGTTAATGAGTTGGAAGCAACCCCATCCATATTCATGAAGAGACATTGCGCAGAATTGCGAGAAGGTAAACCTAAACACCTACCACCTATTAAAAACCATCAGTGTTAGACCTTCATTTTCTGTACACCTTTATGGGAGAACCATCCACTCTTCATGTCATTATCTTCGCTTCATTAAATGGTGAAAAACAAGATAAACTATTGAGGGTGTTGAGAGAGCACAAAATGACCTTAGGGTGGTCAAATTCAGACACAAAGGGAATTTTAAAATTAGGAGTGAATGGGTGAAGCCATTTTTGGATGATCATTACGTCCGACTGAAGATATTAAAGTAAGCACTACCGGGAAGCAACCCAATTTATTTCCCATTATTACAATTTTTATTTAGTTATTTTACTGATTTTATTTTCATTTATTCATGTTTTTACATTAAAAAAGATATGGATAAAACGTTTAGCGGCACGACGCTGACTTCCAAAAGCCGCGACGTCTGATCTTGGATGAATTTGGCTCAAGCCCCATTTTCCCCTCATTTGTAGACATCATGAACAATACGGAGATTGACGAGGATGAAAGATCATCCTTATTTAGGGAAATCCTCTCTATTTATTTCTTTTACATATTTTCTTTTTATTGAGGACAATGAAAGTTTTAAGTGTAAGGGTGTTAGCTTTATTAAAATTTTAAATTTTGGTGTTCTGTAGTAGACAACACCAAAACCTATTATGAGTTTTGTTTTGATTTATTGATAATTTTAAAAATGATGAATTTGTGTATCTATGTATATTTGAATCGTTTATTGATTTTCATTTCACTTGAGAATCCTCACATGTTGAGCATCTAGTCATAAGCGTTTGATTGTCTTTTTCTTAGAGAAGACTAATGTGACTTAACGAATCAAAATAATCTCACAAGAACTCTAAATATTGTTTAATTGTTACTCGAGGTGAAATCCTAGCCTACACTACACTTAGGACATGATATACGTCATCTTTGGACTGTTTGAGCTTTTCAAGTCAATGCATATTTGTTTCTCTATTTATCCTTATTGAGTATAAATAGTCATTTTCTTTACCACTCATGCACTTGCCTAATCTTAAAAAAATTATTTTCAAATTACCCATTTTACTCATAATATGTGGATGTTTCCTAGGAAAATACATGGAGCTATGATAATTCGTTCGGATGGGAGGAGTTTCAGAAGAAAAGTTGATTTCGTGCCCTCATGGACTTGAGTGACAAAGTTTGAAGGGGTGTCTCAAAACATAATTCCCTAAGATCAACTGGTTTGAGAGTTATTAGCTGAAAACTCGTTAAGGAAATGTGAAGCTTAAAGAAATCAAATAAAAAAAATTGGTGTGGGAAATAAATCAAGTTGTGGTAAGTGATAAGTTTGGGGGTGTGACAAGAGAAGTTGGTTTTTTTATAAGAGAAGTTGGTTTAAGCTCGTTGATTTCTAGAATGTTTGTGTTGATATGGGTAAAGATTAAGCCAATATAATACCAATTATCCTACCTTAAACCCTAGCCATACACTATAAGTCTATGAAAGTCCTAATGATTCTAAGTGTTATGGTTTGTCTACATTAGTGGAAAGTGACATAAAAAATTGGCCTATTGAGTTCTAATCTATTAATAGATTAATAGATCTGATTTTATAAGACTTAGTTGCATAAACTCATTTGAGACTAAGAAGTTGGATGACTTAAGACGACACACACTCACTCGGGATTTTTAAAGGAGAAGTGTAAGTTGAAATTTTTGTTAAAATTCTACATGATCCCAATTCAGAAGTTTTCTTGGGTTATCGCTATTTTGAAATCTCCGAGTCAAGTTTAGTTAGTCAAAATATTTTTCACTTGCTCTGTAGTTTTTCATAATTAGAGTTTATTATTTTCTTGTTTGAATTTATTTTGCTCGAGGAATAGCAAAAAGTTAAGTTTTGGGGTATTTGATGAGTGCGTTTGATACTCATATTTTAGATAATATTAATTTTAATTTTGTTGGTTCTTTTAGATTTATTACTTGATTTACGTTTGTTTTTATTTTTATCTTATAGGTTTGATATTCAAATGCATTTAAATTGATTTTGAAATATTTGGAAGGCAAAAATGCGGATAAAATGAGAAAAGAACGGGTCTGGACAAAAGAGCCAGTGTCGCGACGTTGGGCGTAAAACAGCATGCCAGCGTTAGGGCGCTGACATCTCAGCGCCACAGCGTTGGAGGCTAGGCGCCAAGACAGAGCGCCAGCGCCGGGGCGCTAGAATGCGGCCATCATGAACAGATTACCAGCCCCCTAACACTAGCTTCCAGCTTTGCGACTCTAGCTCGATAATATTTTATAATTTCTTCAATTTTTGCTGTAATTTTATTCTTATGAAACCCTAGTGTATAAATAAAATATTTTAGTGTTATTTTGATGACTTTTTGGATGCGGGAGGTAGAGAAAATAACTTTTTGGAGAGGAGACGAAGACAGATCCAACCGAGAGATGGATCTCAACTTAATTTCCTCCTTAAATCTAATTTTTCTTCGCTTTTTCTCTATGTTCATGAATATTAGTTGAATATTTTTTTATTTTAGTATGTTTTAATTTTCTATCTAGGGCTACGACATAGTCAAAATGTGATTGTTCTTTAATTTTGATTTTCAATTTAATCGATATCTTATTCATTGTTGCTTAATGTTAAAATCTGTTCTTAATACTTGTGATTGTCTGGTCAACTTTTGGATGATTTTGGATTTATTTTTGAGATTGAGAAGTGATGATTAATTTTTCTCTTTATCCATAACACCATTAGAATTTCATAAGTTAGAAATACTTACAGAACTAGTGTAGTAATTATAATTTCTTGTGCTTAATGAGTTTCAACATATTGAATCTTGACAGCGATATGAGATTAGTATTTTTTATTCATTCTTGGTGATGTTTGAGAAAGATTGATAATTACATTAGAGAAATTTACTTTCAATAATATAATAAGCATTGATTGTTTGAGATTCAGAATTTAGAGCATGTTTGATTTGGTGAAATCGAAACCACTAGATCTTTTATCTATTCAAATTTGAATTTTTTATTTTTATCAAATTTTAATCGTTTTAGTTTAATTAGAACTTTAGCTTAATTAAAACTCTCCGTCATTCTCAATTAGAATTAAGGTCTAGTTGATTTTAATACTTAACATCAATCACTCATGTGGACGATACTTTATTTCATAGAATTTTATTACTTGACAACGATAGTGTAAATTTACACTCTAGAAAAATCGTAACAGTTCCTGACATCCATTCCTTTATGACTTCCTTGGGTAATCCGCCATAGATAGGGGAATTCCACCATTGCCTCAATGATGGGCAACATACATGAGGGTGTTAGGTTTGGTTTCAGCTTTCCAGCAACCCCTTTTGGGTGGAAGGGACAGAGGTGGACTTCAAGATGCTCTACTATACTCTTATCAGCCATTTTTCATGACATCATCTTATTATTCGGCTAGTCAATTTCCCTTATTGCCTCAATATATCTCTCAATAGATTCACTTCGAATTTCAGACCTCATCATCTTGTCGTCCATGTTGTTTTACGATAAGTGTTGAAAATGAACGGAGAAATCATGAAACGTGGGGAACCACATATTGGATTACTCCAATGCAGCACGAAGCCGCTGACATCGAGTCGGCTCCTTTTCCGATAGCTATGTGCCCTGCTTGGTCCCCCTACATGGTGGAGATTTTGTAGCGCGTCATGAGCACCGGGTAAGAGGCAGTTGAGCTGTCAAGCAAACCGCCTTACCTTACTACAAGATAGGAACATAAAAGAGAAGGTTGTGAAGGTGGCCTCGTTATCCACACGCACTAGCACTAATATATGCTGATATCCAACTTGAAAGCCCGAACACAAACAAACTTACCTTAAAGGGTAAAGGAGAAAAAACCAAAACTTAGGAGTGGACAATTGCGAGACTGGGAGAATAGGAAAGACTTGGTATATAATTCGCGCCTTCATTCTGGTTATAGTCCAAAAATCAGTAAAGATGGGATTGTATTTAGAAACAATAATCGTCATTCCCAGTACTTGATGATAGTGTAAAATAGGTACTGGCATAAAAAAATGCTATTTCCAAACAAAATTCCTTTGTGTGTCTTCTTTCGCGGGTAACCAAAATAAAGAATAATCATCATGTCACTCACTATGCGACAAATCCACTTCCTAGTTTACATCCCCAGATGTTGCTCCTAAGTAAGGAAATGCCTATGGAAACAAAACACAGATTCTTAATTTCTTGAGTTATAAATACACATAAGAATACCACCCACATGAACAATACCAAACAGACGAACTCTTCCTTTTCTTCTTCTTTAAATTATCTGTTCTCTTATTTCCTAATAAATCCTCAAATGGCTCAAACCAAATCAACATCTCTCCCCATTTTTTACTTGCTACTACTAGTTCTTCACATTTCAATTTCTTCAGTTTTCGCTGAAGCAAAAGAGCTTAAAGAAACCAAAATGTCTCTGTATTTCCACGACATATCAGCAGGCCCAAATGCCACACTCTATGCTGTTGGTGGCATTCAAAATCAAGTCTGGACATTCACCCAATTCGGAACCATTTTCGTCACGGATGACCCGATAACAGAGGATTCGGATCCTAATTCCCCCCAAGTTGGCCGTGGTCAAGGCATCTACGTGACTTCAGGATTAGACGGGCTTAACACGCACGTCTTAATATCAATTGTGTTTACAAATGAGGAGTACAAAGACAGCACATTGGAAATACAAGGTACAAGCAAGCAATTTGAGCTTGTTAGAGAGGTGTCTGTGGTTTCAGGAACTGGACAGTTTAGGTTTGCCAGAGGATATGCTACGTTTGAGACATATTCATTGGACATTCCTAAAGCTTATGCTGTCATACGGTGCAATGTTACCGTGCAACATTACTAGATGATTACCGTTGTTAATGAATAAGGGGAAGGACTAAATTATCTAAGTTATATTATGGGCTCTTAAAGTAGATATATATGTATAATGTGGGTGTGGGGCTACCAGTTGGTTTTTTATTCTGGTTTTCTTTTGTTCATGCTCTAAAGTTCTAAATGATGTGTTGGTCTCTACTTCAGTGAAATAACAAAGAGAGTCATTACATCCATATATATTGATCTAAGTTGTAACGGAAACATCAAAAAATAATAACAAAACGATATTTAAACGTGATTCCGTCAATTTATTTATGTGTGCAGCTATCTCATTATCATCATAATTATATACTCACCAAACTTAAATCGCATTACACGCATATCTAAATTTATCACATACAAACCATAAATCATACCTCAATGACATTGACTCCATGTATGATCAATATTTACACCACATTTGACAACCATAACTAGCTTAGAGAAAAGTCATCACTTCTGGATCGGATTAGATGCAATCCACTAGATTGGAAACTGTATTCAACATGGGCAAAGTCTTCTCATTAGCCTCTCAATATTATGAGATATTCTCTCCTGGGATAGAGCTTTTTGTCTCATCTTAAAGCTACACTATATTTCTTAGGCAAGCCTCCTCATCGCGGAATTCTCCCTTTAAAGTAGAGTCATTTTTCACTATGTCGAAGCAAAATCACCGTATCATTTTCATAACTACATATTTATATCTTCTAAAAATCATATTCAATAGATAACATCATATCATATTTTCTCTAAAACAAACTCATAAAATATGAATTTGGTCCTTCAAAATTTGAGGCATCAAATTTCAACAAATTTATTGTGCTTCTTTCTATCGCTATTGTCAGTTTACCAAAGAGGCCAATATATATTTCTTCCAAGTGGATAAATGAAGAGACAAATTTGTGAATCATTTCCATCACTAGGATAAAATTTAGGAACCCAACTGGAAACAAGTGTCTCCAAGTGGAGCCTTAGGTAAAAAACTGAGAGGCTGTAAGCAGATAAGAAAGTGGACTACACTCACTACATAGGTAAAAGAGAGAGTAATCTATAGTAGGGTAAAAACAAAACCCAAAGGACGGTTTCCTTTGTCAACTTGCTTTCGATGGCAATGGCCTATTGAGAATTTCAATTAATACAGAATTAAGTTGACATTACAGGACAGACTCTCTAGAGTTGCTCTCATGATTAGTAAAATTAAGCAAATTTCAGTAACAAAAAACAAGTTTAAAGCTGAAAATGAAGCACACTGGCCTTCGCTATGAACAAAAACATCATATATTGGAGAATCGTATACGGCTACGTCTCTTACAAATACAACAATATTTGGTCCATAGAAGTGGGAACATATTCCACCTTCTTTCATTACAATGCAAGTTGAGACATTGATATGTTCATTTGTGGTCATAGATTTGAATTTTTTGTCGCTTAAACAGTTGCACTATCTAAAACATAATCTGTCTCAGCCCTGAGACTCTCAGGGCCACATAGTACCCACACTTGATAACTCTCTAAGCCTTAAGGATTGTTCTAGGATGCTCACCTCCGCCTCTGTTTTTCAACATTTCCCTTTCATTTCAACAGAGATTCCCATTAAAAATAAGTATGTTTTTAATTCAAAAGGCATTCCAATTTCCAACCCAATAATCAAAATTCGTAAAAACATGTTGGACTGGGCTGCTTTATACTGATTCTAGGCTAATTTTAGTGATTTAGAACATGATTAATAAAAAAATTGATAGTGGTTAATATAGAATTACTCAAAGAGTCAAAGATACATATTTGGAACGAATTGAAATGCTAACTTTTTCCAAATAAGGCAGAACCAGTAGAACCCACTAAGGTTGAGTCTATCTGTAAAGGATGAAAAGCAAGTCACGCCTAGTCCAAAAAGGCATGCCGTACACCATAATACTATCGCAGATTATTTTCACCTCCCACCATACAACGAGTGAATTCTTTCTCTTATTCTGACGAACAAGAATAATCATCTCATTTGTACCGTTATTTTTAAAGTAAATGTCTAATTAGGTAAAAAAATAGAAAACTATTTTCATTTATTTTAAAATGAACGGTTTAAATCGACGAACATATAATCTACGGTTCATTTAGAATAGAAATATAACATTTTCCAATCCCACTACCCACTTCTATTCCCTATATATACCCTTCACTAAGTACAATAGCCAAACCACTCAATTTCATCAACAAAATAATGGATGAGAAACAAACTCACCACATAGAACTAACAGTTGATCATGTCATTAGTAAAGATGATCATCAGCCAGACAACGAATCTTCTACCGTCACTAAGAGTCCATTTTTGCCAATCTTAGCTAAATTCCATGCAGGGTATTTCAGGATTAGTCTCTCACTATGCAGCCAAGCCTTGTTATGGAAAATCCTTCAAGAACCAATAGAGAACGCCCACGCTTACCGTCGTATACTCCAGATGTTACCGACGACAGCTTTCGTCTTCCTATGGTCGTTGGCCTTATTCACATTAATCTCACTCTCACTTCTCTACATCTTAAGATGTTTGTTTCATTTCCATATGGTTAAAGCTGAGTTCTTGCATCATGTAGGAGTGAACTACCTTTTTGCTCCCTGTATATCCTGGCTCCTATTGCTTCAATCCTCACCGTTCATTGGCTCCAACAGTTTATACTACGAGCTACTATGGGTGGTTTTTGTGATCCCAGTGGTGGTGCTAGATGTGAAAATATATGGGCAGTGGTTTACGAAAGGGAAGAGGTTGTTGTCCACGGTGGCGAATCCGACGAGTCAATTGTCGGTGATAGGGAATTTGGTGGCGGCGAGAGCAGCGGCTCAAATGGGGTGGAGGGAGAGTGCAGTTTGCATGTTTGGACTTGGGATGGTACATTATTTGGTACTGTTTGTGACACTTTATCAGAGATTATCAGGGAACAGTAGTTTGCCTGTGATGTTGAGGCCTGTGTTTTTCCTATTCTTTGCAGCTCCTAGTATGGCAAGCTTGGCTTGGGTGTCTATTTCTGGAAAGTTTGATGTTTCTTCGAAGATGCTCTTCTTTCTATCCATCTTCCTTTTCATTTCCCTGGTAATTCAATCATCATTTCTTTTTTATGACAAAATCTGCCACCAACCCCCATTTGTCACTTTCGCCGAGTTTGATTTTCCTTCTTTCTTACAAAAGTTTCTAACTTTTTCCTTGTTCTTTTTCTCTTTTTTCAACGTATGAAAACAGGTTTGTAGGCCAACCCTTTTCAAAAAATCAATGAAGAAATTCAACGTAGCATGGTGGGCGTATTCGTTTCCGTTAACGATTTTGGCGTTGGCAGCGACTGAATATGCAGAGGAAGTGAAAGGTGGGACAGCACATTTGCTAGCACTTGTTCTATCAGTGATATCAGTCATGGTGTCACTGTTATTAATGGCCGTAACTGTTTTTAATTCCAATCTGACATTACCATCTGCCAATCAAGTCCGTACTGATGGCTCGAATTGTGTAAAAGTATAGTCATGTTGGGCAATTCATCGCATACCATTTGGTTAGCTTGTCGGAAATTTAAGCTCCAACAGAAGTGCCAATGATGGATAACCATAGTTTTAAATCGCAGTCTCAATCTTTGTCGCATGGCGATCATAGTGTCCTGAAAATCGATTGTAAATGTCTTAGAATTCTGAAAAAAATTATATTATTTTTTCATTTATAAAAATCACAGTAACATTCTCTTGCATGGTTTTAAATCACAGTCGCGATCATGGTGTCGTAAAAATCATTTGTAAATGTCCTAGAATTCTGAAAAAAAAATTATATTATTTTTTCATTTGTAAAAGTCACAGTAACATTCTCTTGCATTTTAAAAACATTTTCATCCATGCTAGATAAGTGGAGTTCTTTTATTTATTTTTTTTATCATATTTTAACAAATACCAGTAATAATAATAAAATTATCTATCTTATATGTTATCTTAGTTAAAAAAATGTCAAAGTTTCATGTAAACGTGTTAATGTAAACGTGTTAGTAGTACAGATAAATACAAGTTCATAACATATATGATGATAAACAACAAAGCAAATAACATCAACATAGAAAACATAAGCGTTGTTAATACGAAAATGAATTACGTGGAAAATCAGCATCCTCATTTCTAGTCTCATTATTTTGAGATTGATCAAGTCCTCCTCATCCATCTCGAAATATATAATCAAATGTCTCAACAGTAGAATCACTAGTTTGACTTGTTTGTACCTCCTTGTAATGAGTTGGTGAAAAAAAAGAATGATCATGAGGTGGTTAATATTCTCATTGGTAGGTAGAGCTACCCTCATTAAGCCCAAATTGACTTAAATCATGTGTGACATCGAATGAATCACAATATTACACACATTCCTTATTTGTGGTTCAGTGCTAGTAGTTCTATCTTTGGGCATTAAAGGTGCAGGTATATCAGTATTATTTGGTATACTATATCTGCCATAATGATAATAATCATCACGCTGTACATTATCACATCCCCATTATCATTACCACCATTATCATTACCACTTGATGGATCTAATCCACCACTTCTTTCACTATGATGAGTCTGTTCGGGACTTTCAGTTGAACCATCTTGATCTGTATATTGCGTAGCTATTTTATCGACCCCATGACCATTATTCATCATATTATCATCCTGATTAATTAGATTATAGTTGTTATCTATCTCATGCTGGTTGATTCTTTTTCAGTTTGTCACCATTACTCTCATATTGTAATGTACGAAAACAAGTTTTGTAACTTTACATAAACATGTTCCTTGTTTTTGTGTGGATGATACTAAGTGTAGTCAAATTATGTTCACAATTTGAAACAAAATTAGTTTGACTTAATACTATAACAACTATACGTTGCAGTTTGATGTCAACTTCTAAATTCTGAATAACTTTTTTTACTCCATCCATCACTTCTCTAGTAACTTCAGCTAATGAAGTTCCGCCATATGAAAATTGAGGGTTTAAAATGTATCCTAAACATATGAATATATAATCATTGAATGTAAAAAATTTAATAAAATTTCAATACATCACTATAATAATTTAAGCTATCCAGAAAAATATAAACCTTACCTGTTGAATGTAGATCCTGATGTAACTGAAAAGTCCACCTTTTGTCAATCATTTTCCGATATTTAATGTGATAGCGAGAATTACTTTGGATTGCAAGTTTAGCTCTATCTAACGAATCATAACTAAATCCCATCGTTGGCTTCTCATCTCCATCCACCAACTTCAAAACTTTTACAAGGGGTTCAAATGCAGTAAGAATATCCTTGCATTTTTCTCAGAATCCCTCCGCTAAAATAATCTTTTTTACCTCATAGGACTCTCTATGTTCACGCCCACCCCATATTTTGTGTTCCCCCTCTCAAAGTGAACATGTCTCGGAATGCCTCTTTATGCTTATAGATGCTCTCCAAAGCAATAAAGTTAGTAGCAAAATGAGTGATTGCTGGGCGAAGCAGTTCTCTACTATTGGTAAAAAATTTCATAAAATATCTCACCCATGTGTGATTGTAGATAAATGTGGTAATTTCTTTTCCTTCTCTCAAGACATTTTGATCATTACTCTTATTTCCAATGTCATGAAGAATAAGGTCCCTACAATGAGTGCTACATGTTTTCCAGTACAGCTTGATTCTTTTCATCACCGACAGCTTTCCTCCGGCCTTCATTGCTATCTCATTATCCGTTACAACTTGGACTAGATATTGCTCTCCAACCTCATCGAAGCATCAACTGATTTTAAAAATATTGTACCATGACAAAATTAAACTAAAAAGTTTATTATATGTTTACCACTTGTCCATCCATCACACATGATTGTCACTTTCTTTCTATATGCTTTTGAAAGAGTCTATATATGCTTTCATCTTTGTATATTTTTCTTCCAAGTAAACTTCAAGAATTTCATAAGGAGTTGGCATTTTTACATCCTTTCACACTTCAGCAATAGTATCAAGCATAGGTTGCATCCAATTAGATTTAGCTACATTAAATGGCAAGCAGTTTTAGATGAAGAATTTTGAGACCGCATCTCCTAATTTTTTTCTTGCTGCTTTTAAGAACTTCTGAGAGATTTTTGGTTGTTTGGCACTTTCGCTTCGCTCCAATATGGGATCAAGTATCCTTAATCTTGCTTCAGGGGTATTTCGATTAATCCATCATCGTCCAGTAGCGATGTCTACATGAAGACTTGACGATCTCAAACCACGTCCGCCTCCTCTTTGACTATCCCTTGCACCAGAAGAACCCCCACCTCATATATATTTCTTTGCCCTCCAGTAGTGGACCTAAAACTTGTCTTTCACGCCATTCATGTTGCGTTCTCAAGCTTTCTCGACGTGCTTTTTCAAAACTACCATCCTCTTCCTCCTCAAGATCAATCACATTATCATAATCAAGATCATTAACTCTTACGGCGTCTTCAAATTCGTCCTGTCACTTTTGTTTCTCTTTCATTTTTGTCATTTTTTTTTCAGATGACTCATCATCTGTTCTCTCATCTTTGTTGACACCTGGGTACATACTGTGACATCTCCATGTTTATGGGCAAAATGTTCTTTCAGTCTTGTTATTCCACCAATAATTACCCGGCCGCATAATTTGGACTGTACGTTTGATCGTCCATCAACAGCCTCTCCAAAATGCCAACCAATATCTTCACTTGGAGTATTTGTTTTCTCACGAGGCATTTTTGTTAAATATTTAAGCTATGCACAAATAGTTAATTTGTATTTTAATATATGATATAATAATTAGATTTCAAATTACTTTGTTTTGGTATAATATGTAAGTGAGTTGTGTAAATGTAATTGTCAATATCTTGTTTTACACTTGGACTAAAATATATTTATGTATGGTTTATTACATAATTTAGGATGTGATGACCAACAAAAAATAAAAAATATGTATTTACTTTATTCAAATAAAATCGTGAAATTTTTTTACTTATATGCTTACTGAATAATGACCATTATATAATGACTAAACCATTATAATATGTTGTGTCTGCTTGTCAATTTTTATTATATCTGAAAAATAAGAATAGATGGTGAAAGAGTTGAACGAGATGGTTTCTAAAATGCTAGGATTTTTATGGTTATATGTCATTCTATTTAATATATATAATCTTCAAAATACAATTCCTAATTACCGAAAATATTTAATACAATTAATAATTCAAGCAGTTGACCTTATAAACCAAACAGCAACAAAAACTCTACTGGTAATTGAAAAACATAATATCAACCATGGTTTCATGGAACCCGAACAGAAACAATAAAACATCCAAAAAAGAAGCTTACCAATGAGAAGTTGTGTGGTGTGAAGAAGACTCAAGGAGAAGTTGTGAATGTTCGATAGAGGACTGATAAAGTATTAAAGATTACAGAGATAGAGAGACATAGAGAGACATAGAGATGAGAACGAATAAATAAAGAGATGGAGGGATGACAAAAATGCAAAGGAGAGATGTTTTTTTACCGTGGTATACGTTGTCCAACGCACATGTTCTATATGCACTTTAAACTTATTAAAGTGCTAATAGTACGAATGAGAGAAGCTTGCTAAAGTGCTATTAGAAATAGAGAAACATAGTACACCACGTGAGCTGCCTTTAACCCGTGGTGTCCTCTCATCCTTTTGTACAAATTGAGCTGGTACCACCGTAAGAACGGTCACATCGTCATCAAGGTCCGCCCCTGTAAGTTTGTGCAATATTTTTTCAATGTAGAGATCTGTTGGCATTGTGTTGCCCTGAATTGCTAGTCTATTTTATACAAGGATAATTGATATTGAACCAAGGATGCTGTTTTTTGCTTTCCTTCTGAGCGAAAATGTTCTCTCCTGGGACCAAGAGGTCCAATTTGGGCTCGCGGAGATAGTGAGACTTAAGCAAAACAGTTAATGATTCTCTCATTACACCTTTTTAGAGAATCGGAAGCCAGTTTTCGACAATTTGGTTCTGGATCGGCCCAGCACTGGCACTCTAGCTCCTTTTGGGCTCCTCGCTTGTCTGTGCTTGCAAGGTATTGAGTCATATTTGAGAGTCAATATTAATGAGAGTTCTGGATTTACACATCCTGGCCTATTTGACTCATTGTTATAGTTATTAATGGAGCTCAAAGCATGTGTAATCCTGACTTTGGAGCTGCATGGCTGAAATGTGTAGCTGACATTGGTGTTTTCTTGTATTAACTTCCAGCATTCTGGAATGATGTTGCACTTTTTTAGGCTGCAATCTTACTTTTGCAAAAATTTCACATAACAATTAAGGTTTGTGGGTAGTGAGTGATTGTTATAAATCAAGTATTTGGATTGATTAATAACTTTTTCTACCAAGTAAAGTTCTGAAATGGTTGTTTATAGAATCAAAGTTGGTGTTTTCTTCTGGGTTTGTGGTTTTCTAGTTTTCTTTGTTGTCTTGCATGCAATATGTTTGTAACAATGTCACAGAACAATGTCAGGTCTATGGGTAGTGAGTGATTGTGATATATAAAAGATTTGGCTTCAATTAATTATACCTTCATGTTTCTCATTGATCATTTTGCTTGCTCTAATGGCTTTCAAAGAACCGCCCAGCAGAATGAAAAACATGCATATATTGGGACGGTTTGGTATAACCGTCGCAATAGGTGGTCTACGACGACGGATTTATAACCTTCGCGATAGATATCTTTTAGCGACGTCCCTCCGATGGAGGCAAAAACCATCACAATAGTTTTCCCGATGGCATTCTTGACGGTTTATAAACCGTCGGAATAGCTATCGCGATGGTTGAAAACCATCACGAAAGACCTAAAAACCGTCATGATAGAACTATTTTCTTGAAGTGACTCCTTTATGAACATCAAATTGGGCTCTCCATTTTATCTAGAGAGGTGTACTCCTTCATGAACATCAATTGAGTTATCCATTGCTTCCATTTTCTCACGCACCTTCTCTTTGATTTACAGTTCTGGTGTCTCTGCAAGCATCTATGGCTTATCCTTCCCCGTGATCTCAATTTGTTTCTTATTAATAGGTGGTCTCGGACTCTCTGTTAGTTGTTGCTTTGCAGTTCTCTATCTCTCTACATTCTCTTTAACACATGGGCATGGTTCTCTGCATTTCTTTGTCTCTGTTTCTCTCTCCTTTTCCTTAGCCACTAAGTCTTCATCTCCTTCATTTTTATTCTTTATCTTTCAGAGCAACATTTTTTATCTTATGCATCTTCAATGGCAAATGCGTTCCCAAGCGTGTCGCGGATCCATCACGGTCATTACGCGCGCCGATCGTGAATTATGCTAGCCCCGCTATATCAGTGTGTGTTAGCCCTATATCTTTAAGAGATAATTTTTTATGATAAGAAAACATTGACATTGTTAATAATTCAATCAAGTTTACAGAAACAATTGAAAAAATTATCATAAGGCATTCCAATCTAAGATCATGAAAATAAATATTTTCATAGGAGTTCATAAAGCATGAAGATTGAAAGATCATGAAGATATTTACTTTCATGTAATTTTTATTAGGAGCTTACTCATTTTATTTACTTTTATTAAAACTCAACTTATTTAGGGATGTCTATCATCAATTTAAGTCTTCATCCATAAAAAACTTATACATAAAAATTCATATCTCTCTTGCACAATAGACAAAATACATGATATGGAGATATTTATGACAAAGTACAAACAAAGTAAATTTCAATTTCAAGTAGATAAAGAGAGATGAAGCTTAGAAAAATAGTTTTGACCATATTGTGTTATTTTGGGTGTGAATATTCCTTTTCTTTTAGGTCAATGATATTTTGTCCTCCTGATTAAGGATAGAGTGTCATTTCTTTTGTTCATATTCAAAATTTAAAATTTTTCCTTCTAGACCCTAACATCTATCTCCTCTATAAATATATCTTATTTCTCTTCACAAAATATGATTCATAACCAAGAGACTTGCTCCTAAAACTCTCTCAATACTCTCCTAAATTTTTCTTAATATTTTGAGTTTTATACTTGCAAATTCTTGAGTAAGCAAGATTATTTTTTTTGTGAGCTTAGATTGGAGACTCTACACTTTTCAGAGAATTATTGTAAGATGTCACTTAATCTCAAAACACATACTCTTGTGAGGTTTAGTTGGCACCCATAAGCCAATTGGGTTTGTAAGGTTTGGTCTTCACCCTTAAAAAGACCGTGGAATTAAAAATCTCCATGGGCGTGGACGTAGGTATAGGATTTTTTGAACCACGTAAAAAGATCTTATGCCTATCTTCTTCTCCTTCTTCTCTTTTTATTTTTTAATATTTACTTTTTATACTTTAATTTTTCGCACTTCAATTTCTCGGACTTAATTTTCGTAATTTAATTTTTACACTTTAAGTTTCCGTAACTATTTTATTTGTTTGCTTTATATTTCCGCATTTATATTATAGTAAGTATTATTTACTTTAACATTTTATTATCTATTACTTATTTATCTTTTCAAGAGTTAAACTTGTGAAACATTGAAATTCATTCTTGAACATTCATTTTCCACTTGAGTGCGAAAAGTTTTTTTAATTCGCACATGATCATCCAGTTCACCCCCCTCTTGGGTTGCCATATCGATCCTATAATTGATATCAGAGCTTGATACATTATACATAATACTTAATCGTCTTAAGTTATGATATCCATGAGTGGTTCTTTCATTGAAAGTCAATCTACTACTAGACCTCCATTTTTCAATAGTATTGATTATACTTATTGGAAAGCGAGAATGATGATTTATATTCAATCGATTGACTATGACTCATGGGATGTCGTTGAAAGCGATGCTCACATTCCATTCAAAACTGTCGATGGTAAAAATATTGCCAATTCAAGTAGTGAATGGAATGATGAAAAAGAAAATGTCTTTAAATGCTAACGCTATGAATATTTTGTTTTGTACTGTTGATAAAAATAAATTTAATAGAATTGCTACATGTGAATCTGCTAAATCTATATGGCACATGTTAGAAGTTACACACGAAGATACAAATCAAGTTAAAGAATCTAAAACTACCATGTTTATTCATAGTTATGAATTATTTAAAATGAAGCATGATGAATCCGTACATGATATGTTTACTCGTTTCACCGATATTATGAATGACTTGAAATCTCTTGGTAAGACTTATTCTAATGTTGAAATGGTGAGACAAATTCTTAGGTGTCTACCAAAGAATTTGGAGGCCAAGGTGTCGGGCATCCAAGAAGCCAAAGATCTCAACACACTTCCTCTTGAAGAACTTATTGGCTCATTGAAGACGCAAGAAATGAGACTAAATGAAAATGACGAAGAAGATAAATCAAAGAAGAAGAGCATTGCACTAAACTCAACACTTGAACAATCTGATAATGATAATGATGACTATGATGAGGAGGATTATTGGAATTATGTCCAAAAAGTGGGGTGTAATAACTATATATGAGTATTTAGTTATTTCTCAGACATTTTACATTATTGAATTTAATGAATGAATGAAAGTTTTTCTATTAATTAAAGTGTTTATAATTTACTAAAGTCTTGGAACTACTGTCAACGTAAAAAGAGTAAAGACTGAGAGGTC
This sequence comes from Datisca glomerata, assembly GCA_003255025.1. Lineage (NCBI taxonomy): Eukaryota > Viridiplantae > Streptophyta > Magnoliopsida > Cucurbitales > Datiscaceae > Datisca > Datisca glomerata. The sequence goes on from QANY01009406.1 coordinate 177,446, forward strand.
TTCCGGACAAACTCTTCTGAAATAGTTCAGAATAATATTCGTTGTTATATGATCGACTGAGCAATCGAGTCTGATTACAACTGTTAGGTTGAACCAAATGATGTTGGTCTTGGGGGATGGGAGTGGATACTCCAACGGTTGACCTAGACATATTATGGAACATGTTGAATAGACCAGTAACAAATTAGTTTGAAGTAAAACCATTTATCTAACATTAAATCTACTTGTTACACCTTAAAGGTACTTTCATAGTCACCTTAATCTTGAGCTGAATACAAAACTTGACCTAGTTAATTATGACCTTTGATACGTTAAAGGACTGAGTTTGAATTACCGGAGAATACCTTGGCTGTTGGGAGCGTGTTTCAACTATGTTGGAGTTGCGTGATTCACAAATATAGGAATTCATGGTTAGAATGAAAAATGCAACAATATCACCTTATGCTTTATTGATGAGTGTGTGAATAAATTAACTTGATCAGGTACTCGATGAAAAGTATCATTGAATAAGACATGGGAAATTATACGAGACAATTCACTATTATGCATTCTTTATTCATAGTCAATAAAAGAGTTAAAGAAATAATAATAAGATGGGTAAAATGATAATTTTACCCATCTTGGACCGTGAAATATAAATTTTTAGTTACACCAACAGAAAATGTAGCGCGTATGAATCGATAGTTGATTCGGCATCGAAACTATAGTGGAGTCGTACGATGTGAGGATTACATAGGTCAAGAATTTATAGAGATAAATCCACCGGGTATTCGAATCATATAGCTTTATTCATGTTGGTTCATTTGGTCTTAGGAGTAGATCATGAGGATAGAAATAGAAGAAACAACATCAATTAGACCAAAATGTGTTTTGAGCCAAGGTGTATTTTCTGAACCTATATGTGATGGGCACTGTCAGTTAATTAGTGAAGAGCAATTAATTGATGTTGAAATTAAATAATTTATTATTTTATAACTATTAGATAGTTAGTAAATAAGATAAATTAATTAATTAATGGAGATCAATTTAATTTATCAATTTTAGATCGATGAATTAAGACACAATATTGATTTTAAGGGGAAATATAATTTTTGGCATTTACATAAGTATTGGGGTTGAATTTTCAGAAATTTGGCATATAAGGGTATATGTGCAAATTATAAAATTATTATATATGGGATGGCATTAAGGTTGCCTCCCTTGAGAAAAAAGTGCTGACACAACCCTAATCAGACAGAGCAGAAAAATGTTTCTCTCTCCCCCTCCTATTGCTGCCGCCAAAATCACCAGAGGAAGACAAAAATTTGATTTTTCTTCCTCAATTGTTTTGAGAGCCCACACTCACTTCCTAGCGATGTCCTTGTGAGATGTACTTTTGAATCCAACGAGTGGTTGTTGGTGCGAAGAGTAATTGAAGTTCTTGGATTTGAAGATCGAAGAACGCAAAGCATTTAATAATGATTCCACCAATTCAGAAAATTCTGATACAATGAAAATGTATAAATCATTTCTACCTATTTTGAATACGTTTAATTTTGTATGCATAATCAGATATATGATTTTAATATTTAATATGATTAAATTGGTTGATGTAAAATTTTTTGATAATCCGTTCACGAACCGTTCGTGATTCAATAATTTTTCCTCAAATTTTAAAATACGATCCAACAATTGGTATCAAAGCCTTGATTTCTTAATTATGTAAATTTTTTTAATGTGTTTTATGAATGGATCTCGATCTATTGCCTCTAGGCGTTTTATTTTTCAATTATAGAATTGATGTGCCCCGAAATTGAGGCATATAATTTTATGTAATTTATTTTCTTACAAAAGTTGTATTTTTTTCTAAATTACATGTTATCTGTCACCGTCGAAACCGTCGCCGCTATCCCTAGTCGCCGTCGCCTGCCGCCGTGCCGTGCCGCCTCCTGCTATCTGCTGTCATTCCCTGCGTGGTGACTAGGGCCTGTGAAACTCTAAGCGATGGCAATTAGAGTTTCGAAAACTCTATGATGTTTCGCAAAAACCCCAACCTCATCTTTTATCTTTAAAATTTAAAATTTTGAATTTTGAATTTTAAACAGATAAAAGATAATTAAGATTCAAAAAATAATTATCTAATTTTATCTATTTATCATTTGAATTTTGAATTCAAAAGATAATTATCTTTGATTCATCGAGTTGCTTGAGAAATTAAAGCTTGTAAAGGAAGTGGTGAGGTAGGACCGTCCCTAGATAAACTGTTAGTTGATGGCAACCTTTAAAGCTGATGCGTTGGCTAAACACTTAGACCGAAACACATTGAAATCCCTCATATGGCCTAGTCAATGGGGCTTAAGTGACCAAAACCATTGGTGATCGGTTTAACTAAATGTAGTGAAATCTTGAGAAGCATTAACCAAACAAGATGAGTCTTGATATGATGGGAGGTAGCTTGGACGTTGTCCTTGGATGAGACAAGCTATCGTTGTTGATCATAACATCATGGAAGAAATATTTTTTATTGGATTTTTAATATTTAAGTATTTGCATCATGCATCGTACTTTCCTAAATAATTGTGTGTTTATTTACACCGCTTTATTTATTATTTTCAGTAATCATGTCGATATCCCCTTTCACAACTATCTTAAACGCTAACAAACTTACTGATGAAAAATTATGTGGATTGGAAACGTAGTCTTGTTATCATGCTGACGGTAGAAAAACACAAGTTCGTGCTCACCACCCCTTGTCCCCTTAAGCCTATTGTTAAATCGACTCAAGAGGAAAATGATGCTTATGCTTCTTGGATGCGTTCTGATGAGATCGCCAGATGTTATATCTTGGCTTATGTTAGTAATGTGTTGCAACAACAACATCAGAACATGGAAGTTGTCGTTGAACATCACCGAAATATTTGGAGATCAGGGTCATGAGGCCAAACAGACTATTGAGTGAAACTTCATGAACTGCAGGATGAAACGTGGAACTCGTGTGAGAGAATATATAATGCTGATCATTAGTTATTTAAATGAGATGGAGATAATGGGTGCTGAGGTAGATGATTCTTATGACTCTGCCTGACAGTTTTGAAAACTTCAAACTTAATTATTCGACGAATAAGTTTAGGTACTCACTTCCTGAGTTGATGAAAGAATTGCAAGCTGCTGAGACCCTGTTTCTGAAGGGCAAGAGGAAGACTGGAGAGGCAAACTTTACTTAAAGAAAGCCTTGCACCTTTGACGCCAAAAAGAAACACAAGAGAGGTCCGAAGAAGGCTAAGAAGTAGAACTCAAAAACTGTGAAAGGTAAGGACACTGTAAAAGTGGACAAGTCGAAAGACAAGTGTCATCATTGTGGAGTCGCTAACCATTGGAAAAGAAACTTCCCAGACCATCTCATGGAGTTGAGATCTAAAGGTATAATACTTATTACTGAGTCTTGTTATGTGACTGACTCTACTCTTTTCGTGTATTGTAGACTGCAGCCACTAACCATATTGGTGTTCCCTATAGGGGTTCAGGGAAATCAGAAGGCTTGACGAGAGCGAGTTCAACTTCTGTTGGGGAAATAGAGCACTAATATCGGCCATATCTATGAGAACTATCATATTGTTATTTGATAATAGTTTTTTTTTGTTTTTAGGTGATATTTATTATATCCTGATTTTGGGAAGAACTTTATTTCAATAGGTAGTTTAATTGAGCAAGGATTTGATTTGAATTTCATTGATAAAGATATTGATATTTTTAGAAATGACTGTTTAATTGCTATTGCACGTTTGATTAATAAATTGTTTTACGTAAAACTAATAGTTCCAATGATATGTGGCACTGAAGTAAATATTGATTTACAAAGTGATAGTGAAAGGTTGAAGCCTGACTCAACCAATCTAACCTATTTGAAGTACTTACGTATTGGCACATTAGCCTGAACAGGATTAAAAGACTTGGAAATGATGGTCTATTGTAAACTTTAAGTGTCGGATCACTACGCACATGTGAATCTTGTATAGAAGGTAAAATGACAAAGAGACCTTTTTCAACTAAGGGTGAAAGAGCCAATCAATGCCTCGAAATTGTACATAGTGATGTATGTGGGTCATTGATTATCCAAGAAAGCAGAGGTTATCAATATTTTGTAACATTCACTGATGACTACTCACATTTTGGACATGTTTATCTAATGCACCAAAAGTCTAAAACCTTTGAAAAGTTCAAAGAGTACAAGGCTTTGGTCGAAAAGCAATTAGAGATACAAATCAAAAGGCTACAATCTGATCATGGTGGAGAGTACTTACTAGAAGAGTTCAAAGACTTTCTTAAGGAATAAGGTATTCTTTCTTAGCTTAGAACACCTGGCACTCCAGAATAGAATGGTCTATCAGGGAGAAGGAATCGAACTCTGATGGATATGGTTAGATCCATGGTGAGTTACTCATCCCTCTCGGATTCGTTCTAGGGACATGCCTTGGAAATAGCAGCATGCATTTTGAACTTAGTTCCGTCAAAGACGGTGCCTGGCATGTCATATGAGAGATGGAATGGACGAAAATTATTTGTTAACCACTTTAGGATATGGGGGTGCCCAACACATTCTATGAAACAAAAGACAGGCAAGTTGGCCAGTCAATTAGAAATTATGCATGTTTGTAAGATATCCCAAAGGAACGAAGAGGTATGTCTTTTATAGTCCAACTGATAAGAAAACATTCGTAAACATGAATTCACGTTTTTTTGAAGAAACTATATAAGAAGTGTGAAGCCGAGAATCATTCTTGTGCTATAGGAATTAGTGAGTGGGAGGACACTGACTCCCCAATCAGGAATTATTTCTGATTCAATAATGGAATAACCACAGTTGGAGCGAGAGCCTTTGGAGCCTCGATGTAGTGGGAGGGTTGTGAGACTGCCTGACAGGTACATGTCTTATGGAGATGCCTTAACAGTAGTCTCAGATAAGAATCATGATGAATCTATAACCTACTCATAGGGCATGACTGGTCCTGAAGCAAACTTATAGCAAGAAACCATGAATGTTGAGATACATTCGATGTAATCAAACAGATTATGCAAATTTGTAGATCCTCTTGAATGGGTAAGAGGTGTAGGATGTAAATGGATGTAAAATAAAAAGAGGGGTCCAGATAAGAATGTGGAGACATTCAAAGCTAGGTTAGTATCCAAGGGCTATACTCAAAATGAAGGTATAGACTATGATGATACCTTCTCACCGGTAACCATGCTTAAATCTATCTGAATCCTCATGTCTATTGTTGCTACCCTCGGAATGACAATTTTGAAGAGTGCATTTATATGGCTTAACCAGACGGGTTTATGAAAAAATGCCAAGAGGGCAAGGTTTGCAAACCACTAAAGTCCATTTTTGGACTTCAGCAAGTGTCATGGTCGTGGAATATTACATTCGACGAAACTGATAATAACTTTGGTTTTGAATATTTAGTGGACGAACCCTGTGTGTATAACCTGATACACGTAGGGAAAATGGTTTTTCTAGTCTTGTACATAGATGATATTCTACTCATTGAGAATGATGTAGGAAAATTATATGATGTCAAGATTTGGCTTAAAAAGACATTTGATATGAAAGATCTTGGAGAAGCTGCATTTGTCTTAGGTATTCAGATCTTTTGAGATAGGAAGAATAGACAATTGGCACTGTCTCAACCATATTATATTGCTAAGTTGATGGATCGCTTCATTATGCAATAGTCTAAGAAGGGATATCTTCCTTTCAGGCATGGAGTCAGTCTCTCTAAGGAGCATTCTCCCAAGACTCCTCAAGAAGAGGAAGACATGAGAAAGATTCCCTATACCTCAGCTTTAAGAAGTCTCACGTATGCGATGCTTTGTACTAGGCCATACATTTGTTACGCGGTGGGCATGATTTTTCATTTCCACTTTAATCCTAGAATCGAGCATTGGAATGTCATCAAACATTTTGTATCTTAGGAGAACAAGAAAATACATGCTTGTGTATTCAGGTACTGACCTGAATATAACGGGGTATACTAATTCTGACTTTCAAGCAGATAAGAATTCTAAGAGGTCCACTTCAAGATCAGTGTTCATCCCGAACGGTGGAGTAGTTATATGGAGAAGTATCAAACAAACTTGCATTGTTGATTCTACCGTGGAAGTTGAATATATGGAAGCTTGTGAAGCTGCCAAAGAGGTTGTATGGCTTAGAAAGTTCTTGAAGACTATGGAAGTTGTTCCAGAAGCTGACAAGCCCATGACACTTTATTATAATAACAGTGAGGCTATAGCAAACTCTGAGGAACCAAGGAGTGAGTTCGAATGTCCAGACAATACCTCAGCTGTTGGGATCATTATTTAACTATGTTGGAGTTGCGTGATTCACATATATGAGAATTCATGGTTAGATTACAAAATGCAACAATATCACCTCATGCTTCATTGATGGGTGTGTGAATAAATTAACCTGACCAGGTACTCCATAAATTGTATCATTGAATAAGACGTGGAGAATTGTACGAGACAATTCACTATTAGGTCTTTCTTATTAACAGTCAATAAAAGAGTTTAGGAAATAATAATAAGAGGGGTAGAATGGTAATTTTACATTCTTCTCTTATTACCGATATTTACGCATGAATCGTGAGTTGATTCGGCATCGAACCTCTAGTGGAGTCATACGATGTCAGATTTAAATAGATCGAGAATTTATAGAGATAAATTCATGGGTATTTGAATCCTATAATTTTATTCATGTGGGTACACTCGCTCTTAGGAGTAGCTCATGAGAATAAGAATCGAAAAAACAACAACAGTTAGACCAAAATGTGTTTTGAGCCAATGTGTATTTCCTAAACTTATATGTGATGGGTGTTGTCACTTAATTATTGAAGAGCAATTAATTGATGTTAAAATTAATTAATTTATTACTCAGTTCCTAAAGATGTCCTTGCAAGATTTACTTCTGAATTCAACGAGTGGTTGTTGATTCGAAGACTAATTGAAGTTCTTGGATTTGAAGATCGAAGAACGTGAAGTATTTAATAAGGATTCTACCAATTCAGAAAGTCTCTAATACAACAAAAATGTATAAATCGTTTCTACCTCTTTTGAATAGGTTTAACTTTGTATACATAATTGGATGTATGATTTTAATATTTAATATGATTATTATGGTTGATGTAAAAAAATTATATTCCGCCCACGAACCGTTTGTAGTTCAATGATTTTTACTCAAATTTTAAAACCTAATTCAACAAGGATGACATAGCCCTACTCACTAGACGATTCAAGAAATAATTCTTAAATAAATGGAAAAATGCTCTAAGAAAAGATGATAAGAAGATATATCATGACACACTCACGTGCTATGAGTACAAAATGCCCGGACACATCAAAGTCGATTGTCCAAATCCAAGTAATGCCCTAAAGAAGTTCAAAAGAAGACACACACATGTGCCTATCTTCTTCTCCTTTTATTTTTTGCACTTTAATTTTCCGCACTTATTTTCTGTACTTCAATTTCTCGCACTTAATTTTCTCAACTTAATTTCCGCATTTTAAGTTTCTGTAATTATTTTATTTACTCACTTTATATGTCTATATTTATATTATCGCAAGCATTATTTATTTTAACGCTTTTATCTATTACTTATTTATCTTTTCAAGAGTTAAACTTATGGAATATTGAAATTCATTATTGAACATTCATTTTTCACTTGAATGCGAAAAGTTTTTTTTAATTTGAACATGATCACTCAATTCACTCCTCTTGGATTGTAATATCAATCCTATAGTGTGTAACGGTCTCAAGGCCTTCGAGACCTCATGTAATGGCTGCGATTTGAAACCATGTGGATGACCCTGGTAGACAACGGTATTTATGTCAGTCTAATCTTCATACCTTCTTGTTAGAACAGTAAAAAAATTATTTTGTCTAACTATATGTTGATTATCTCCATAAAATTTTGGGAAAAGAATTGCAATCTAGACAATATTCATAATGAATGCATCATTGATCATTATAAGTCATCTTCTGTGTGTTTTCATAAAAGAAAGAATTTTTATCTTTAGTTATATATCGGACACTTTTCCAAGTGATCATAACTTTTTTTACCAAAGAAAAAGAATACCAAATTAAAGATAAAAGAGGGAGAAAGTCCCTTTTTGAGACATAGGATAAATAGTAAGAGCTATCAATTACGAAATTAAAGAATTTGTACCAGGATTTTAATATGAGGGTGGCACATGACAATTTTCAACACACACGATGACAAAAGCTAGGGATATTCGCCAATGACCGCAATTCCCCTAAGTTAGGAAATTAGTAAAATATTGATAGAAATAAATAATAAAATATAAAGCACAAGAATTTACATGGTTTGATAGTATCATTTTCTATCATGAACGCAATGTCATTTAAAACTTCGGCATATTTTTTATGCTTGAAGGTCTCGCTGACCCGAAGTGATTAAAAAAGATTCTTAATTATCGATTGTGATCCCCATGCTAGTTAGAAATGAAAAGGACACAACAACATGATTTAATGGATCTAGACGCATGTATGCTCAAGAAATCCAATATAGATGTTGGCGAAGAGCTGAGGAGATAATTTCCTTCATGAGTTTCGAGAAAGAAGAGTGAATAATCATATGCCCTTGAATAGATTCTAACCCTATGAAGGTGATTTGGCTTCCTCTTTTATTTTGTGTCTATTTCTACATTTGAAGACGAGAAGAAACTTAGTAATCGCCAAAGAAACAAAAGAATGCCAAAGTCATAAACAAATGAAACTCTAAATTAATCCAAACGTTGTCCATGCCCTTAAAGCATATAAATATCTATGCACTTGGTATAGATTACAAAGGAGATTTGAGTGTATGGATCGTGCCCTTAAAGCACATGTTTTTATGTTCAAATGATATTAGTTATTGTTATTCGATCTAAACTAAATTATATTTGGTTTTACTTATTAATTGCATATGAGAATCTTAATAAAAGGTCCACAAGCATTTGATACTTGTTTTGTATGTTATAGAGTTTTGATCATAATCACAAGGTAAAAACTAATCGTTTTCTCTAACTTGTAAACTATTTTCACATTTTAGTGATCAAGAGTGTTCTCACTTAAAACTATAGTACATTAACTCTAATATGTGGAGTAACATGGCCTGGTTGTTTGATAGTCGATTATGTTAGATAAAATCTTTATCAGTATAAACCGTATCTTAAAACCCCCAAGAACTAATGTTGAGCACACCAAGAATCAAAATATCTATGAAAGTGGAAGCGTACCTGAATCCATGATAGTAGATCACAATTTGGAGCCGAGCGGACCAGATTTATACAATTCTCTATCAGAGAGTCACATTTGATTAAGCCTCTTTGTTTTCTCTCTAATGATGAGATATTAGAGAGAATGTGACCTGGGGACCATAACCACTTATAGATAACATATTTATTATCTTTTGACAGTTCTATATTAGCTCATCATAAAAGTAAAAATTACCTTAAAGTCTATACACATCAAAAGGTCTACAACCTATTAGTAAATTATCCAAATTACTAAAACCTTAGTTGATCACTTTAATTTTGGGTTTAACCTTATTTGACAGTCTGCAACATATAATTATGCACATATAAATCCAACGTTGGATTAAGGATTCAACAATCTCCCACTTGGACTATATGTGTAACCTTATAATTATGCTTTGCAAAAAAATAGCCGAACAAGCTCAACTTTACTGTCATTACCGAAATGTATCTATAAGAAATTTGATCCATTAATCATACTAACCTAAGATCAAAGCAACGTTTGCTACATCAATCGTAACTCAACCCATCAATGGTCACGTATGTCAGTACAACTAAATGACATAGATTTTTATGTGGATGTGTAACATGAAAATTTCATCTAATGTGATCTTAACATGCCTAATTCCAACTGGTCCACCGAAAACATTAGTCAGATCAAATTATACCAGAGTCAGAGTGTGAATTAACCAAAAACTTTATTTATGCAGAAATTACCTCAAAATATCCATAAACCAAAATAACCGAAAGTATGTCTATAAAGTAGAGCATCTAAAATAGAAACTCCCACTAAAAATGAATATCATCAACCGATATAAAACGCATAAGAGGAACGTGCTCATGAAATTGTTTGGGTGGCAATCCCTTAGTAAGCGAAATCTGTAAATGGAGCTTGTTTCGACGTGCTTTATAGACAACTATCTACTCTGAACTCTTTCCTTGACAATAGGAACTTGATGTCTATATACATCGACTCTGTCAAGCTTCGTTGTTATTGGAATACATAAATGCTAACTTATTGTCACAAACAAAATTACTTGAGTGTTCTCTCAATATCGTCCACTATCCGCAACCTTATGACAAAATTTCACAGTCATATTTTGTGATTGGCGCTATTGGGGGTTATGCCCTAAAAGCATGAGTATCGACATTTTTAATATGAATTATAATGAAATTATATTTTTCTTATAATTGTTATTTTAAATTATTGTTGAATATTTTATATAAATATCTAAAAATTCTATATTCATTAATGAGACTATGATCTTGTATTAGACGAGAGGATTAAGATCATAGATAATAAATAAAAATGCCAATAACATATTAAAGTATGAAATCTTTAATGAATGATTGCTAGTACAATTCACTAAGCATTATGAATGCATGTGATCTAGAACTGAATCTTTGATGTGGATAGACATCTTAGTGAAGCTACTCTATATAATAAGATTATATATGAAAGGACCGATGTGAATTAATATCTTTATTAGCGTATCATTTATCATAAAGATGTAATACATATCAAGCTGATAATCATATGTAGATCAGTCTAAATCCTGAAAAATGACAAGAGAGCAAGTTTGTAAACTACTGAAGTTCATTTATGGACTTAAGCAAGCATCACAGTCGTGGAATATTAGATTCGATGAAACTGTTATTAATTTTTGTTTGGAATAGTTAGTGGTTAAACCTTGTGTGTATAAGCTGACACACATAGGGAAACTGGTTTTTCTTGTCTTCTATGTAGATGATATTCTACTCATTAGGAATGATGTAAAAAAATCATCTAATATCAAGATTTGGCTTGCAAAACAATTTGATATAAGAGATCTTGGAGAAGCTGTATTTGTCTTAGGTATTCAGATCTTTAAAGATAGGAAGAATAGGCAATTGACACTATCTCAAACATCTTATATTGATAAGGTGATTGATCGCTTCAGTATGCAAGATTCTAAGAATGGATATCTTTCTTTGAGGCATGGAGTCAGCCTCTCCAAGGAGCAGTCTCCCAAGATTCCTCAAGAAGAGAAAAACCTGAGAAAGATTCCTTATGCATCAGCTTTAAGAAGTCTCATGTATGTGATGTTTTGTACTAGGCCAGACATTTGCTACACGGTAGGCGTGATTTTTCATTTCCAATCTCATCCTGGAATCGAGCATTGGAATGCCGTCAAATGTATTAAGTATCTTAGGAGAACAAGGAACTACATACTTGTGTATTCAAGTACTGACCTTAATATGATTGGGTAAATTGATTCTGACTTCCAAGCAAACAAGGATTCTAGGAGGTCCACTTCAAGATCGGTGTTCATCCCGAATGGTGGAGTAGTTATATGGAGAAGTATCAAACAATCTTGCATTGTTGATTCTACCATGGAAGTTGAATATGTGGAAGGTTGTAAACCTGCTAAGGAGGTTATATGGTTTAGAAAGTTCTTGAAGACTATGAAAGTTATTCCAGAAGCTGACAAGCTCATGACACTTTATTGAAATAACAGTGGGGTTGTAAAAATCTCGAAGGAACAAAGAATCCATAAAAGATTCAAGAACATAGTGCGTAAGTATCACCTAATCAGAGATATTGTTCAGCGTGGAGATGTTGTAGTTACACACATATCGACGGTCGACAACCTGGCAGATTGATTCACGAAGTCTTTAAATAGTAAAGTCTTTGATGGTCATCTGGAAGGCATGGGGATACAAGATTAGACACACCTACTTTAATCCAAGTGGGAGATTGTTGAAAATATATCCATAAAGTATAGTGTAATAACTATTTATGAATACTTAGTTATTTCTCAGACATTTTGTATTACTGAATTAATGAATGAATGAAAGTTGTTCTATTAATTAAAGTGTGTTTATAATTTACTCAAGTCCAAGTAATATTGTCAACATAAGAAGAGTAAAAACTGAAGTGCCTTCCGTGGAGCATGGGACTGAAGATTCTAACGGTTGACCCAGATATGTTATGGAACATGTTGAGTAAAATCGTTTATATAACTCTAAATCTAATTGTTACGCCTTAAGAGTATTTTCATAATTATTTTAATCCTAAGGTGAATATGAAACTTGTCCTAGGTGGGTACGATCTTTGATACGTCAAAGGAGTGAGTTCAAATTTTCAAACAATATTGTTAGGATTGCGATTCAACTATGTTGGAGTTGTGTGATTCCCAGATATGGAAATTCGTGGTTAGATTACAAAATGCAACAATATCACCTTATGCATTATTGATGGGTGTGTGAATAAATTAACCTGGCTAGGTATTCAATGAAATGTATCATTGAATAAGACATGGGGAATTGTACGAGACAATTCACTATTATGTCGTTCTTATTCACAATCAATAAATGAGTTTAAGAAATAATAACAAGAGGGGTAGAATGGTAATTTTATATCATGCTCTTGTTACTGATATTTATGAAGGGTAATATGTTAAAATATATGTGGATCATGAAATGAAAATGTTTATTTACCCCAACAGAAAATGTAGCACGCATGAATCGAGAGTGGATTCCGCATTGACCCTATAGTAGAGTCATACGATGTCAGGATTAAATACGTCGAGAATTTATAGAGATAAATTCACCAGGTATTTGAATCCTATAGTTTTATTCATGTGGGTACACTCGCTCTCAGGAATAGCTCATGAGGACAGGAATAGAAGAAACAACAATAGTTAGACCAAAATGTGTTTTGAGCCAAGGTGTATTTCCTAAACTCATATGTGATGGAGTTAATTATTGAGTAGCAATTAATTGATTTTCAAATTAATTAAGTTATCATTTTCTAATTATTAGATAATTAATAAATATGAGAAATTAATTAATTAATTGATGGAGATCAATTTAATTTATCAATTTTGGATTGATGAATTTGGACACAATATTGACTTTAGAAGGAAATATAATTTTCGGCAATTTCATAATTATTGGGGTTGAATTTTTAGAAATGTTCAAAATAGGGGTATATGTGTAAATTTCAAAATTATTATATAAGAGATGGCATTATGATTGCCTCTCTAGAGAAAAAAGTGTTGACACAACCCTAATCTCACAGAGCAGAAAGATATTGATCTCTTCCCCTCCTATTGTTGCCGCCGAAGTCACAAAAGGAAGTGAAAATTTTGATCTTTCTTCCTTAATTATTTTGAGAACCAACACCCAGTTCCTAACGACGACCTTGCAATATATACATTTGAATTCAACGAGTGGTTGTTAGTGCGAAGACTAATTGAAGTTCCTCGATTTGAAGATCGAAGAACGCGAAGCATTTAATAAGGACTCCACCAATTCAGAAAGTCTCTGATACAATGAAAATGTATAAATCGTTTCTACCTCTTTTGAATAGGTTTAACTTTATATGCATAATCGGATGTACAGTTTTAATATTTAATATGATTAAACTGGTTGATGTAAGAAAATTTGATATTCTGCCCACGAACCGTTCGTGGTTCAATGATTTTTTCTCAAATTTTAAAACCTGATTCAACAAGGAAGACATAGCCCTACTCACTAGACGATTCAAGAAATTCTTAAATAGATGGAAAACATCTCCAAGAAAAGATGATAAGAAGATACATCATGACATACTCGCGTGCTATGAGTACAAAACGTCCGGACACATCAAAGTCGATTGTCCAAATCTAAGTAATGTCCCAAAGTAGTTCAAAAGAAGAGCATTCAAGGCAACTTGGGATGAGACCGATGATAACGACTCTGATGGTGAAGAAGAAGAAGTTGCAAACATATGTTTCATGGCACTAGAATATTAGGTAAGTTCTTCTAAGCTAACTTTAAATTATGAACCTAGTTATAAAGAACTTGAAAATGTTTTTGAAGAGCTTTATAGTGAATTTGAAAAACTTCGCTTTTAGAACAAAATTATGAAAAATGATTTTCCAAAATTTCAAGAAGAAAATGAGTATTTGAAAAGTGAGAAATTGAAAATCAAAGCAATCTTACATGTTTTTCATTGAGACCTTGTTCAAAGCCAAAATAAAAAAAATGATTTAAATTCAACCATTTTTAAGGATCAAGAGGTAATTAGAAGGGTAAAATGATAATTTTGACCAGCTCTAATTTACGAACCAATAATTGGAGGACAGAACTATGTGAAATGATTATATCAATGGACAATACGAGAGTTCTTTGTAAATATATTCTATAATCTCTAAGAGTACAATTCCATATTATGGTGGAGTAATAATGAAATTTATAAATAATATTATTTAATTAAAGAGTTTAATTGATAATTGGTTTATTAGAGCTTAAGTTTATAAGTCAATGGTCTGGAAGTCACATCTACACTACGCAGTTTAAGGGTGTGGATATTTCAGAACATGAGAAAATGACTAACTTGTAAAAAACTTTTTTATTCTGGGGCAAGTATACAATTATGAGATATTTATGTGTGATTAATTAATTAATTAAATTATTTACATATAATTTTTGGAAATTATATATATATATATATATATATATATATAATTATATCGATTAATTTTTTAATTATCGACAAGTGAGACAGAATATCTAATTTGTATAATTATATCGATTAATTTTCTAATTATCGATGAAGAAAGTTACTTCTATGCGTGAACATGTTTTGAACATGATCAACATAATGCATGAGGCAGAAGTACATTGAGCGACCATTGATGAAGGAACAAAATCAGTATTATACTTGAATCACTCACACTTATTTTTTCTACGTTCACCACCAACTATGTTATGAACAAGTCGCAGTTTAATAGGACTCAATTGTTGAGTGAACTACAGACTTTTGAGTCACTCAATAAGAGTATGACCAAAGTGGGTGAGGTAAAATGTTGCTGAGCAAAAGCCTTCTTCCATTGTTGTAAAAAGTAACATTAGGAAGAAGATCAATGGTAAGGGCAAAGGTAAGAACAAGAAAGGGAAGAAATCCAAGACATCGCTGAAAGCCAAGAAGAAGAAGATCAACAACAAGCCCAATGGAAAATGTTTCCACTATGTGGTTGGAGGTCATTGGGAAAGAAACTGTAACAAGTTTCACTCTGAGCTGAAAAAGAAAGGTAAATATGATTTACTTATACTTGAAGCTTGTTTAGTGGAATATGATTTGTCATCCTGGATATGGATTGAAGAGCCACTAACCATGAATGTTTTTTTTACAGATGCTTGATTCGTCAAGAGAGCTGGCTGATGACAAGGTTATTGTGAGAGTTAGCAGTAGCGCGCTCGTGTCGGTGAAAACATTGGGGACAATCTGCCTTAATTTTGAAAATACTTATTCAATTTTGAACGATGTTTATTATATTCCTGGATTTTTGAAAAATTTGATTTCTCTTTTGTTACTACATGAACAATTTTTTTAAGTTTCTTTGATTAATAATGAGTTTATTATTTCTAAGAATGGATTCAATATTTGTCATGAAAAAGTATCGAACAGACTGCATATACTTAAACCAACTGAACGGAAGTTAAATAATTCTGAATTATTTAAAGTAGCAAAACCTAAAAGTAACAAATGACAAAGAGTTTCTCATGATGATGATAATACATATCTTTGGCTCATTAGATTGGGGCATATTAATCTAGATAGCTTAAGCAGGTTAACAAAGCATGGTGTTTTGAGAGAACAAAAAGTTGGAACTCTTCATGTTTGTGAATCAAGTCTAAAGGGTAAATGACCAAGAGATATTTTACTATAAAGGGCTAAAGAGCAAATGAACCACTTGAGCTAGTGAATATTGATGTATGTGGACCGATCAATGTATAAGCTAGAGGTGGGTATGAGTATTTTGTCACTTTTATCGACGATCACTTAAGATATGGTTATACTTACCTAATGAATAAAAAGTCTAAAACCTTTGGAAAGTTGAAAGACTTCAAAACTGAAGCTGGAAAATAATTAGGTAAAACATTGAAGACCCTTCGATCAAATCGAGGTGGTGAATACTTGGATTTAGGATTCAAGGATTACTTGTTGGAGTATGGAATCCTATCTAAACTCACAACACCTGAAACGCCATAGTAAAATGGTGTTTCAGAAAGGAGAAACCGAACCATATTAGATATGATTAGGTCGATGTTAAGCTACTAATCACTACCACTTACGTTTTGGGGATATGCATTACACACGGTAACATATATTTTAAATGTAATGCCTTCAATGTATGTAAGCAAGACATCTTTAGAGTTATAGAATGGCTCCAAACCCAGTTTACGTCATTTTCATATATCGGGTATCCAACTCACGTTCTTAGACACAAGATTGGAAAGTTAAACTCAAGGTCTGAAGTATGCATATTCCTTGGCTATGCTCCAGAGACTAGATGTGAGTACTTTTATAGTCAGAAGGATCAAAAGGTGTTTGTATCGACAAATGTCAACTTCCTTGAACATGACTATATAAAAAACTACAAACCTCGAAGCAAAGTAGATCTCGAGGAATTAGCGTCTGATGAGATCAGACCACTTTTATTATCAACTGATAAACCACAATTCATGTTAAGGAAACCCCGGTGTAACGTCGTAGCGAGAGGGTTGTAAGAGAACCCATTCACTATAAAATAGAGGTACTTGTCCCAGTATCTGAGACTGATAATGATGATTCATTATCTTATGAAGAAGCTATGGATGATCCTAAAAAGGAGAAAATGCAGGATGCCATAAACTAGGAAATGGAATCGATGTATTTCAATTCTATTTTGGAACTTGTAGATCCACCTGAAGATGTCAAGCCCATTGGATGTAAATGGATCTTCAAGAAGAAAATATGTACAAATGGGAAAGTAAAGACTTTCAAGGCATGGCTGGTGGCCAAGGGCTATACACAAAGGGAAAGAGTCAATTATGAAGAGACATTCTCCCATGTTGCCATGCTAAAGTCCATTCGCAACCGTTTGTAATTTTCCTCTAGTTTGGACTATGAAATATGGAAAATGGACGTCAAGACAGATTTTCTGTTTGGCTCTATTGAAGAAAGCATTTATATTATGCAACCAGAAGGGTTCGTGAAAAAGAGGCAAGATCAGAAAGTATGTAAGTTGATAAAATCCACTTATGGATTAAAGCAAGCATTTAGATATTGGAATCTTACTTTTAATGAGATTACTAAATGAGATGGCTTCGAGAAAAATGTTGATGAAGCTTGTGTTTATAAATACATCAAAGGCAAGATAGTGGTTCTCTTAGTTCTTTATGTTGATGATATTCTACTCATTGGGAATGATGTAGAAACATTTTCAAAGGTAAATAAGTGGTTAGCTGAGAAATTTCAAATGAAAGATTTGGGAGAGGTGAACTATGTTTTAGGCATCCAAATCTGAAGGGATAGAAAGAACAAACTCTTGACACTTTCTCAGGCATCTTATATTGATAAGGTGTTAAAGAGATTCTCTGTGGAGAATTCCAAGAAAGGTCAACTACCGACCAGACATGTAATTGTCCTCTCCAAGGATCAATGTCCTAAGATACCTCAGGAGGAAGAGGAAATGAAAAAGGTTCCTTATGCTTCAGCTGTTGGTAGCCACATGTATGTCATGTTGTTTATGAGATCAGATATCTGTTATGCAGTGGGAATTGTCAGTCGTTTATCAATCGAATCCAGGTTCGGAGCATTGGATTGGAGTAAAGCACATTCTCAAGTATTCAGTTGGAGACCTAAATCGCACTGAATATACTGATTAGGAATCAGATAAGGATAGACGAAAGTCGACGCATGGGTTATCATACACCGAGGTGATCTAACTGTTATGAAAATAAATTTGGATCAAAATGTGGCTTTGATTGTTATGGATATAAGGTTGGATCAGAACCTAGTTGACCCATTAACTAAGACACTTCATGTGAATTTGGGTCATGTGCAAAAAACGGGGTTTAGAGAGATGCCACATTTGCTTTAGGGCAAGTGAGAGATTGTTGGGTGTTATGTCCTCAAAGCATGAGTATGACATTTTAATAAAAAAATTAATGGAATTACATTTTTCTTATAATTGTTCTTTAAAATTATTGTTGAATAATTAATATAAATATCCAAAAATTTCATATTCATTAATGAGACTATGATTTTGTATTAGTACGAGAAGATTAAGATAATGAATAATGAATAAAAATGTCAACAACATATTAAAGTATAAAATCTTTAATGTATGGTTGCTAGTACGGTTCACTAAGCATTATTGATGCATGTGATCTAGATTCGGATCATTAATGTGGATAGACATCTTAGTGAATGTATTTTAAATAATAAGATTATATATGACGAGACCGATGTAAATTAATATCTTTATTAACGTACTGTTTATTATAAAAATGTAATACACATCAATCTGATGATCATATGGATCGGTTTGAATCTTGAGTAGTTATGAACTCCTATACATGTCTACTGAATCTTCTGATTCATTCGTTAAGGCTTGTTTGTAAAACAAGCTATTGACTTTTGTTTTGGAGATGCAGTCATATGGATGGCTGGAAACATTATCTTACAATATTTAGAATCCAAGCTTTTCTAACGGATCGTATATTGGTTCTCTTAAGTGTTATTCTAGAACTAATTGGTTATTGAGCTCAAATTTGTAATACCATTATAAATTAGCCATTCACTAGTGAATTAATGTTAAGGATAAAAAAGTAATTAGAAGGGTAAAATGGTAATTCTGACCAGCTCTAATTTTCAAACTAATAATTTTAGGACATAACTACATAAAATTATTATAACAATGGACTACATTATAAAATCTCTAAGAGTGCAATTTCATATTTATAGTGGAGTAATAATGGAATTTATAAATAAGATTATTTAATTAAAGAGTTTAATTAATAATCTGATTTATTGGAGCTTAAGATTAGGTACATTGTCTCCAAGTCACCTCTTTTTTAGGCAGTCTAGGGTGTGAATGTTTCAAGACATGAGAAAATGGATGACTTGCAAAAGGGATTTTTTATTCTAGGGCAAGCACGTAATTATGAGATAATTATGTGTGATTAACTAATTATGATTTAATTAATTGAATTATTTATATATAAATTTCAGAGATTACATATATATATATATAAATTATATCGATTAATTTTTTAATTATCGATAAGTGAGACAGAATATCTAATTTGTAAAATTAGATAATTATAAATTATCATTAGATAATTATTTGAATCAACTAAATCTGTTATTTGTGAACTAACAGATAAGTTAGTTAAGAGGGATAATCATATATGTTATTTTTGAATTAACTGATATCTCGATATTTATCTGATTACAATAAATATTTAACTCGTAGTAATTGTCACGTGTCAATCATTGATTGGAAATCAGAAATTGACATGAACAACTATTGTGCCACGTGGCGCTACAATAGTGGGGGTGCAATACTGTAGAACCACACGGCACTACAATAGTGTCGTGGCACACAGTGTCATGAGGCACTGTGATAGCTCACGGCAGCTACAGTGTCGTGTGGCACTGTAATTGTACACAAATTACGGTGGATCTCATTGCAATGGTAATTTTGGAATTAAATATTATTTTCAGTTTATCCCTAAAAATCAGATATGTCATTATCTAAAAAATTTATAAATATTATTCTATTGGCCTAAGGGTTGATAGTGAGTTGAGAATATAATTGCTATCTAGGTGAATTTTCTCTGTAGTTAAAAAATTAATCAAAAATCGGAAAGAATAATCTTTGTATTCTCTCAGAGGATTGTCTCACTAATTAATCATTCTCAGTAAATCTCTAGATCTCATGTGTTAAGTATATCTAGAGACAGAAAAAGTGTCTTTGAATTATTCTACGTACCCACACACATCCTAGTATGTTTGAGGATTGGCTTGGAAGATCTTGGTGTGGATCTCGAAGTTCGTTGCTCACGGGAACGCATGATCGTTGGTTTTCGAAGACGCTTGATATAGACGACAAGAGGTATATGATTCATATCCATGTATATCTTTAATTTAATATACAAATATATAATAGATCATGATTGAAAAGAGTTTTCAATAAAAAAATTTATTTTGGAAATTGTTGCGTCGCGCTTGTTTTCATTTTATAAAAAAACATACGATTCATTTTTAATTTGTTTTTAGAAACCACCACTCCTCCGCAGTGCGAGCGCCACGTTTCAAACAATAACATGCTATGAGCTCTGCTTCCATGGTTAAATATGTTATAAGAGACTATTTAGAAGCCCAAAGAGATGAATAGGGTCTCAAATAACGAGAGATATGTAAAAAATAGGTCTGATTACGCCTATTCCTAATCCTAAATGGAATGTAAGGATGTAGGGATCCATATGTAAACATAGTATCTATTTAAATACGCTCGGATGACCCTTTCTCATAATTAGAATGTATATAACCTAGCCCTATTCCGGTCTGGCCCGGTATGGAATGAACTTATTCTAATGTTGTTATAAAAATCAAATTTAATCTTCACTTCTCAATTTCAGAATTAAATCTAAAATCTTATACTAGATGGCCAGATAATCACAAGCATTAAGAACACTAAATAATATTGAATAAACATCAATTGAATTGAAAATCAAAATTTATGAAAAATCATGGTTTGGCTACTTCTGAGCCCTAGAAAAGAAATTTAGAACATACTAGAATAAGAAGATATCCTAATAATATTCATGAACTCAGAGGAAAAGAGAAGAAAAACTAGATTTGAAGGTAAATTGAAGTTAAGATCTGTCTCCTGGTTGGATCCGTCTTTGTTTTCTCTCCAAAAAGCATTCTCTTCTTCCTCTCACGTCCAAAAAGTCCTTTAAAAGTCCTAAAATATTCTCGGAAAATGTTATCGGGATGCCTAGCGCCCAGGTACTGGCAGTTTCTTGCCATCGCCAGCTGCTTGCAACCAGTGTCGCGACAGGATGTCGTGACGCTGATCCTTCTGCCCAGGTCCATCTTTTTCTCTTTTTCTTTGTAATTTTGCCTTCCAAATCTTTTCAAATCAACTCCAATGCACAAGAATATTTTACCTACAAAAATAAAAATAAATCAAACAATAACTCTAAAAGAACCAACAATAGTAAAGTTAAGATTAACTAATATATGAATGTGAAACATACTCATCAAATATCCTCAAACTTAACTTTTTGCTAGTCCTCGAGCAAAATAAAATAAAAAAATCAGCAAAACTATGGATCAAATGATGAAATGTTTTGACAAACTAAACATGCCTCTGAGATTTCAAAATAGCTAGAACCCAAGAAAAACTTCTAAATTGTGATTATGTAGAGTTTCAACCCAACTACCAACTTACATTACACCTTGAAAAATCCTGAGTGCGGGTGTGTTACCTTAAGTCTTCCAACTTCTTTATCTCAAATGAGTTTATGCAACCAAGTCTGGAAAATGTGGGTTCATTAATTTATAAATAAATTAGAACTACATAGGCCAATTTTTCATGTCATTCTCCACTAAAGTAGGCAAACCAAAACAATTTAGATCATTAGGACTTTCGTAGGCTTGTAATGTACTACTAGGATTTAGGGTAGGATAAAATATATTAGTTCGGCTCAATATTTACCCATAGTCACACATGCAATCTAGGAATCAACGAGCTTAACTCAACTTATCTTGTAATACCCTCAAACTTGTCATTCCATCTCTTGAATTATCAACCCTATTAAACCATTTTTTTATTTGATTTCCTTAAGCTTCTCTTTTCCTTAACGAGCTTTTAGCTAATAGCTCCAAAACCAGTTGATCTTAGAGTATTAGGTTTTCAGACACCCCTTCGAGCTTAGTCACTCAAGTCCAAGTGGCTACGAAATCAAACTTATTCATAATTTTTTTTATATTGAAACTCCTCCTATCCACCCAGATTGTCATAACTCCAAATATTTTCCTAAAACATCCAAATACTATGAGTAAAAATTATTACTAGGTAAAACTTTTTATAAGATTATGAAATTATCATGGGTGATAAAAATGGTTGTTTAGGCTCAACAGGGATGACTAGGAAAACAATTATGCACATGTTGGCTTGAAAAGCTCAAACGGTCCAAAGATGGCCAAAATCATATCCTAAGTGAAGCGTATCCTAGAATTTTTCCTCAAAGAACAATCAAATTGGTTCTAGAGTTCTTATCAGATCATAATGCTTTCTTAAGTAACATACACTACAACAACAAAAAGGCTACGATCGCTCCTAAAAAATGTTATCCTAAGGTTTTGATAGTGTTTCTGAAAAAGTAATCTATACCGACGTTATTAAAAGTCTGCTATCTATGATAGCATTTTTTAAACACGATAAAAATGACTACGGTAGCATTTTTTAAATGCTATCAAAAATCTTTTGTAGAGTTTTCTTAAACGCTATCAAACGCTTTTCTAGCGTTTAAAAAATGCTAAAAAATCATTTCATAGTGTTTTATAAATGCTGTAGTAGGTCTTTACAACGTTTTATAGATGTTATCGTAGGTCTTTCGTAGCGTTTTATAAATGTTATTGTAGGTCCTTCATAGCATTTTTCATTAATTATTGTTTTGTTAATGTCATTAAATACTTTTTATAACTTTTTTATTACGTATCCTTACACTTGTACAAATATAAAAGATAAATAACTTTTCAGAAAATATCAAGAAATAACAAAATCACATATCATTTTATTTAACTAGTCAAAATTGTTACATACTAATTATCAACTAGAAATCACATCACAAAATGATAATTACATATTGATTTTTACATAGAGCAAACAAAAGTAATTTATCCAAAAAAAAACTAAAATCTAGTATAAATTCACATCTAGGTACTACAGGTGGAGGTACCCTAGGAGGTCCACTTTGTGGTTTTCCTTGGTGAGGAGGTGGTGGCACAGGTGATTGCCTCGGTGATACTTCAGGACAAGATCAAAGTGGTGTATCAAAGCATAGATGGTCCATTCAGATGAAGAAGCATGCTTCCTATTCCAAATAGTATAACCTAAATGATCACATGCAACCAATGGTTATTCACTAAAACAGCAAAACAATGAGGAAAATCAGATATAAATAACTTACACAATGCTTTCAATATATAATTTTACAGTCAATAAATTATCAAAGAAATCAAAATTTAGAACAAATTTGAAGTCATTTTTAGTAAATGTTTGGTTCATGGTTGAAAATCTCATAATAAATGGACTTCTTAGAATTCAATTACTGACCTCCAGAAAACCTAGATTGTTCAGAGAGTGAAAGAAGTAACTTGAGACAAGTCGAAGATAGGTTGAAAAGGAAAATTAAACACTGTAAAATAAACCATAGACTATCAAAAGTGATATGAACCGTGATTGCTATTAATCAAATATTATATTTTCAAATTAAACCATAGAAACATATCTAAAGGATTTAAAAGAGTATCAAATACTATTTATAACGTCGTAATTTCAGTCATGCAGAAACATCCACATTTTTCAGTAACTTTGCTTCTATCTTTAACAGACAACATTTCAGAATTTGCAGAGAAATAACAAACATTGGTTCAAAAATGAGAAAAACCAACTAATCTTACTCAAGCCTCCAAGCAACAAAAGTGATCAAAACTACTAGCAAAGGCAATTTATTTTAGCAAGTGAAAAATTCATATTTTCTTGAAAGGAAGGATACGTTAAATAAAGTATTGAGAGAAGCTCAGTAATTTGACGAAAAGTTTCCAAAAGAAAATGAGTCCTACCACTCCATTGCATAAGGGAAAGCAAGATTCCACTTGGAACCAGACCTTAAATTATTCAATTATGAGAAATATCAAACACTAAATTCAGAAACAATAAGAACTTCACATACTAATCAAATCAATAAGATTTTTTATCAGCAAGTTTTTTTATGTCTTGGTCAAAGGAAACACATCAAATATAAACCAAGCAACAAATAATCAATTCGGAAAATACAATGGATACATTAAAATATTTCAACTATAATGATACATTTTTAAGTAGTAATCTCAAACATGTCTTCATGCACTTAAACACCCAATATAGTAACACTTTAAAGCTCCCACAACAAGCCTTAACGTCCACTTACAAAGTTAACAGATAA
This sequence comes from Datisca glomerata, assembly GCA_003255025.1. NCBI lineage: Eukaryota > Viridiplantae > Streptophyta > Magnoliopsida > Cucurbitales > Datiscaceae > Datisca > Datisca glomerata. Next base: position 201,755 of record QANY01009406.1, read on the forward strand.
CAAATAAGCTCCTAATGGATATCCAGCTCAACCACTAAATATCTCAAAGAAATGCATCAATAAATCATAAGTTACTGAAACTTCAAGCAAATAAGCTCCTAATGGAAATCCAACTCAACCACCAAATGCCAGGGCCTCTGAATAACTGAAGGTTTTAAAATTTAACAAGTGATATGCATGAAGTGTAACATAACCAGAAGTATAAATAGAGGAAAATGAAAAGAAATGATGCTACTTTATTTAATAGCTTGACTAATCAAGATTATGGAAATGGAAAATGAAAATACAAAGGAAATATGATTTCCTAAGTATATCTTGTATATATTCATCATTTTACTCAATCATTCAACAAGAGAGAATCTAACTAAAATAACCAAAGAAGCAAGTTGGACAGATTCAATAAAAACTTCAAAAATAATTTATTTGTATCCAATCAAGTACATTGCCTCTTAATAGGTACTACAATCAACACATTACATATAGTCAGAAAAAATGTTTTCGATTTGGCTTTGAAGAAAATATCAGAAAAATATTCCAAAGGCGATGATCGAAACCACAAAAGGTAAAAGAAACAATTAGGAATTCAACTATGAAATGTTATGAAAAACTAGCCAAATGCAAAATTGTTGCTAATCCAGATTCCCTGCATAAGATGCACAAGCACAATAATTCAATTCTCTAACCTATAATAATTTGGATAATTTGATACATACTCGTCAACAAGCTCAGCTGCTTCCTTTAAAAGAGCCTCAATTCCTGCACTTGTCACTCCATTTTCATCTAATAAAACTTCAGCTCGTTGGACAGATAATTGCAGCAAAACAAACCTCCAATAACATGGCTTAGCTTTAACAGCATCAGCCAGAGCTTGCCACTAAACCAACACATACATTTTTTTATCGGTAGGAAAATGTCACAAACGCTCAGACAACATCCGAAACAAATAAAGGTAAATAAATATACTTCCCTTAAGGAAAAAAAAATTGTGTCGCTAAGAGTTAAATAGAAACGTTTGTCGTGGCATGCCAAGTGGCACCATGTCATCGATAGTCCGGGAATATCCGTAACAGGCCAGAGAGCATGTAAAGATCTTGTCATGCGATCAAAGTTTACAGAAACACAAGAAACAAATCCAACGACCCAACTTGATGGTCTTGTAGATGATGAAAGCATCATCTTAATTAGATCTTAAGAATTTCAACCAATAAACTCTTTTTTATTCTATTAATTTGGATCACAATTTATACTCTTCCTACATCAAACTCTGAATTCAGAGTTCTGCAACCCCATGAGTTACATAACCTATTGTGCAAGCACTACACTTATTTTTTGACATCATCACTAAACTTAATAACAATTAAATGGAGGAAACCTCTGGACCAGATATGTCAAACTTAATACATATGCAGAAACTGAATAAACTGCATTGTATTCAACTCGATCTAAAAAACATTCTATAAATTATACAAGATGTCAAGAACTATCAAAAAACTTTTAGGAATTTACCTGGGCCAGCATAACCTTATCAAGGATTTCACATCAATTCAGAATTCTTGTGCAGTAGTAACAGAGAAGAAGTATAGATTAAAGAACATCCAAAACCAAATAAATATAAATACAATTCAAAGAGACAATAGAAGGAAATAAATCAATACCTTAACTTCAATTATCTCATATTGGTCTCTCCTACTCAAAACTTTGAACTTCACAGTCTCCTATATGGCCATGAACTTAACCAAGTAAAATGAATGAACCAATTCACGCTTGAAGAGACAAGCAACCCAAAACCAATTAACAGGCACCAACAATAAAAAAATTTGAATGCCCGAATCATCACTAACACAGCATCAAAGACTCCTTTAAGATTTGGCTAATCAAACGTCTTTAAAAACATGTATTTGGTTGTCTCTAATGCCAGCCTGATTTGGCTTTCATCAACACAAAAAGGGAAGCAAACAAGAAAAAGGGAAGCAAACAAAGAATGAAAATCAGGCGGTTCATTCAATTCATAAAAATTAAACCTTAAAAATCAACCTTCAAGTTTCTTTTTATTTTCTACAAGAAACTTCAAGTTTCTAAAACATAGAACATTTGGGGAAAAGAACAAATAATTGTCAAAATAGAAGAATAAGAAACAAACAAAAAAATAGACAATACCACAACTGTTGAATTCCTAGATATTTAATCCATAAAAACTGAGGAAAAAAAGTTGAAAATTTTAGTGAACAATAGAAAAACTCGGAGTGATTTTCTCTTGGGAAACTCAATAACTCGGAATAGCCATTTTCCACCTGAACAATTTTCTTCCCTTTGATTCATACAGCAAACTATCAGCCATAAAAGCAGAGCATACATTATCTAAAAAATAGAGAAACCCAGGAAGAAAGATAGCATCATCGAGAACAATGAAGACAACATACGTAGAAATAACCAGTAAAAGTGGAATTTCAGGTCTCGACTTCAACGAGGTCAGGTGGAAGGACGTTACTAAAATTCACTAGATACGAGGTAACTCCTCTGCCATAGAGAGTTACAAACTTTCAGTTTAGAGAAAAAGTGAGAAAGAAGGATTTCGCTAGCATAAACTAACCTAACAACAACACAACAAAGGGAAGCAAACAGTAAAAAAGAAGCAGAGGCAGCTTAATCGGTGGAGCTTAGAGCTTTTAACTCAGAAAAGGTTATCTAATTATAAAAAAGTTTACGATTAAAACCCATCATCAAATACCCTCTAGCCCTAGGTTTTACAGACGACTAGGAGAGTTCCGGTTGAAAGGCATTCACCACATGACTAAGCTCGACGAGCTTAAGGCTGGCTCACGCATGCCCAAGTCGCTTGTAGAGAGAGAGCGAGAGAGTGAGCTAAGAGAGACAGATGATATTGAGATAAAAGAGAGAGACAGAGAGAGATAACGTAACATACTGAGAGAGACCCTCAATCAATCTTAACCCAAAAGCCCATCTGTGAGCTTTGTCATCGAGAGATTTATCTATGAGCCTTCATCGTAGAGTCTGTGAGGGTTGAAGAGAGGCACTGCGTGAAAGATACACCAGATAGAGCTTCATCAGAGAGAGCTTCTTGAGAGAAAGATGAAGGAGCGAGCTGATTCATGAGCCTTCAGATCCCTGTTCGACATTGAAGAGAGGTTGAAGCTGAGAAAGGTTTGAAAGAGGTTGAAAGAGAGAGGGTTTTGAGAGAGTAATTTTAGGTGAGGTTTAACTTTTAGTCCCGACTCTAGCTTCTCCAAAATTGATGACCTCTCTTAGTGTTTTCATACAAAAAATGCGGTTGTGTAGTGCTATTAAAGCATATTTTTTTTGTAGTGATAAACATTCTCTAAGCAAAAAGATAATCAAATGCTCAAGGCTTGGTACTTAATATGTCGGGATTCTCTAGTGAAATTTAAATAAATAATTGGTTCAAACACACACTGATATACAAATTCATAATTTTTTCAAAAGCTATCAATAATTCAAAACCAATCTCATCATAGGTGTTAGTATTGTCTAAAACAAAATGCCAAAAATGAAATTTTAATTAAAGGATCTTAATTAAAGCCACCACCCTCAAACTTAAAAATTTCATCGTTCTCAATGAAAAGAAAATATATAAAAGCAGTAAGTAGAAAGGACTTCCCTGAATAATGATGAGTTATCATCCTCATGATTCTCTGCAGTGTTCATGTTGTCTCCAACTGAGGGGAAAGTGGTGTATGAGACAAATTCGTCCATAGTTTTTATTTTCAAACTTGAAGAAAAAACAAAAATAAAATAAGCAAAAGAAAATAATTAAAAAACTAAAAAAATGAAATGACAGAAATAAAATCGAGTTGCCACCCGGTAGCCCTTGCTTTAATGTCTTCAGCTAGACATAATGATCATCCAAGTTTCACCCCTTGTCCACTGACTTTAAAATTCCCTTTGTGTCAGATATTGACCAGTCTAAGATCGTTTTGTGCTCTCTCAACACCGTCAGCAGCTTGTCTTCTTGTTTACCATTTAACAAAGCAAAGATCATAGCAGGTGGAGTGGATGCTTCTCCCATAAAGGTGTACTGAAGGTGGAGGTCTAACACCGATAGTTTTTCAATAGATTATAGGTGTCTAGGTTTACCTCCTCTCAATTCTGCACAATCCACCTGCAAATAACTTTTCATATCATTTTGGGTGTCTGATTGCTTTGAAGACATTGAAAATTAATTGATCTTCTTGCACTTTCAAAATAAGTTCTCTTTTTTGCACATCAATAAGTGTTCTTCTCATAGCTAAGAATGGTCTACCAAGAATAATAGGAATTTCTAGCCTTTTCTCCATGTCAAGTACAATAAAATCAGTTGGGAAAATTAATTTATCCACATTTACCAAAACATTCTTAATAATCTCCAATGGATATCTGATAGACTGATCAACTAACTGTAAATATTGTCGTGGGTTTAGCATCTCCAAGACCTAGCTTCTTGTAAACTGAATACGGCATCAAATTGATACCAACCCCAAGATATCCTTTTCAAAATATGAATTCCCAATTGAGTAAGGAATAGTAAAACTCTTAGGGTCCTTTAATTTTGGAGGCAATTTATTGTGCAAGATAGCACTACACTCCTCAATAAGTGCAACTGTCTCATACTCCTCTAGCTTTTTCTTGTTTGAGAGAATATCTTTCATGAATTTAACATAGCTCGGCATTTATTCCAAAGCATCAGCAAAAAGGATGTTTATATGTAGTTTCCTAAAGACATCAAGAAACTTAGAAAATTTCTTATTCAATTTTAACTTTTGGAACGGTTGAGGGTATGGAATAGGTGGAACATATGGTGGAGGATTATCAGAAAAAAGCTTTGTCGTAGGCTTGTCTTCCTTCTTTTCTGAGCTCTTGGCAAGATCATCACCCATTGTCTCAGCTTCTGCTTCAATTGGCTAAGAATTTTTAAGAGTGGCTTTCTGAGGTTCCGCTAACTCCTTGCCACTGGAAAGAGTAATGGTGTTTACTTATTCTTTTGGATTCTTCTTGGTGTTGCTCGGTAGAGAACCTTGTGGTCTCTGAGTGAGTATTTCTAAAGTTGACCAATTCGAAGCTCCAAATTCTGAATAGATGCAGCTTGACTCTGAATACTTGTTTCTTAGCTTTGAAGTGTAGCATATGTTATTGCCATAAGTTGAGTAGTATTGACTGTCAGCTGGGAAAAAGCATATTCTAAAGAGAATTTAGGTTGTTGAGACTGAAATATAGGTTGGGTAGCAACTGGTGTATTCATCTCATTCTGACTATTCTTCCAAGAGAAATTTAGGTGATTTCGCCACCTTTGGTTATAAGTGTTGGTCAATGGTTTATTCGGCCTGCTATAATTCTCAACAAAATTAACAAGTTCTGACTGAGAATGAGGAAAAGGATTACTAGCTGGACATTTAGTACTAAGATGAGGTCCATTGCACAAATTATAAACTTTCAGTGAAGCATGAATAGCTCTAGCATTGGCAGTGAAAGAGCTCAATTGCTTAGATAGTATAGCTACTTGGGCAGTAAGAACGGTAAAAGCATCGACTTCATGAACTCCATGAATCTTTCTCGGTATGTTGTGCTCTATTGGTCATTGATAGGCATTAGTAGCCATTTCTTCAAGCAAAGCATAAGTCTCCTCATGTGTTTTTCCCATTAAAGCTCCTCCTACTGCTAAATCCACTAGTGTCCTCGTTGAATTTCCCAAACTATTGTAGAAAAATTAGACTTATAGCCATTCAGGGAGTTCATGATGTGGGCATCCTCTCAACATATCTTTAAACCTCTCCCAAGCTTCATAAAGAGACTCCATAACATATTGGACAAAACTGATTTGCTTGCACCATGTGAATGATAGTCGGCTTAATCTTAAAATTATTGGCATTAAGAATAGGGCGTTGAATGGAGGACGCGGCCTCATTGACCACTAACATAGTATACTCCCGAATTGTCTGCTTATTTTAGTTGTTATCAATTTTAGGATTTTCTCTAGCGTCTTATATGGTTTCTTGAGGCTGTTTTGAAGCTTCTCTCCTCACTTTTCTATTACGACGACAAGTTCACTCAATTTCCATATTTAGAGGAGTCAAATTTTCACTTCCAAATTTTATTATACACCTTAGAAAATGCTTGAAAATTCAAAATAGTAAACAACTGTAAATAAAAAAATTAAGACTCAAAAGTATAATTAAGGACATGTAACTCCAATACTAGTAACAAAATCAATCCCCAGCAACGGCGCCAAAAACATGTTACGATTTTTATATAGTGCAAGGGTACACTATCGTCGTCAAGTAATAAATTTTTATACAAATAGAGTATCATCCACAAAATTGATTAATATTAATTATTGAAATTAACTAAACCTTAATTCTAATTGAAAATAATGAAAAATTGGGAGTTTTAATAAAACTAAAGTTTTAATTAAACTAAAACGTGAAAGATTTGATAAAGATAAATAATTCAAATTTGAATAGATAAAAGATCTAGGGATTCCGATTTCACCAAACCAAACATGCTCAAAATTTTAAGACTCAATTAATCAATGTTTATCAAATCATTGACAGCGAAATTCTCTAAAGCAATTATCAATCTTTCTCAAGCATCGATAACAATGAATCAAAAATACTAATCCCACATTTTTGTCAAGGTTCAATCAATTGAAACTCATTAAGCATATGAAATTATAATTGCTACACTAGATCCATAATTATTCTAACTTATGAAATTCTAATGGTGTTATAAACAAAGATCAAATTTAATCATCACTTCTAAGTCTAAGAATTAAATCTAAAATCATGCAATAGTTGGCCAGACGATCACAAGCATTAAGAACGGATTATAACACTCAATAAGACTGAATAAATATCGATTGAATTGAAAATCAAAATTTATGAACAACCATGGTTTGGCTAGGTCCTAGCCCTGTATTTGTCTTCGTTCCCTCTCCAAAAATCTTTCTCCTCTACCTCCCGCATCTGAAAAGTCCACAAAAGACTTAACATATCCTATATTATACACTAGGGTTCGATAAGGATAAAATATTCTAGTGAGCCAGTGACCTGCACTAGGGCACTGGGAAGCCAGTGCCTAGCGCCCAGCTGCTTGCACCCAGCGTCGCGACGTCTCGTCGAGACGCTGGTCGTTCTACCCAGGTCCATCCTTTTCTCATTTTCTTCATATTTTTGCCTTCCAAATCTTTTAAAATCAACCCAAATGCATAAGATCACCTACAAAAATAAAAATAAAATAAAAATAAATCAAACAATAATTCTAAAAGAACCAACAACACTAAAGTTAAGATTAATTAAAATATGAGTGTGAAACATACTCATCAAGGGTGTTGATTAAGACTAAATATGTCTCCCTTAGTCACAGGGGTATCACTTGGTTTGTAGTCTTTCATGTCATATCTTTTGAGAACATTTTCAATATAGCTCTTTTGTGATAATCCAAGAATACCCCAAGGACGATCTCGGTGTATTTGAATCCCTAATACAAGAAAGGTGTCACCAAGATCTTTCATCTCAAAATTCGTAGCTAGAAATATTTTGGTGTCATGCAATAAGCTTATATTGTTTCTGGCAAGCAAAATGTCACCATATATAAAACTAGAAAAATATGTTTACTCTCATAGAACTTATGGTATTTACAATCATGGACCAAATTCATCTCAAAACCGAACGAGATAATCATTTGATGAAACTTAAAATACCATTATGGAGATGCTACTTGAGTCCATAGATGGATTTCTTAAGTTTGTAAACTATATTAATTGGGTCTCCTGACACAAAGTTTTCTAGTTGCACTACATAAATCGTCTCTTCAATGTTACCATTGAGAAATATAATCTTTACATCCATCTGATACAGCTGAAGATTGAAACGCGCCACCAATGTCATTATAATCCTAAAAGAGTATTTTGTAGGAACCGGAGAGAAAATCTCTTTATAGTTAATGCCTTCCTTCTATGTAAAGCCCTTTGTAACAAGACGAACATTGTATCTTTCCACATTACATTTTGAATCCCTCTTAGTCTTATAAATTCATTTGCAACCAATGGATTTCATACCTTCTAGTAATGAAACAAGATCCCACATATCATTGTCCTTCATGGACTTTATCTCCTCATGCATGGCATCAATCTACTTCTGAGAGTTAGAACTTTCCATGGCTTGACGAAAGTTGATTGGGTCATCTTCATTCACTGGCACTGCACTTCTAATCATCTGGCACTATACTTCACCTCTCTCTAGTGGATCTCCTTAATGACATAGGTTCTTGAGGTGCCAGAGTTTATTCTTCTGGAACGATCTCATGAATGAAATGTTCTCTGATATCGTCTTGATGAGTTGTGTCATGACTAATGTCAGAGACGCGGTCCTGATCAATACTAATAACACTTATGGTAATATCAATATAATCCTCCTGAAAGACAAAATTCCTAACCGAATCTCCCCCGGCAAACCGGCACCCTCAAAGAACTGGGCATTTCCCTTCTAAAAAATAGACTTACTTGTGGGATCGAAAACTTGTACCTCATGGATCTTTCAGAGTATAGCAATTGACCATCCGTAAGTCTAATTTATTTTTATTAGGCCTATAAGGCCTTGCCTCAACTGAACATCTCCAAATGTGCAAATACTTTAGACTTGGTTTCTTGCAGTTCCAAAGCTCATATGGGGTTTTAGCAATCACTTTAGTTGAAAATCTGTTAAGGATATATGCTGCAGCTTTAAGTGCTTTACCCAAGAATGATTCTAGTAAGGTAGAATGATTAATCATACTTCTTACCATGTCCTTAAGTGTTCAGTTTCGTCTTTCAATAACACCATTCATAGTGGGTGAACCTTCATAGTGTATTGTAGGACGATATCGTATTCCTCTAGGAATTTAGCAAAAGATCATGGATGTTGTTCACCTGAACCGTCATATCTACCATAGTACTCACCATCACGGTCAGATCTGACGTTTTTTATCCTTCTGTTTAGCTGGTTCTCAACTTCAACCTTAAAATTTTTGAACACGTCCAATGATTGTGACTTTTTATGAATAAGATATATGTAGTCATATCTATAAAAATCGTCTATGAACGTTATAAAGTATTGTTGACTATTCTAAGAAACCGAAGAAAATGGCCCATAAATATATGTATGTATAAGTTCCAAGTCATTATGAGTCCTGCTGGCTTCAAATCTCCTTTTATCGGTTTGTTTACCATTTATACAATTCACACAAATATCAAAGTCTGTGAAATCTAACGGACCAAGAATTTTTCCGACACAAGTCTCCCTATTCTCTATCTAGAGATATAATATAATCTTTTGTGTCATAACGCTACTGAATTCTCACTGATTAATTTTCTTTTAGTACTTCATGTACTTAATTACAGGGATTCTTTAATTGAAATAATTATATCAAGTAAATAAATATTATCGTAACTTGACAAATAACTGGAACCAACCGAATTTGAATCACGAAACAAACCATAGTTTTAATCTCCAAATGAACAAACATAACCAACTTCGTTGAAAACAAAGACAAAAATCAAATTCCATCTAAAAGAGGCACAATAAATGTTTCATCATTACTCAAATAAAATCCAGTCTTTAACAATAATCTAAATTTTCTAATTACCTCAATTTCAACTGTCTAGCCATTGTCCACGTGGATGTATCTTTCCACATCACTTGACCTTCAGCAAGTGAAGCAACCATGTATAGACACCAGAATCTATCAATCATGTGTGTCTAGTAACCGAACTTAAATTAACCTCAAAACAAATCAAATTAAGAAGCATGAATTTCTTAAAATGCCAAGCATGATAATTGGTGCATTGTTTCTTCATATGCCCTTCAGATGCATAGAAGTAACAACTGTTATCTTCCAGCTCAACCAATTTTTTTTTTATTTCTTGTGTGGTGTTGTATCCGCAGCTACCTTATCTTTTATCCTTTTCTTTCCCATGCCCTTATCCATAGAGGTAGAGGCCAAGTAAGCACTCTCTGTCTTTTCATGTTTCACTCTTTTCCCCTCCTGAACACAATGTGAGATGAGCTCAATTAGAGACCAGGTCTCTTTTTGACAATTGTAGCTCACCTTAAACTGGTTGAACTATGCTGGAACGGATATCAGAACCAGATGCAAAAGCAAGTCATCAAATAGTTTGAGCCTAAGTGCTTTCAACCTCAAAACAAGATGAGACATTACCATGATGTACTCTCTGATGTTATATTTACCCTTATACCACATTGAAATTAGATCTGCCAAGAGCATACCATTTTTTGCCTTTTTCTTTCTTGGCAAACCTCATTTCAACTTCCACAAGGAAATCTGTAACCGTAGTAATCCTTTTGGATATAGTGCCCCAGAATATTTCTGGAATGGCCTTCTTCCCATCAGAGGTACTCTTATCCATAAGAGGTGAAGGGGAATCAATCCTTAATGCAAGATCAAGATCTATAACTCCAAGAACTATCAAGAGATTATTTTTCTAGGACTTGAAGTTTGAGCCATTTAATACTTGATTTACTTGATGTTGGCATTAGCTTGAGTAATAACTTAACATAGAACAATTAACCAACCTACAAACTCGCGTAAATCTCAAATAACAATAATAAATTAAAAAAATAAGCAAACCCCATCTCATGACACCGGACACTCCATTGATATTTTGACTTTGGTAAAAATTATTATCTTGTAAGTGATATCTTGGTGTAGTAATCAAACACTGATAATAAAGAACATATCAAACAAGAATCCTTCATTTGAGCTGATTTATTGTTCACATGTAAAACCGAATAATCATCACGTATTTATTACCATAGAAGCACATATAATTCTGTAAAATATTTACCTTCTTTTGGGCCTGTAAATATTCACATAAGTTACACGCACATAACAATTTTATATTTTAAGACAAAATTAATTTCCACAATAGAGGTCACTCATGTGAAATGTTGCTTCAATTAATTCATCTCAAAATATATATAAACATATTGATGCTCAAATTAAAAACTGTAATGTAATTAAACCTTAAACTAATATGTAAACAATTAATTTTACAAGCCTTAAAAAATTTGGTTTAAAATTATTTTAATCAAACAATCCGTAAAATCAAAATATTTTACAAAATGATCCTAAAAATTAATTTCAAAACATTTTTTTATATTAAAAAAGAAAACGGTGAGGGCTGGGGTTCCCCTGCCCTCCCAAAACTGGCTGTGGATGAAGGCTGCCTTTATGTTTTTTAATAACCTTCAGTTGTGGGTCGAAACCCACAACTTCACCCAGGTTCACGGGTCAACCCATGACCCGTGAAGCTGTCAACCCTAGGCCTCCACCAAATGCCACGACCAAGGCCATAGCCCTACCCATCCCAGAGATCGAGGTCGCGACTTTCTTCGGTGGTCTTTGCCAAGGTCATGGTTTCTCCTTACAGCTTTGGCTCTCCTTGCCAGCGCGGCCAGACGCCCGCGCCAGTGACCTTATCACTGAGGACAGTGAAACTGTTGTCCGGTAGTTCTAAAAAGAAATGATATCCTGAATCTTAGCCAAAAATTGTTCTTAAATCTAATAAAATAAAAAATAGATAAAGAAATCCATCGAAATGAAAATACCTTTTCAAATGTAATAATTCTAGCATACAATTATTAAATTCAAGAATATTGTAACATAAACATAAAACACCTACAATTGTGGATCTAAACTTAAAAACTGATTCTCAATAAATCAACATGAATAGCTCTTATACCACGGTTGTTAGGAGCATGATCCTACCTAGGATCGGTGGAAGGTTATAGGATCAAGGATCGGAGAATCGGATCGAGGATCGTAAGTAACTATCGATTCTTAATAATTTATTAGTAAAAAATAGACATGTGCTAATAATACTCAATATATTGAAGAAAATTATTGTATAACACCACGTCATCTACCTATTAAATAAAATTAGCCTCAAGTCATTTGAAATAACATAACATTAAGTAGAGTTCTCATGGAAACACTATGTGATCCCCTAGATAAGAGGTTTCAAACTATAAAAGATAAATAAATAAATAGTTTTGATAGTTTTTTTTATTTATAAGTTAAAATTTAATAATATTAAAATTAATGTCTAAATATAATAAAATAGTGGTGGAAAAATTCATTCTAATTTTGGTAGTGTAAGTCATAAAATAAATAATTTGAAATTTCATAGAAATGGTCACATGTTTAATCAAATATAAAATATTTTCATTTTTGTTACATACATAAACATAGTTGGTTCAGTGATTAAATGGTCCTTATGATAAAAGATAAATAAATAAATATGTAAAGATAATTATTGATTAATTATGTTAAGATCAGGTTTAAGAGTGTTTATTTATAAGTTAAAATTTAATAAGTTTGTAACAATAGTAAAATTAATGTTTAAATATAGTAAAATAGTGGTGGAGAAATTCGTTCTAATTTTGATAACTCTAAGAGGTGTACATCTAAATTTGGAAACTTTAAGAGGTGTAAATCATAAAAATAAATTAAAATGTCATAAAAATAGTCAATTGTTTAATTAAATATTAAAGATGGTCATTTTGTATACATACGCATAGTTAGTTGAGTGGTTAAATGATTATGTGTGAACCTTTAGGGCTAGGGGATTTGACCTTTGCGATTCGGATCTGTGCCAGATCGCGATCTCATGCGATCCAACGATCTGGATCACGATCGAAAAATGATTATCCACACGATTTGGATCGCTGACCCCTTATATGATCATAGAATCGTACGATTCGGATCGCGATCCTGACAACCTTATCTGATACCACTTATTAGATAAAATCCATGTAGGTATAAACTGTATCTTAAAACGCCAAAAACTCATGTTGAACACGTCAAGAATTAAATAACCATTAAAGCGGAAACGTACCTAAATCCATGATAGTAGATCGCAATTTAGAGTCAAGCAATTGACCTTCCAGATCTACGCGATTCTCTATCAGAGAGTCTCATTTGAGTAAGCCTCTTTGTTTTCTCTCTAATGATGGGATATTAGAGAGAATAGAATGGTTTTCCTTTCTCGTGTGACCTATGGACCATAACCACTTATAGATAACATATCTATTATCTTTTATTATTTTCATTTTAGCTGAACATAAAAATAGAAATTACCCTAAAGTCTACACATCAAAACGTTCACAATCTATCAGATACATTAAAACTCAAATTACTAAAATCTTAGTTGATCACTTTTAATTGGCTTTAATCTTATTTGATAGTCCGCAACACATAAGTATTCACATATAAGTTCAATGTTAGATTAAGGATCCAATAGGTTAATGTACAAGTGCAATTGAGATGCATACAAGAACTAATGAGTTTGATCTTCAGATAAAGTAATATCTTAAGAAGATCAAAACTCATTGATATTATTTTATGTGTTCTAATTGATATTATTTTTTAGATGCATAATTATTCAAGAAATAATGAGTTGGATCTGGGCTGAATCGCGCTGGCTTCCACCGTCGCGACGCTGGTAGCAACCACAAGAAGCAATAAGCAAGCACCGCGGTGGTGGATTCCCAGCTTCGCGATGCTAGCGCGATTTTAGATTGTTTTGCTCTAATACAATCCTTGATGAACCCTAGTGTATGGATATAATATTTTAGCATTATTTGAGGGATTCTTTGGATATGAGAGGCAGAGGACAAAGATTTTGGGGGAGGAAACAAAGACGGATCCAACCGAGAGACGAATCTCAACTTCAGTTCATCCTCAAATCTAGTTTTTCTTCTCTTTTCCTCTATGTTCAAGATGTTTTCTTATTCTAGTAAATTCTAAATTTCTTATCTAGGGCTATGACATAGCCAAATCTATGATTGTTCATAAATTTTGATTTTCAATTCAATCGATGTTTATTAAGTATTATTGAGTATTATAACCCGTTTTTAATTCTTGTGATCATCTGACCAACTATTACATGATTTTAGATTTACTTCTGAGACTGAGAAGTGATAATTAAATTTGCTTGTTGCTTATAACACCATTAGAATTTCATAAGGTAGAGATAATTATGTATCTAGTGTAGCAATTATAATTTCTTGTGCTTAGTGAGTTTCAATTGATTTAATATTGATAGAGATGTGTGATTAGTATTTTTGATTCATTGTTATTGATGTTTGAGAAAAATTGATAATTACTTTAGAAAAATTCATTGTCAATAATTTGATAAACATAAGTTTTAGAATTTTGGACATGTTTGGTTTGGTGAAATCAGAATCCATAGATCTTTTATCTTTTCAAATTTGAATTATTTATCTTTATCATTTTATTTTAAGTAAAACTCCCAATTATTCGACATTCTCAATTACAATTAAGGTCTAGTTAATTTTAATATTAAATATGAATCAATCATGTGGATGATACTCTATTTTTATAGAAATTTATTACTAGATGACGATAGTGTACACTTGCTATAGAAAAATCATAGCAGCTACGATATTATCCCTCGCGGTTGGTGACGACGGCGGCCATTACCTCAATTTCCATATTTTTTTAAACTCATTCTCACCCGCTTTTACGTTTCCAATTCGTTATTGTCTTTTTCGTTTCTTCTTCCAACTCGTTCCGATTCAGATTCGTTGTTGAGGGAGCGTTTAGTTTCATTTTGAACATTTTGGGGAGGGATTTCTTGAGTTTTTTCTTATCTCTCAATAAAAACACCAAAACATAAAAGATTTTTTCGGTATGGGGAATCATTTGTGACAGAATAATAAAGATAATAATTTAGAGAGAAAATGAGAGAGTAGAGATACCATAATTTGCGTAGAAAACTCTTAAATGGAAGAAAATCCACGGTAAGAACTATGATATTATCTCGTATTTTATGGAGGTATGTGTCTCTTACGTCTGTGTTATTTTTTGTATGTCGTTACATATGCCTCTATTTATTGGCCTTCAATCAGTTACATAAAATCTAATACATCTCATCTAATTTTATCAGAAAATAGGATCAACAGTATTCCAGTGAGATCTAACTTATAAACATTAACAACATATGTAAATCTTAACCGTCTGATAAATCTAATGGTCATGATTAGCTTCTTTTTGGATTGTCACATTGACAAGCCATGTATTTGTTGGTCGTCGTGACACGTGCACGACGGAAGCATGTGGCTCATGACCATTTTAAAAATTATATTTTTAATAAAAATTGAATTTTTTATTAAAAAAATCGTGCAACGCTACAATAACAAAAAAAATTACTGAAAACTGTTTTCAATCATTCAGGATCCATTATATATTTATATATTAAATTAACAACATATAAGGTTAGAAATCATATACCTCTTGTAGTCTAAATCAAGCGTCCTCGCGAAACCAATCGATTCTCCGTTCCCACAAAATCGTTCCAACGATCAATAGACTCTAAGATCTATACTAAGATCTTCAAAATCAATCAACAACGTACTAGGACGTGTGTGGGCACGTAGAATATAACAACTCTAGATGTACTCAACACATTAGGTCTAGAGATTTTACTGAGAAGGACTTTTGTGAGACAATTCTCAAAAAGAACGTGACGATGATTCTTTAAGAGATTTGATTAACACTTAATCGTAGAAAATCACTCATTGAGAATTGTGTTCTTCTCTCAACTCTTGACTGTTGAACTGATTCTGTGATTCAACTAATTGAACACTTTCATTATCTTATGCCATCAGAATAATATCTGTATACTTTTTTTATAATGACGTATCAGATATTTTAGGATAATTAAAATTATATTTAATTATAAAATTATCAATATTAGTGGGACCCACTGCTATTGTGCACTACTGTAGTGCCACATGGCACTGCAGTGTGCCATGAGGCAGCACTACTGTAGGAAAGTTTGGATTCTAAATCTTGTTACATCATGTTCTCAACTATCCATATCATTGAATCTTCAAAATAAAAGCCACTAGCCTATTTTCCTAACAAACCTTAATAAGTGAATCGAAAGATCCAATAGACATGCATATGAGTTCAAGACTATTCAAGATTCTGACTGATCAACATATGATCATCGAATTGATGTGTATTAAATCTTTATCATAAATGGCACGTTGATAAAGATATTAATTCACATCGGTCCAGTCATATATAATCTCATTGTATAAAGCACATTCACTAAGATGTCTATCCATATCAATGATCTGGATCTAGAGCACATACATTCATAATACTTAGTGAACAGTACTAGCAACCATTCATTAAAGATTTCATACTTTAATATGTTGCTGACAATTTTATTCATTATCTATGATCTTAATCATCTCGTACTAAGACAATATCATAGTTTCATTAATGAATATGAAATTTTTAGATATTAATATAAATTATTCAACAATAATTTAAAAGAATAATTATAAGAAAAATATAATCCTTATTAAATTTCATAACCAAATGTCAATACACATGCTTTGAGGGTATAACCCCCCAACAATCTCCCACTTGCCCTAAAATAAATGAAACATTTCTCTCAATCTCATGTTACGCACGTGACTCTCAAATGACTTCGCAGAAAGTGTCTTTGTAAAACGATCAGCCATGTTCTGTTCTGATGCTATCTTCATAACAGTCACATCCCATCGATGCATAATCTCTCTCACAAGATGATATTTCCTATATATGTCCTTGCCCCTCTTGTGACTCCTCGTTTCCTTAGAATTCCCTACTTCCCCACTGTTATCACAATACATGATCGATGGCTTGTCCATATATTGAACTACTTCCAAATTAGTATAGAACATTCTGAGCCATACTGCTTCTTTCATAGTTTCACAAAGTTGCTATATATTCAGCTTCCATAGTGAAATTTGCAATGCTAGATATTTTAATACATCTCCAATCTAAAGCTCATCCACCTAGGGTGAATATTGATCCGGATTCAACTTCCGGTTGTCTCTATCTAATTGAAAATCAGAAACAGTATATCTAATGTGGTTCAGGTCTTCACATGAATAAACAAGCATATAGTTTCTCGTTCTCCTAAGATACTTGAGAATGTGCTTTACTGCAATCTAATGTTCCAAACCTGGATTCGATTGATAATGACTGATAATTCCCACTACATAACAAATGTCTAGTCTCGTACACAACACGACATACATGAGACTTCCAACTGCTGAAGCATAGGGAACCTTTCTCATATCCCCTTCCTCCTGAGGTGTCTTAGAACATTGTTCCTTAGAGAGGATAATTCCATGTCTGGTCGGTAACTAACCTTTCTTGGAATTCTTCATAGAGAATCTCTCCAGCACCTTATCAATATAAGATGCCTGAGAAAGAGCCAAAAGCATGTTCTTTCTATCCCTCAAGATTTGGATGCCTAGAATATAGTTTTCTTCTTCCAAATCTTTCATTTGGAATTTCTCAACTAACCACTTCTTCACTTTTGACAAAGTTTCTACATCATTCCCAATGAGTAGAATATCATCAATATAAAGAACTAAGAAAATCATTATCTTATCTTTGATGTATTTATAAACACAGGCTTCGTCAACATTTTGCTAGAAGTCATAAGACTTTATAATCTCATCAAATGTAAGATTCCAAGATCTACACACTTACTTTAATCCATAAATGGATTTAAGCAACTTGTATACTTTCTGATCTTGCCCTTTTTCTATGAAGCCTTTTGGGTGCATCATATAAATATTTTCTTCAAGAAAGTCATTCAGAAAAACTGTCTTAAAATCCATTTGTCATATCTCATAGTCAAAACTAGCGGCTATGGACAAAAGATGTTAATGGATTTCAGCATGGCCACAAGGGAGAATTTCTCTTCATAATCGACTCCCTCCCTTTGTGTATAACCCTTGGCTACTAACCGTGCCTTAAAAGTCTCTACTTTTTTATATGCACCTCTATTCTTCTTGAAGCTCCATTTACATTCAATGGGCCTGACATCTGGAGATGTATCTACAAGTTGCCAAATGGAATTGAAATATATAGATTCCATTTCCTGGTTCATGCTTCCTGGATCATATATTACTTCTTCATCAGATAATGGATCGTTCTTATCAGTGTCTGACACTAGGACATGTGATTCAACTTCGTAGCGATCTGGTTGTCTCACAACCCTCACACTACAACGTTGCACCGGGGTTTCCTCTGCAGGAACTGTGGTTTCTTTGGTTTGTCATTTATCAGTAAAAATTGAAGGTTGTCTGATCTCATCAGATGCAAATTGCTTGAGAACTACTTTGGTACGAGGTTTGTAGTTTTGCACATAGTCATGCTCAAGGAAAGTTGCATTTGTTGACATAAACATCTTTTGATCCTTGTGACTGTAAAAGTACCCACCTCTAGTTATTAGAGTATAGCCAACGAATATGCATGCCTCAGACCTTGAGTCTAACTTTTCTGTCTTGGGTTTAAGAACGTGAGCTGGACACCCCCATATAGGAAAATGACGCAAACTAGATTTGGAGCCATTCCATAACTCTAAAAGCATCTTGTTTCCAGACATAGAGGCCACTACATTCAAAATGTAAGTTGCCGTGTGTAGTGCATGTCCCCAAAATGTAAATGTCAATGATGAGTAGCTTAACATCGACCTAAGCACATCCAATAAGGTTTGGTTTCTCCTCTCAACAACACCATTTATTGTGGTGTTCTAGGTGATGTTAGTTGGGATAGGATTTCACACTCCAACAAATAATCCTTGAATTCTAAATCTAAGTATTCACCACCTCGATCAGATCCAAGAGATTTCAATGATTTACCTAATTGCTTTTCAGCTTCACCTTTGAAGTCTTTAAACTTTCAAAAAGTTTCATACTTTCTTTGCATCAGGTAATAACCATATCTTGAGTAATCGTCAATGAAAATGATAAAATATTCACACCCACCCCTAGCTTGTACATTGATCGGTCCACATACATCACTATGTACTAGCTCAAGTGGTTCCTTCGCTCTTTGGCCCTTTCCTATTAAAGGTCTCTTGATCATTTTACCCTCTAGAAAGGATTCACAAACATGAAGAGTTCCAACATTTAGTTCTCTCAAAGCACCATGCTTTGTTGACCTGTTTAACCTATCTAGATCAAATTGTCCCAGCTTAAGATTCTAAAGATATGTGTTATCATCACCTTGAGAAACTCTTTGTTATTTGTTACTTTTAGGTTTTTCTATTTTAAATAATTCAAAATTATTGAACGCGCGTTCAATCAGTTTAAGCATATACAGTCCATTTATAAATTTTGCATGACAAATATCGAATCCATTCCTAGAAATAATAAACTCTTTCTTAATAAAAGATATTTTGAATAATTGTTCTTGCAAAAATGGAAGAGAAATCAAATTTCTCGAAAATCAAGGAATATAATAAACATCATTCAAAACAAAATAATTATATCCAAAAAGTAAACGGATTGTCTCTAATGCTAGCTGACACGAGCGCACCACTGCCAACTCTCAAAATGACATCGCCATCAGCCAGCTCTCTTGACGAATCAAGCATCTGCAAAGAAGAACATACATGGTTAGTGGCTCCTGAATCAAATATCCATGATGACAAATCATATTCCACTAACACAAATTTCAAGTAAAAGTAAATCATATTTATCTTTCTTTTTCAGCTCGGAGAGATACTTGTGAAGTTTCTCTTCCAATGACCTTGAACCCCACAATGGAAACATTTTCCCTTGGACTTACTGTCGTTCTTGTTCTTCTTGGCTTTTGACGATGTCTTGGCTTTATTCTCTTTCTTGTTCTTACTTTTTCCCTTTCCATTGATATTCTTCCTCTGGTTACTTTTAACAGTGGAAGAAGGAATTTTCTCGACAACATTTACCTCACCCTCTATGGTCATTCTCAGGTTGAGTAACTCAAAAGTCTGCAGTCATTCAATAATTGGGTCATGTTGAATTGTAACTTGTTCATAACATAGTTGGTCATGAACATTGAATAAGCTGGTGTGAGTGACTCAAGTATAATGCTAACTTGAGTCCGCTCATCAATGATCGCCCCATGTACTTCTGTCTTGCGTATTATGTTGATCATGTTGAAAACATGTTCTTGCACGGAAGTACCCTTTCTGATCTTAGTTGTCATAGAGCTCATAGTGGCCTCATGATGACTTTGATCAGACTACTGCCCAAACATTGCATGTAGAGATTCCATAATCTCATAGGTAGTCTCCAAGCTTTTATGTTTGATTCTCAGAACATCATTCACGCTCACAAGCATGTAGCACTTAGCATTGTTGTTTGGTATGATCCAAGTATCATATTTGTCCATAACATTCTTAGGGGCATTAGCGGCGGGATCCTCAGGACATTCCTCAATAAGAATGAATTTATGGTTCTCACAAATCAGCATTAAATTCATATTTGATTTTCAACGTATGAAATTTTCATCATTCAATTTCTCAAAAGCGAGTAAAGCAGTAACAGGGTTACTCATGGTAGACATAATAATGATAACTGAAATGTAAAACATACAAGATTCAATATAATTGATAAATATCTAGAATTCAACAAGTAAACGTTATGCATGAATGTAATATAATGAGAGGGAGACAGAGAGAGAGAGAGACCGAGACAAAACAGTTATAGTCCCACTGTTGGCAGCCGCCGGCCACTACCACCGGAACAGTATTTTCTGGCGTGAACAGTAAATTGTCGTGAACAACATATTTTTGTTGTGAACAGTCATTTCATTGAATAGTAAAATCCCGTCGTGAACAGTAAATTTCACAATTCATCTCGGTGCGTTCTTCATTTTCTCACGTTCGGAATAATTACAATAATATTCAAAGTAAATTACAAAAAATCCTACGCCTCAAAACGACTTACACAAGATCTAAGAAAAAATTAAAAGATCAAAACCTAACCCAATAATCACCATATAATTAACGATCCATTATTTTGCATACATTCAAAAAACATAATCATCCATCCATTCATATATATATATATATATACACACACATCTATATATGCAAGAAAACTCATATAGCATTTAANGTGCGCTGCGGAAGCGTGTGGCACTTGGCCATTTTAAAAGTTAAATTGTTAATAAAAATTGAATATTTTAATAAAATAAAATCGTGCAACACTATGATAACAAAAAAAATTCTAAAACTATTTTCAATCAATCAGTATCCATTATATATTTGTATATTAAATTAACAACATACAAGGTTAGGAATCATATATCTCTTATAGTCTAAATCAAGCGTCCTTGCGAAACCAATCGATTATCCGTTCCCCCAAAAATGTTTCAACGATCAGCAGACTCCGAGATCCACACCAAAATCTCAATCCTCAACATACTAGGACATGTGTGGACACTTAGAATATAACATAGACACTTTTCTGTCTCTAGATGTACTCAATATATAAGATCTAGAGATTTTACTGAGAATGACTTTTGATAGACGATTCTCTAAAAGAACGTGACAATGATTCTTTTAGAGATTTGATTAACTCTTAATCGTAGAAAAATCACTCATTGAGAATTGTATTCTTCTCTCAACTCTTGATTAATGAAATGATTCTCTGATTCAACTAATTGATTAAACTGATTAAACTCTTTCATTATCTTCGACCATCAGAATATTATATGTATATTTTTCTTGATAATGATGTATCATATATTTTGGGATAATTGAAATAATATGTAATTATAAAATTGCCAATAGCAGTGGGACCCACTGCTATTGTGCACAACTAGTGTCACATTGCAAGTAAGTCTTTTTCTCATATCCTGAAATATTCACACCCTAAACTGCGTTGTAAAGAGGTAACTTCGAGACTGAGGATCTATAATCCTAAGCTAAAATAAATCAGATTATTATTTAAACTTTTTAATTAAATAATCTTATTTATTAATTTCATTATTACTCCACTATAAATATAAAATTGTATTCTCAGCGATTACAGATTGTATTTACAGAGTATTCTCATGTAGTCCACTGATATAATCATATCACGTAATTCTGTCCTTCAATTATTAGTTCGTAAATTATGACTGGTCAAAATTATCATTTTACCCTTCTAATTATCTCTTAGTTCTTAAGTATCATTAACCACTGGTGAATGGCTAATTTATAATCTTATTATAAATTTGAGCTCAATAATCATTCAGTACCAGAATTAACACTCACAGGAACCAATATATGATCCGTTAGGAAAGCTTGGATTTAAAATCTTGTAAGACCATATTCCCAGCCATCCATATCACTGAATCTTCAAAACAAAAGTCACTAGCCTATTTTTCAAACAAACATTAACGAGTGAATCAAATGATCCAGTAGACATGTATAGGAGTACATGAATACTGATGATTCAGACTGATCTACATATGATCATCGAATTGATCTGTATTAAATCTTTATGATAAACGGCACGTTGATAAAAATATTAATTCACATCACTCCAGTCATATATAATCTCATTATATAAAGCACATATATTAAGATGTCTATCCACATCAATGATCTGGATATAGATCACATGCATTAATAATCCTTAGTGAACCGTACTAACAATCATTCATTAAAGATTCTATACTTTAATATGTTGCTGATAATTTTATTGATTATCTATGATCTTAATCCTTTCGTACTAATATAAAATCATAGTCTCATTGATGAATATGGACTTTTCAGATATTTAGATAAATTATTCAACAATAATTTAAAAGAACAATTATAATAAATGTAACTCTTATTAAATTTTATATCAAAATGTCAATACACATGCTTTGAGGGCATAACCCCTAACAATATTTTCACTTGATTGGTCTATTCTTCATAACCGCATGTTTGATCCTACGGTTCTCGTTCTTTTAAATCTTCACACATGTAATGTGAAATCTTATTTGTTCATGTGGTTTTCTCCCCTTTATTTCCCTCCTTTTCATATTTTTTTTCTTTAAAAATTATTTGTAGTGTATTCTCCTCTCCAGTACATGGATTTAAAAATCCTTATACTGTAGAATGACGATCAAAATAAATGAAGTGAAGTTCAAAGCATGTTTTAAATGTAGATTCCTAAAGAAACAATTAAGTTTAAAGAGAAGATTTTAGAATAGACTATGTTAGGAAGATGAACATATGTTTGGCAAACAGTCGGGGCATGTTTTGGTTCTTTAGAATTTTCTTAGAAGAGAACCTACACACGTCAGCTCCACTTGTATTACCCATGCCACTCATGTGTCACGAAATGCTTTAGTAATATCCACTTTATTAAGTTTAGTTGGCACTTCTAAATTTCCCTGTATGCGAACGTGTTGCGTGATAAATGGTTGCCCAAACATTTTTAATAGCTTAATGATTCTTCCTAATTTTAATATATTTAACAAGTTACATTGACGTAGTTGCTTAAACCCTTACATTTATATGTTCGAAGTCGTAGGTTCAAGTTATATACTCTCATTTCTCTTAGAATTTGTAATTTAGTTTAACAAATAAAAAAACCCGATATATTTAAACTGAAAAACATCTTCTTTTAAAAGGAAATCTTATCTCAGAGTTCGTTAGGCAAATACAAATGGGAGGAGGATTGTGCAATACTCTGACATGTAAACTTAAAATTTTTTATGTGAATGTGATATTTAACTATTGCGTCAATTTTATCTTGAAATAAGTTGGATTACATGCTAATAAGCCACGTAACGTCACCATTAGTAAGCTTATTGGCTACCTACTAAAAATTAGAAATATAGTAATACACCCCTGTTAAAAAGAAGACCTACTAAAAAGCAAACTAGTAAATCTATTATTTTTTGGCCTAGCGAAAACAAAAGCAGATCGTCTCCCGTTTAGATGAAGAGGAGGTGATCTATTTCAGGTCGTCGTTTTGATAAATGGATGACCCAAATTTCAAATGTTAAAATAACAAAAAACATAACAACTTTATCAGAAGTTGGAACAATCAAATTTCAATCATTTGAATTTGAGTGAATGGTCGAGATCTGACCAACACAATCTCCTCATGTAGATCCCAACATGAAGGGATCAGTTTGGGACAAAAACCTAACTAATTGAAAAAGTTTCAAGACCACATGTATTAATTTAGGTGTACTAGAATTGATGGTGTCAATGAGATATTGGGTCATGATTTGTCAAATTTAGCAACGTGTTTGACTGATGTTGGTTGGCATTTGGCAAGATATATAGAAACTCAAAAGAATTGCCGACTTCCAACTGTTCAGACTTGCCAACATTTCTAGTTGTAATTGTAATTCACTTTGGAGTGTTAAAATAAACCAACTTACTTCACATGTTTCAAACCTAAGAAATTGCAAAACAGCTAATTTCATGCAGGCCATGCCATTAATTGAGTCGTGCGCCTGTTTGGTTGATTTTGGGACGCAAAGACAGCTTCCTATTAATGGGTTTTGCATTCTGAAACTACTGAAAAGCAGAACAGAGTTGTGCTTGGAAGTTGGGTCTTTATATTCAAAAGTACTCACATTTCCATCCTTTTTCTGTGCTGTGCATTTTAATTTAAAACTCAACAAACTTAGGACAATACAAAGACATGCAGAAAATTGTACCCTGTCCTCTGTGTTTACTGTCCAATTTTTGTAAAAAAAAATTGTTATTCAGTTCTTTGTGGTAAAAATTGTCAGTCGACCATAAATCAAGCTGATCATGGCCATTGATAGAGAAATCAACGGCCATACAGCAAAATCAATGTGATTTTCTTAGTTCAAGGAAATCTAAAATTCTTTATGAAAAAAATGAAGAGAGAGAAGAGGGATATTGGAATTGTACAGGTAAAATTTTACACGACACGTGACAAGATATAGACTGAAGACTCCATCGAAAAGAAGATAGAGCGAGAACCATAGGATCGACTAGACAGTTATAAAAAATAGACCAATCAGACGAAAGTACATGGATTGCTGACGTGGTAATCCAAAGAGAACCTAATCAAGACCGTTGGATTGGTCAGACGGTCAATATTCACTTGATTGATATTGTTGATAAGCTAGATCTCATGAAATATTCAGTTGATCCTATTTTTAGATAGAATTAGATAAACTGTATCAGATTATATGAAGGCTTATAAATAGAGATTAGATGTAACTCAAAATATAAGACAACAACTCTTAACACTCATTAGCTTTGTAAACCATTTCTCCATAGTGAAATACTATCAAAATCTCCCCTTGATTTTTCTTCCCTTTAAGGGTTTTCCACGTAAATCATTGTGTCATTATTCTCTCTATCTATCTCTCTAAATTATTCTCTTGATTTTTATATTATGATGTAAGAAATTCACGATCGATTATCAAAGACGATTGATTCTTTCCTTTACATTTGGTGCTCTCGTTGAGAGTTGAGAGAAAAACTCAAGAAGTCTCTCCATAAAATGCTCAAAACTAAATCAAACGTCCCATCAACAATGGAAGCGGAAGAAGAAACGGAGCAGAACTGGAGACGAAATAAAAAGTGGAAAATGAAAGCCGAATCAAAAGCATGAACGGGTATGGAAATGACTACAGAACCAAAATATGAAAATGAAGAATGGTAAACTCATTCATTACATATTCAATTGGCTTATTTCTTTTGTAAAATTATTATTTAAAAAATTATATACTAATGTTATTTGTCCGGGATTGAATCTGAAAAATTGTGGTAATGGCCGCCAACTGTGAGGAACGCATCGCAGCCAATGAAACGTCACCACCGTGAAATCTTCCATCATCGGAATAATGACAAAGAAAAAATCACCTAGCCAACTACACCCTCCATCGCTAACAAAAATCATCTCAGCCACCAGAGGTGAAGGAAAAGGCAGCGACCACCCCTTATTTCGCTTCAATGTACGTGAGGTGAGGGATTTTCAAATTCAAAATCTCCATGGAAATTGATGGAGAAGAAGCTCCCTTCGTTTCCAAGCATAAGTACTCAGATCTACAATGGTAAACACGTTTTCAGGCCCCAAAACCACCATAAAGACTTTCAGATTGTGATTCCCGTCGATTAAAGCCATTCACGGCCAAAATATGTCACCGGAGACCGCCGCACGTGCCACCACGCGCCATCGTTGGCCGCGGTCATCGTCCTTACCCATTTTAGAGTTTCGGGTTAACCTACCCATTTATCCATTGGAGGTTAAACCTCCTGCCCAAGAAGTTAGCCTAAGAGAGGCCCGCATGTAGCCTACGCAAGGAGCCCAATCACGCGACCCTCTTCCCAAGCAGATCTGCATGTCGATCCAAGACTCGCAACCCGCGCTTTGCCCAACACTAATCCGTGACTCGCGTACGACCCGTTCATAACCCGTGAACCAGGCCTATCTTTTAGGCTATGAATCAAGGCTGAGCCTAGGCTCTCCATAGCCTCCGCAGATTTAATTCAAGCTAAGCCCAATGTGCTTCATAATTTGGCAGATTCAACCCACAAATCGCAAAGCCCTCAAGGATCATCTTATGTAAATAAATGGAGGACTTAAAATTACAAGCTAAGTATTTATTTTTAAATGATTGCTTTGTCTCTAAATACAAAAAAAAATTGAATAATTGCAAGATCATATCGTACAATGTCTTGAGAAAAATATTTAAACAATAGTTCACGCTAATTGCGTAGGGCATAATTAATTAGCTCTCTGTGTTAAATAAAAAATCTCTTAACGGTTGATGAACGGAAATATAAACTTTGACATGCATATTTTTTTTATGACTAGCACTTTCCTATTCTATATGTAAAAGTGCAGGAAAATAAAAATGAACAAATGACGAAAATGGAGACGTCTAGACCACGGGAACGGAGATGTCATGATGATGTAAACGAAAATGTCATGATGACAAAAATGGAAAAGGCATGGCGACGGGAACGGGAAACACTGAGAACGGGAAAAGTTTGTGCAATGGGAAATAATGAGAACGGGAAAAGTTGGGGCAACGAGAATGGAAAACCTTGAGAACGGGAAACGTTGTGGAAATGGGAAAGGAAATGTTCAGAATGGTAAACATGGTGAAAACGAGAATGAAAACATTAAGAACGGGAAACATGATGGCAACAGAAACGGAAATGTTGTGGCGACAGGAACGGAAATGTTGAGAACAGGAAACATCGTGGCAACAGAAACGGAAAACGTTGTGGAAACGGGAACGGAAAAATTGAGAACGGGAAACATCGTGGCAACAGAAATGGGAAACGTTGTGGCAACAAGAACAGGAAACAAAATTTGAAGCCAAAATAGAAACAGAATGGCAACGGAACCGAAAGTGAAAAAAGGGAAAATAAGAGATAAACGAGAAATGAAACGTAAATGACGACTTGCAGAGTAATTTCACAAACTGAAACCAAGAAGAGGTGCATGAAAGGAAAGTGGAAAATTGATCA
The DNA here is from genome assembly GCA_003255025.1 of Datisca glomerata. Taxonomy (NCBI): domain Eukaryota; kingdom Viridiplantae; phylum Streptophyta; class Magnoliopsida; order Cucurbitales; family Datiscaceae; genus Datisca; species Datisca glomerata. Next base: position 229,083 of record QANY01009406.1, read on the forward strand.
ACGAGGAGCGGTCAACGAATTTAAGAACTTGCAAACAACATTTACAAAAACACAGAACTCAAAGGTAAGATGGTCTTCGACATACAACCCATTACATATCAATCAGGTTCAGCTTTTAATCTGTACTGGATGAAAAAGTCTACATATAAAATCATATATTGTTTGGAAGATACAAAAATTAGCTTCTTGAATAATTTTGCGGAGCTCAATTTGGAGTTTCGGGGCCAAAGTTATGGCAATTTTCATACTAGCTATTCAGAAAGAAGATAATGTAGAGCTGTGAAATTGAGAAATTAAATTGTAATAACTGTGGACTGATAACATTATGAATCATATACCATCAGAAAGATGCGAAAGTATATTTTGTGGAGAAATTTACAGAATTTAATTTGGAGCTTACTATCAAAAGTTATGGTACTTCCAGTAAATGCTGTTCAGAAACAAAGATTACGCAGAATAGTAAATTTAAGAAATTATAATGTATCAATTGGTAGATTCCTACATGACGTGTCATATATTATTACAAATATATGGAAGTCTACCTCTTAGAAAAGTTTACGGAATTGATTTTGGACTCACAACAAAAAGTTATGATGATTTTCGTAAAGGTTGTTCGATAAAGTAGAATATGCAGAATGGTCAATTTTAGAAATTAAATTGAATTTATTAGGAGTCAACTACATAGAAAATCTTATATCATCGGAAAGATATAGAAGTCTACTTCTCAGAGATTTTTACGGAGTTTAGTTCGGAGATCCCGATCAAAAGCTATGGAAATTCTCATGGAGGATGTCCCAGAAAGAAGACTATGCAGAACTGTCAGCTTCATTAAGATTCATCAACAGATTTAAATTTCGCTACAAAGCTACGAAAGTCATTTTTTTGAAATTCTTTACAGAATAAGATTCAAGGTTCTAGAAAAATAGTTATGGTATACTCATTCCCTATTCATTCTATTATTATATTAAATATGGTGTTGTTCAACACTCTTGTCGCAAATATTTGTGTACGGAAAAAAGAAAAAGAAAAGCAAACAGGAGAAACTCTAGCAAAATTCCGATAGGAAATTCAAGGCCCCTAAGCTTTGCAAAAAGCTTATTGGCTGGTGGAGCTCAAGCTCTTGCTTCTTGGTCACCACAGAAGCAGAACCAAAGTGAGCAGGGCTCACAGTACCCTTAGTTGTTCTATACCTCGTTGGAGAATAGCTCAAGTACCCATTCAGGGATTTGTATATTCTCCCGAAATGTGACTCTAACAACTAGGTTTTGAGAGGGCTATATCTATCTCTAGAACAGGGTAAGAACCCTTCTCCTTTTGTATTCTTTACAGCCCTTTCCATACATTATTTCATTTCCTTCGGTTGGGTTAGCATTTTGGTAGGAAAGGCGGTAGTAGAGTTGCGTCAGGTCCTTCGCCTTATGTCCTTGGGAGTGTCTACGGACATCGTTCTTAGAAAAAAAAATTTAGGACTCTGAGCTTTGTGAAAAGTTTATATCCTTGGGAGTATCTACGGATATCGTTCTCAGAAGGAAACGGGCCTCTAAGCTCGCTAAGTATACATGTCCATGAAGGCTTTTGCTTTCTAAAGAAAATGAAAACGGGTTCCTTAGCTCACTGAGAGTTTATATCTATAAAGGCTTTGGCTTTCTAAAGGTAATGGATACGAGCCCCTGAGCTCACTAAGAGCTTAAGTCCATGAGGATTAGTGTATGCAGCAATACCCTCTAAAAGAAACCAAAAATAAAAAAGTCTGAAGAAGAAAGTTTGGAAAGAAGGAAGATTTGAAAAGAGAAAACTCTTAAAAGAAAGAAGTTTGGAAAAAAGAAAATGCTGAAAAGAATGAAGTTTGGAAAGAAGAAAATTATGAGAAGGAAGAACTCTAAAAAGAAAGAACTCTAAAAAGAAGGAAGAATGAAGAATTCTGAAAAGAAAGAACTCCAAAAAAGAAAGAAATCTAAAAAGAAAGGGAGAATTACAAAAGAAGGTCTCAAGATGTCTGAATTTCAGAAATAGTATTCAACATTTAGAAATAACCATAAAAGGAAAAAAGGAGAAATATGAAAGTGATGAAAAGAAAAAAATAAAGAAAAATAAAGTGAGAACCAAATGAATCTTCACAAGAAATTCAAAAAAAAGAACCATGTGGGAATTGTGAGGTCAGTCGATCAGTGGTTGTTTTTGCTTTATCTAAGAAAATCGAGAAGAAGAAGAAAGGAAGAAATGTGAAAAATGAAGAAAAGTGAAAGTGGATAAAGGAAAAGGTGAAAGTGGAGAGAAAAAAGTGAAAACGATGAAAGAAGAAGTGAAAAATGAAAAGAGAAAGAAAGGAAATGAAAATGAACAAAGAAAGATAAAGTGAGAAGCAGATGAAAGAATACAGAAAATTTGCTAAGTTTTGAAGAAAGGAGAAATATAAAAACATATAAAAGACTATAGTTGTATCAGCAACGACATATCCAACATAAGAGTTGACATCAACATCCACAACATGGAGATTAACAAACGACTTGTCAAATAATAGCTTAAAGAACTATGTTCTAAAAAAATACTTGTAAACGGAAATGCTCAAATCAAATCCTATCAATACCGAAGTGGAAGCGGGACCATGGTTCTTTATTTGAACCATGTTCTTGAAAATGGGCAGTTCATAAGTCACTCTCAAAACAGGAAAATGGAGAAACTCTATCAATAAGCCCGTAGCAAAGGATACGGGAGAAACTTTGTCAATAAATGCAGATCATCAAATTCAAACTCCTGCGATGCAATTATGAAATGGTACACTCGCTCCTTACTCATTTCAATAAATTATTTTATTCTTGTTCTTGTATAATATTCTTGTCGCAGATCTTAATGGACGAGAAGAAGAAAAAAAATGAAGAAAACAAGAAATTTTTATCATTGAGCCCACAGTGAAAGAAACATAAAGACGTAATAACAAATAAAGGGGAAATAACCATCATCAACAACAAGCTGAAAAATAAGTTACTCGACAATCGCAAAGCATCCGTAAACGGGAATGGAAGAACATAACGGCAGAAAGAAAGGAGGAAGTCGTTGCTGACAGTAGACAATCAAAAAGTTTCTTGAAAAATTACATTACATGTTTCCAAGAAGCACATGAGAACATAAACAGGCATACGCAATGTCAGAACAAGAAAAGATGATCATTACACATCAACGAATAAAATTCTGTTGAGTGCAATGTGCGCCAATGTACATGCAAAATTTCACACGACACGTGGCAAGATCTAGACCGAATACTTCATCGAAGAGAAGATAGAGCGAGAATCGTAGGATCGACTAGGCAAATATAAAAAATAGAGCAATTAGACGAAAGTACATGGATTGTTGACTTGGCAATCCAAAGAAAAACTAATCAAGACCATTAAATTGAGTACTTGGTCAATATTCACTTGGTTGTTATTGTTGATAAACCATATCTCATGAAATATTCTGTTGATCCTATTTTTAGATAGAATTAGATAAGTAGTATCAGATTATATGAAGACCTATAAATAGAGATACGATGTAACTCCAAATAGAAGACAACAACTCTCAACACTCATTAACCTTGTAACCTCTTTCTCCATAATGAAATACTATCAAAATCTCACAGTCGTTTTTCTTCCCTTTAAAAATTTTTCACGTAAATCATGGTGTCATTATCCTCTCTTTCTAAATTATTTTTTATTTTCATGATCTAAGAAATTCACGACTGATTATCAAAAATGATATATTTTTTTCATTACATAAATCATAAGGAATTTGAAATTGAAGATTCTAATACGGACTCTGCATCTGCTCTGTTTGTCTTAGAACTATCATAAATATTACTAATTACAAAACCATCTTTCCAGCAATTGCTGTCTCCCAAACAATTCCTATTATTTATCCTAAAGCTAACACTTTCATCTAAAAATCCCAACCACCTATTACCATCATCAAACCTTTGCTCTTCCTCCACGACATCACTACTGGAACTCGCTGTTGACCCACAGCACACGACAGCTTCATCACTAAATTCGTTGTCATTTTCCCTAATTGTGATCCAATGTTCATCCTCTGTCCACCTGGGTTCCCCTGAAAACATTGACAGCCGTCCGATTCTACCATTTGGCAAGCTACTCGACTTTGTACGAACAAGATTCACCGGATTTTGAAATCGAGTCTCTTCCATGGAGCTCCAAACTCCTTGGTCTAAAATACTCGTCGGAGAATCCGCATAACATTCTTCAATTTGCTTTAAACTGAAATTAACTTCTCCACTAAATGGATGCTTAAGAAGCTGTGTAGCAGTCCATCTCTCTTTCGGACTCCTCCTTAAGCACTTCTCCAGAAAGTCCTTTGCTTGGTGGGATAGAAAACTCGGAATCTCAGGCAACTCGCCGGAATATCCAATTCTGTACAAAACTGATACTGGGTCGGTTTCGTTAGGCCACGGTGTACCACTGGTGGCCATTTCAATAACTGTACACCCAAGAGCCCAGATGTCACAGGGGAACCCCTGCTCTTCTCCACGCGCCACCTCTGGTGCCATAAACATCGGCGTGCCGCAAATTGTCACCGCCGTCTCCTCCTTCAAATTAACATTAACCCTTTTTGCGCACCCAAAATCGGCGATCTTCGCGCCATCTCGACCTATCAAAATATTTCTAGCCTTAATATCACAATGTACCAACCCTTCCGAATGTAAATACTCTAGCCCCTGTACTATTTGCCGAGTGTAAAATCCAATGACCGACTCGTCGAGCCGACCATTACGTCGATTCACCGCGTCCATGAGTGTGCCGAGGGGCGCGTACTCCATGAAAAGATTGTACAAGAGTCTGTTTTCCTCCTTAGAAATCTCACACCCTTTGTAGCTGACCACATAGGGACAGCTCAAAGAAGAGAGAATCCGTTGCTCTCTCTGCAAAAACTCGGATTGGGAGAGCTCGGCCGACTTGACGGCAAAAACGTCGCCGTGGTTACGAGAAATAGCTAGAGAAACGGTGGCCGATGAGCCATGACCGATGGTTCGGCCTCTAGTCCAGTCCATTTTGTTGGGTCTTTTAAGTTGGTTAAATTAAAATGGCCAGCTTATTTATATATAGTATCCAAAGCAAGATTGGGGGATTGGGGAGATGGCAGTTGTTGGATGTGTACCCACATGTCAAAAATAGTATGGGGTATAGAGGTACAGTTGGTAATATAAGCTTGGCAAGATTAAATAAAGGCACGTGTAAGATTAAGGTCAAAGGGTAAGTACAATTTAGAGAAATAGATTTGGATTAGTTTTAGGCAAAATCCAATTTTGGATTCTTTGTTTTGGATGAGAATTTGAAGTTTTGGGTCAATAGGTGAAGATTTGGTATTTTATTTGGCTATTTTTGCCAATATGGACACAATATTTGTCAAATTTTATAGATTTGTTGGAGAAAAGTACTGAGGTCTCCAAGTGGGAATCAATTTGCTTTAACAAAAAGTCAATTCAAATGGGAACACGTGGTTAATTTTGCATTTAAAATTATTAAAGAAAAAAGAAAAAAAGAAAAAAAAGAACTCCTAATAACAATATTCCACCTTCCAGAAGACAAAATCTCATTATTCTCCGTACTCGAATTTCATACGGTGGAAGTGGATCTACATAAAGATAACCTATTAAAATTTGTATAATTTTATATGCAAATGAATTATAAACATGTTAGTCTGATTTGAAAAACTCCACTTTAGTCACTCATCTGTTTTAAACACAACGTCATTTTGTAATCGTCATTAAAATCAATAATGTCAAGAAACACGATTATTTTTTAGTATCAATAAAGTTATGAAGTCATCAAAATTTATATTTTTAGGATAAATTCAAACGAATAGAATGAGAAACTTTAAAACAATTCATCAAGAAGGGCTTCAAAGAACTTTTTTTTTGGAAAGTGTATGGATGTTAACGTTAATACCTTTCTAATTGACCAATCATGTAAACCAAAATGCACACAAAATGAGGGGTATATTGTGTTTCATTCTTTGGTCTACTAGGGTTATTGTAACATATATTGTTGAAGAAAGAGAAGTAAAAGCTGCAGCCTCAGAAGAAAATGTTCATCATAGCCAAAAGAGGGAAGTAGAACAGAGACTTTTACCAAACACAGTGGGTGTCTAACCATTTCTGGTAAAAAACGATTTCAGGCTTCAAGTAGGCATCCGTTGGAGATCATAGGAGATCATAGGCAACCGTTAGAATCATTTGTATATATATCCTTCCTCATTGTAAACAAGTAGAATTTCTTCAATAAAAGATCAGAACCAAAAGGTTCATCATTTCTACAGCTCATCATTTTCCTTTTAAGATCAGAACAAACAGGTTCATCATTTCTACATGATATCAACGTAGTCATTCTGAAAACCAACACATATGGCAGAACCATCAACCTCCGGCCAACTTCACCACCATGACACCAATCCCAGACTAACCTCCATCCTGCTCACTGGCCACAACTACATACCGTGGGCCAGGGCGGCTCGGGTGAGCCTGAAAGGAAGAGGCAGACTGGGTTTCGTGGACGGCAGTAAGCTAAGACCACACCGAAATTCAAAGGAATGGGACATCATGGACATCATTGACGGCTCTCGACTCAAGCTACGAAGCATTCCGAGCTCAGATCTTGATGTCGACAGAGAAGCCAACCTTTTCCACGGTCTCAACCATGGTTCAAAGAGAAGAAACCAGACGACGAGTAATGGTACCAAAGATGACAAGGCGGAGGCACTAGCCATGGCGACCCGCGGCTCCTTCCGAAACCCTAACCCTAAGGAAGGGGGAAGACACCGCGGACAGCCAGGCGAGCCGGTGAAATGCAGCCACTTCCGAAAGGAAGGGCACACCCACGACCGGTGCTGGAACCTGCACCCTCATCTCCGGCAGAACCAGAGAAAGTTCCAGAATGAGCGAGGGAGCTGCGCGAAAAGTGACGAGCGAGGAGGCTCCGCGAAAACTTTTCCCTTTTATACCGAGGGTTTCAGCGGAGCGGGTCACGGGTCAGGACTCGAACCAGACCGTAGGGCACACAAGACAGATGGACCCGGTTCGGGTAATGGGTACCGACCCGACCGAATGGAAGAAATAGACAGATCCAGATCCACTAGAGCAGACCTGCACCCAGATAACAACGCACAGATGGCTACACTGCTCAAATAATTCAGAGAATTTTTGCGCGATACCTCAGGTTCATCCATTTGCAATACTGTCAATTATTTTTCTAAATCTGCAAATTTTTGTCATAACTTAGAACACTGGATAATAGACTCTGGTGCCTACGACCACCTGACTCATAACATAAAAAATCTACACAGTCTCACTAAATTAGAAAAACCACAACACGTGACGGTAGCCAATGGAAATAAAGTTCCAATTTTTGGCACAGGGTCCACCACACTCTTCACAAAAACCATTAACAACGTACTTTGTCTACCCAATTTTAACTCCAATCTCCTACCACATCAACTGCGCCTGAGACAACTACCTCAGGGGGAGCAACTGATGAGGCAGTTGTCACTGATGAAGCAGTAATCGTAAGAAGATCAACAAGGCAAACTCAACCCCCAGCAAGATTAAAAGACTACGTGTCCCATCAGGTTCTATACCCTATCCAAAATTTCCTATCTTATGATAAAATCTCTAACATCCACAGGGCATACTTGGGAAAATTTGATGAAACAGTTGAGCCAAAGACCCATCAAGAAGCCTAGCTCGAACCCAAATGGAGAAAGGCGATGAATGAAGAACTTCTAGCCTTGGAAAAGAATGAAACTTGGGACATAATCCCACTACCCAACGGGAAGAAACCTGTAGGATGTAAATGGGTCTACAAAACCAAATACAACAGCAACAGCACTATCGAGAGATATAAAGCCCGACTAGTTGCCAAAGGCTTTACTCAGACATATGGAGTAGATTACCAGGAGACGTTCGCTCCAGTGGCAAAAATGAACACAATCCGAGTGTTACTATCCGTTGCCACCAACCTCAGGTGGGAACTATATCAAATGGATGTAAAAAATGCATTCCTCCAAGGAAATTTGGAAGAAGAAGTATATATGTCCCTACCTCTAGGACACGAGAAAGTAACGCACCCATCTCTGGTATGTAGATTAAAGAAGGCTATCTACGGCCTGAAACAGTCACCAAGGGCATGGTATGGAAAATTAAGCATGTCTCTTTTAAAAATTAACTTTGTCAAAAGCACGGCTGACTCATCTATGTTCCTTAAACACACGAACAACTCCACCACCATCGTTTTAGTCTACGTAGATGACATTATCATCATCGGAAATAACCACGATGAAATATGGAGTGTTCAAAAATTTCTAAAAGGAGAGTTTGATATTAAAGATCTAGGAAAACTGAAGTACTTCCTAGGGATAGAAATAGCTCACTCGAAAAAAAGGATTGTTTCTATCTCAAAGAAAATATATCTTAGACTTGTTAGAAGAAACAGGCATAATAGGGGCAAAACCTGCTAGCACACGAATGGAAACCAACATGAAAATAGGACTGAATGATAGCAAACCAATAATTGATATAGGCCAATATCAAAGACTAGTAGGAAAACTAATTTATCTAACGGTTACAAGACCAGATATCACTTTTGCAGTTAGCGTTATCAGTCAATTCATGCACGCACCCGGTACAAATCACCAGGCAGCCGCAGAAAGGATACTCAGATACCTTAAAGGAACACCCGGCTAAGGGATATGGATGAAGAGAACCGGAGCAAACTCCATAGTTGGATACACTGACGTTGACTGGGCAGGTAGTTATGATAGAAAATCTACAACTGGCTTCTGCGTCTTTGTAGGTGGAAATCTAGTAACCTGGAAGAGCAAGAAACAAACTGTTGTACCAAGGTCAAGTGCAGAGGCAGAATACAGAGCCATGGCCTCCACTGCTAGCGAACTCACATGGATTAGACATCTCCTTCAAGACATGAAGGTCGAGATAAGAAAACTGATAGAGATGCACTGTGACAACCAAGCAGCACGTCATATTACAATGAACCCCGTTGTTCACGAGAGAACCAAACACATTGAAGTGGATTGTCACTTCATAAGAGAGAAGGTACAGTCGGGAGAAATCACCATTCTCTTTGTATGTAGTGAATACCAGGTAGCCGACATCTTCACCAAAGTCCTTGACAAAAATAACCTCCAAAGAATACTTAACAAGTTAGGCTCGATCAACCTATACGAACCCAACTTGAGGGGGAGTGTTGAAGAAAGAGAAGTAAAAGCTGCAGCCTCAGAAGAAAATCTTCATCATAGGCAAAAGAGGGAAACAGAACAGAGACTTTTACCAAACACAGTGTGTATCTAACCATTTCTGATAAAAAATGATTTCAGGCTTCAAGTAGGCATCCGTTGGAGATCATAGGCAACCGTTAGAATCATTTGTATATATATATCCTTCCTCATTGTAAACAAGTAGAATTTCTTCAATAAAAGATCAGAATCAAAAGGTTGATCATTTTTACAGCTCATCATTTTTCTTTTAAGATCAAAATCAACAGGTCGACATATATCTTTAATATAATTTGATTCACTTGTATAATCATTGCGACCTTTATCATTGTATCCACACAATATGCTCTAGCACCGAGCTTTGCCACGTTAAGATATTCTTCTCTCCTTTTCCATATTCCAAGCCAATGTCATCATCCGTAATTTTGTTGGAATCTGATGCAACACTCTTGATTTATATATGGAACTTTATAAACAGTCTTTTTTAAACAAAATAAATGATTTTAGAACCTTGTTTGTTATGAGGAAAAAAAATTAAACTGCCCCTTACTTCAAATTTTTTTGGCTAAAATTAATGACTTATAAATCGGGGTTTAGCGATATATTTTTGTTCAATTATTATTTAACAAATGTAAATTTTAACGACGAAATACTAAATCGGGATGAAACAATAATTTTTCTAGCATAAAGACCACATTTTGTCAGAAAAAATCAAATGGCCTTAATATCATTTTTTTTCACTCTCAAAGGGTCTTTCTCAGCAATTTCTCTTCATATATACTTGTTTATATTAGCATTTGCTGATAAATAAATTGAGTTAACTTACTAGATTTTACAGTAGAATGGATCGACTGTAAATCACGTGTCAAATTGTATAGAAAATTATACAATTGAATTTTCTATTTGTTCTATAATTTAAGAACCCTTATTTAAGGAAACTGGAAGTCTAGTAGATATGGCAATTGCCCTCATTTGAGTCGTTCATTTTGATCTGGACGGTCTGAATGAAGGTAAGCATATAAAAAATATGTCTGATTTTCTTTCTCTTTTTGTTTTTTGATCCTGGCCGTCCAAATAAAACGGACGGCTGAGATCAAACTTATGTTGTGTCCTCGAACTTTCAATAGCAAACAAATTCGATCCTTAATTTTGCATGTGGAAACTATATTTTCAGTACTCAAATCATATGTTATCACGTGTATTAAAAATTTATCTGTTATTTTAAGGTTAGATAATGAGTATGACTCTTTAAAAATGCAAAACATGCACACGTAAAATATATATATATATAATACCGAGCCTTCTTAAATAATAAAATGAAAACTATAACTATAAAAATTCAAAGAATCCAAAATTATTATTTGAACTGCCCCAAACCTTCCAGTAAAAAACCCATTCTTTTTTTACAAAATCAATTCATATAATTATAAAATAAATTTTTGCCTAGAAAATTGAGAAAATGTTATATACTAAAAGTTGTGAGTATATAGAACTATGCCAGCTGGTGTCCGTACTTTGTAGAAAGTTAATTTCCCCCCATCCCCCACCTTCTATTGTATTTTTAATTAATTATAATTTATCTGAGAGTGAATTATTTATGTAATTTGTATTTTGTATCGTCTAAGTAAAGCAATCATGATAATTATAAGACGTCCGCGCTCGAATCCTATCGAAAAAAGCACCAAATTTTTGTCTATAAATTAAATGCAAAGAAACAATGACTAACCCGACCCAGAAATGTTTAATTATCAAGCAAATAATGTGAATCACAGTTTTTTCGTTACCATGGAAGCCTATAAATCAACATCACTTTAATTAGGTGTGACGTCTTGAAATAAAAAAGGCTATAAATCTTTAACTGAAATAGACCAAACGTATCTTACAAATATCTTTCATTGCTTTTGTTAAGTTTTTGTTGTAACAAAACCTTAGGTTTCCTAGATTTCAACAGAAAAAGAAGGGATTTAAACCATACCTCCAAACTTTCTAAATTGATTAATAATTTACCTATATGAACTTTATAAATTGATTATTTTTGTTACATGAACTAAATAAATAAATTTTACTCATACTAACTCATTTTTAACGTATGTGACATCTTGTTAGGACATCAAAGATGTTAAAACATATAACGATGCAAAAATATAAAGACTTTGAAAAAGAAGCTCGTGGAGGAGTGGCAATGGCGAAATCACACAACAATGGTTGCGTGAAATCACTCAATACAATGTCAATTTAAGGGATGGCTTGTGATTTTGATAAATCGCACAGAAACCACACAACAAAAATTGGGGAATTACCAATGTCGACTTGTGGAGATGGCTTCTGATTTTGCAAATTTTCCACAGACACCGCCTTCAACCTCTAGCGGAGATTTACATTCAGGCATTAACAATAGACTGAGTGAATAAAATTTACTTATTTTAAAAGTTCATGTATGAAAATTACTCATTTTAAAATTTATGAGTATAAGTAATTAATCATCAAAAGTTTGTGGATACGGATTGAACTTAAACGAAATATAATCGAATAATTTTTAAACAAAAATTGATTACTCTCAAAAGAGAATGCAATTATTAATATACTTCCAACATCATTCATGATAAATAAATTGCTGTATTAGAAGCTTCAACAAAACAATAACAAAATGATATTTTTAACATGGTTTTGGTCAATTTGTCTATGTCCACGACTTTTCTTATTTTATCATCATCATTACAAATTCAACATTGATTCAACACCACCTAACCAAAACCCCATTAGACTCAAATCTAAACTCAACACACGCACACGCATGCGCGCGCGCACACACACAAAAGATAGCATAATTAGCTTAAACAAAAGTCATCACTTCTCGATCGGACTATATGCAACCTATTAGTTTGGAAATTACCGTCTTCAGCATGTGCAAAGTCTTCTAACTAACCTATCAATATCATGAAGTATCCCCTTCTGGAATAGAGTCATGTGTCACATCATAGAGTTATCACATATCTCTTAGGGTAGAGCTTCCTCATTACGTGATGCTTACTTTAGGATAGAATCATCTCTCATTTTTGTCGAAGTAGAGCCTAAAACTTTATATCAATATCTCATATTTATAACAACTCAAAACCCTAATCTCTCATATTCAAAATAAAAATCTCATCCAATACCCAATTATCACCATAATCTTTTCTTCAAATATCTCCACAAAATAAGAAACTAAATTTCTAAGGAATTTGAAACATATTTTCTAACATAAATAAATAAATTTAAACTATAAACTAGATTTTTAATCTCACATCTTGAATGAATTGTCAAATTATGTCGTGTTATGTATATAATTATATATTTAACGAACCCTAATTTATTTAAGATAAATATACAGAACATGATGGAAAAACTGACAAATATAAAGGTAGGAGATAAAAAGGATGAGGTGGTGGAGAAGTTGAAGATATATAGGAAAATTGAAGCAAAAGAGAGACGCCAAAAAGTGGAATATAGAAGTTGCAACCAATTCGAGATGTTCATAATTCAAACTAATTATTAATTACGCAGATGTTTGTTTAAGTGGTTGTTGTTGTTCTGTTAAGAGGGAATTAAAAGGGCATAACAACATCAACAACACCCCTAATTAAGCTAATAATCCATCTAATTATTTCCCTTCCCATCATGTCCCATCATATCTTCTGTAAATTAGCTCAGTTAGTTGGACCAATTATCATGCTTCCAAATCCCTAATTGCTTTGCTTATAAGAGTTTCTTTCCCTATGCTTAGTGCTTTGTTAGGCTTTTAGCCACTCGCAAGTCACGTGCATTTCTCTTCCTTTTTTATTTTTGTTTAATAATAATATCGATAGGCATTAATAATAGCTAGACGCTTAAAAGTTTTGTGGTGATACCAAGCTTGTTAACAATATAGTGATACTTCTAGCTCCATATTATAAAAAATTAATAGTAATGATCGTCACAATATGATCATCTCAATTTTACATATCAAATCACTAATGATTGATTCATGAAGCTCACTTTTATTATAATATGTGTCACTTATTAAGAGTGTCAGTTACAGTGTATTATGGTCCCTTCGCCATATCTTACTTCACTTGTTAGTTTGAGGGTGCTTCAAAGTGAAGCTTCAAACCTTGCTTTGTTATGTTAAATGTAAATTCGTTGATGCTATTGTATTGCTTGGATTTGCTTAATTGTGACTTTTGTAATTCTTGACAGTTGCATTGTTTTGTTTCTAGTCTTTAGGTTTTTCTAGTTTCTAGCATTTTGCTCTCTTGAACTGTTGCACGTGAGAAATATTTTATTTGTGGCCTTGATGAGAATTCTCATAGATGCATATTTTATTTATTTAAACCAATTAGTTCTTATAATGATTAAGCACACACGTTACAACTTATAATATTTTAAATTATAATTATTTATGATATTTTAAACTCGACAGTTATCTACAAGCCCGAATATGTTTACTCACGTGTATTTTTGTCATCTAATAAGATACTTGTCAAAGACTTAAGGAATTATTTTCTAAATTGATAATTTGGATAATAAAAATAAACGGACTGCTTTAACGTTTTAGTTTCCTTTCATACTGTCATATGATTAATGGTTCGACTTCTAATTTAAAAAAAAAATAGAAACCTACTTTGCATGAAATACATCTATCATTTGGAATACTCCAAAACATAGAAAAAGAATACAAATTGTAGTTTGATTCAGCCGGCAAAATTATTGCCATATGGCTGAAGAATGGTCACCAAGAAAAGTTCAATACTTATTTTGCGTAAATAAAAAAATTGAAAAAAGAAAGTCAAAAACAATATATGTAGCTTAGGTTTGAATTGAAGAAAGAGAATATGGCCGGCATTTTAATTGGGAGACGAATTCTAATGTTTGATGAAGCCTTCCCTTAATAGGAAGTGTTGCGTACGTACGTGGTCTTCAGCATTACTTCATTTACTCGTCATTTCTTACATGGACTAGTCCTTGCTTTTCACTACCCACTTTCTGGATCTGAATCAGCAACTTCAGAGAAAATTAAATCTGGACCGTTCAGATAGATCTCAGATTAAACATTAAAAAAAATTTATCTTTTTCATTTAATAGATAGATAAGATATGAACCATGATTCAAATTCATTCAACTACAATATCTTTCATTGAAGCCCAACATAGACACTCCCTTCCCCACTTTCTTTCTCCCGCCAGACACATGTCCACTCCAATCAAAATCACCAATTCAAAATGTGATTTTTTTTTTCTTTTAAATGAATGGAGAACTGCACTATTTGAAACTAATTAAACTCTAAAGTTGAAAGCCTTAATCATTACTATAATTCGACTATGACTCATATATTAAATTAGGAGCGAGGTTAGAAATTTCTTGTTTGAGGGAAAATAATAATAATAATAATAATAAATTAAATATTTCTATGTTTTTTTAAACTAAAAACAAAATTATCATTAATAAAAAGTCATTACATCATGAGTCAAGATGTGTTCCACCGAAGCCTCCTACCAATAAAGCAGACAATCATTTGAACGAGCAACTCTAGGTAAAGAGTCAGCTACTGTGTTCGTTTGTTTATGGACAAAAGATACTGTAACATTAGAACATTCAGAAATCAACAACTTGAAAAAATGGATCAAACAACCAAATTCACTAAAATCAGGGACATCCTTCACCAAACTCTCAGCCGCAATTTTCGCATCAGTTTCAATAATCATGCCCGCTAGACTTGAATCATGTACCCGACTAAGCACCTCTTTCAGACACATTGCTTCAGCTATACTGGTAGTCCAGGCGGCCAAATATTTTCTTAGACACACACATTCTTGTTGTCCTTGTAGAATCACAGAGAACCCACCCTAGCCCAATGGTGGTTGCAGCATGATCCAAAGCAACATCCAAGTTAATCTTCAACTTACCCTATGGCGGACGCCTCTAACAAATAGTTTCTCCTCTTGCTGATTTGTTATGAGCGGGAGTTAGTCTTACATTTGCAGTCTTCCTCTCAGTAAAAAAAACTAAGCACGTTCGAACACACCCAACAGCAGGCAGATGCTTGTTCTACCATAACACCTTATTGCGATTACCCCAGATTGCCCAGACCACCATACAAATTTGTTCCTGCTTATTCCTATCACAACCATTTAGCATAGAGCATAACTAGTTTACAAAGTTGTCTACATTCACATTCACAATCAGAATATCCAAATAAGACCAACATTGTACAGCAAATGGACAATCAACAAACAAGTACAAAAGATGTTCCCTATAATTACCACAAAGCACACACTCATTCACCACATTCAAACCCTTAGCAAATAAACGATCCCTAGTAGGAAGAAACTTGCTGAATGCTGTCCACAGACAATATTTTACTTTAGAAGGAATAAAAAAGCTCCACACATTAGCCAAAGAAATTGTAACAGGAATTTCATCTTCATGATGCAGCTTCATTGCAATAGTCATGTATCTTAATCTATGCAGCTTCATTGCAATTTTCATTTTGAAAAAAAAAATCAGAGTCACCATCAATCATTTTAAGGTGTAATTGGTCACCAAATTTTAAAAATAAAAAATTTGGTCTACAAAAACTCAAAGTTCGAGAGTCATTCGAGTGTGGGGAATGTATTAGCACCCACAACACCCATTGTTAAAACGGTTACTAAATTCAATCAAATGTTATCCAAATTATGTTTAAAAAAGATTGAAGAAATTCATTTTTGAATATATCATCTGGTACATTTTGTATCATAAAAATGAACAAAATAAATGACCTTTAATGGGTGGTACAAAGATCATTGAAAAAAATTATTTTGCTTATTTTTGCTTATTTTATATTTTCTAAATTAAAGCATTATTGGAGTCATTCTCGATATCCCAAGAATAATCCTCACCTCGGTAGTTCGAGAAATTTGGTGTCCCGAAAATCTCAAAGTCCGTCATCGAATTTTTTATTGAAAACAAATAAATGAAATCAACAAAATTTAAGTCTAATTGTTAAGATTGTAATCCACATATATATGAGTACTAACTCTAATAATAAAGGGATGTGTTAAGAATCATATTATAAGCAAGGCTATATGACAATAATACATAAATAAATAAGAAATAAGAATAACAAAAAATATAAAAGAAAGGGGGGGGGGGGGGAAAAATAGGAAATGAAGGTANATAATTTTTTTTGTTTTTTATTTTTAATATAATTATATTATTATAAAAATATAAATATTTAATGAATAAATTTAAATAAATTATCTTATGTAAATGTTTAAGTTTATTAAAATAATATATACATACACATATACACATGTAAATAAATAATTGACATAAATATATAAAATTTGGACTACCTATCTTACTAATTACTATTATTTTCTTCAAAAATTACAATTCAAATAGCAAAAAGAATTCCGGACGATGGCCAAATACAGCGATTGTCACGTAAAAATGATGAAAAAAGTAGTTTTTTAAGACAAAAATATACATATTTTTTAATTTTAGACAACTTAGTCTACTAACATTTTTTCTTTCTTCCCTTATTGCCAATCAAATAGCAAAGGAATGATCATGGATGGTAACTAGTTCAAATAAGTGTCACTAAAAGAAAATCAATAAAACTTTCAAAAATAGAATATTTTTGTTTGGGATATAAACAAACCATTTTTTATTTAGATTACTTAGTTCACTAATTACCATTTTTTCTTTCTTCTTTCATTGCTAGGAATGATCATGAATGGTAACTAGTTTAAACAAGTGTCATAAAATGATGAACAAAATTTAAAAAAAGAAGAAGAATATACTTGTAAGAACATAAAAAAATTTCAAAGCTTCAATATTTACTAATCTTGTATAGAGGTTTTACTCTCTATTTTATGCATTTTTATGTATGAAAAATTCTCATAGAGGATATTTTCTTTCAACCCATTAAAAAGTTGGTTCACATTGAGTTAATTTTATACCCTTCAAATTTTTATGCTCATCTTCATTGATTGTTGATGACAAAAATATCTCATTATCAAACTTGTAGAAAAATTAACAATGCATGAAAATATAACTTAAGATTAAGAGCAAGAGAAATGATAAATAAGGACAAATAACTTATGTATGGAAAAGAAAATAAAAGATATCAACTACATGAGTATGAAGAAGAGAGGTGATGAATAATAATGAACAAGATATATTGTAAGCTAAAATGCAAGAAATTTAAACTAATTTAAGAAAAAGAATAGGAGAATATGAAAGATGAACATAAATGAATACTCTCTTTCCCTCTCCTTTAAAAAAAAGTCTCTCATATATTCTCAAGACATCTCTTTCTCACTCTCGAATCCCCATTTTCAAGTGAAGACCTCCTTCTCTATTTATATTTTAGGGCTTCATTTTTTTATTTTTAGTCATTTTGCTCATTTTTTATTTTTTAGTCATTGGACAATTCTTCTTCTTTTTAGGCCTTGGGCTATTTTTCAAAGCATACATATAGTCTTAGATTAGTATATGGGCCAAAAACTGAAATTTATATTTTTATAGTATTGGACCAGACAAAATACTGTATGTACAACTACCCCCTTTTGTTCACGCTTCTAAACTCAGAAGGTGTACAAAGGTGTAGATACGTATTTTGATCGAGCAAAAACTATTTGGATAAAAGGGAATAGAAACCTCAACTTATTCGGGTTCTATGAAATGATGGAACTATGAAATAGACCTGGTTAAACACAGGCTTCAACCTCGACTCAATTCGGGTTCGATTTAACTATATTAATTGAAACGGACCAGGCGCTGACACCGTGCTTCGACCATGAAAAAGTCAGGTTCGATTTAAACAAAGATAAAGAAACGACGTGGACCTAGATAGACGCAGACTTCGACCTTGACTCGATGCGGGTTCGATTTAACCATATTAATTGAAATAGACCAGGCGCTGACATCGGGCTTTGACTGCGACAAAGTCAAATTCGATTTAACTAAAGATAAAGAAATGACGTGGACCTGGATAGATGTACGCTTCAACTTCGACTCGATGCGGGTTCGATTTAACCATATTAATTGAAACCGACCAGACGCTGACATTGGGCTTCGACCGCGACAAAGTCAGATTTGATTTAACCGAGATATTTGAAAGGAAACGGACCTAGATAGACGCAGGCTTCGACCTCGTTTCAATTCAGGTTCGATTTAACTAAAGATGTTGAAACGATATTTGATCTAATTTTTACAAGTTTCATAGGGTACAAGAGCCAGACTAATGCAAGCTCTAAATGTTGGAAACTCATGTGTGAAATTTGAAACAATATCCTTCAATGATTCATGCACTTCAATTACATTAAAACATATCAATATGATGCATGTCTATGCATTGTAATTATTGAATATAAATGCAAAGTAATGATTTTGAGTGCATGTATACTAGTCATGTTTATGAACATTTGTAAGGAAATTATTTGATGATTTTTTTGAAAGTTGACTAATGTAGTCATATCATTCACCCTTTATAACAATCACTTGGCCTAGGGTCATGGACTCATAATGAAGTATCGAGCATACTTTCAAGAAAATGATGCATCCTTATTCATTCCTTATTTCTATTTCCCCTTCGAGACTGATCAGCCTGACCAACATTTTGCTGGTGAGTCGGTGTTCTGAAATCAAGTCTTCGGTTGTTTTGAAATGTTTCTTGTGTAGAGTGATAATTGTACATAATTTATAAGGTATTTGCCACATATGATGTCATAGATTTGGGCCCTTCACTATACTTTGGAAATCCCTACCTCGGGTTGCAGCTTGTATTGAGTACCCAAAATTTGTTGTCTGTACATCCCATTCTTATTGCTTCAACGACGGCCCTTTTTTTTATAGATGATGTATCTGACATGACTTCTGATGTATCATCAACTGTTGCATCAACGACTCCTAAACAAAGGTATTTAACCTGTCTCAGAAAACCCTAAGCATAAGAAAAGATTAGATTACAAAAATATCTAAAGCTCGTGAAAGTGCACTAAATGATCTTTTTTAGACCTGAAACCGGACCATAACAATCTTTGAACGACCTTCAATTCGATATCTTATGGGCTCTATGAATCAACCAGAGTCAAAAGTTATGGCTTGCAGAAGGTGGACTGCGCGTTCAACGATCCATTCACTCTAAAAACTTCAACGCTACACCATTCGCATTAACTCCTTTCTCATGCGCCTCAATCAACAGAAATTTAGAGTTTTTAGCGTCATATCTCCCCTCCCGGAGCCACCATTCACCGCCTAGCCTCGCCATCCTCCGGTTATTATCTTTCAACCAATTTGCCCATTCATTTTTCTCTTCCGTATTCCCGCCTATGTAACTCGTTGGACAGAAATTTTCCTTATGCCCAAGAATTCCACAATAATGATAGAATTAAGTTTGAAATTTATATTTAAATCTAAGAAGATTGCATCCTTCTCCCCTAAGTTTATCTTCTTCCACCTCTTAATCGGTAAATGAACATCCCCACAAATCCCAACCAATATATATGAACGCCACATTCCATCATTATTCTTTACATCATACTCTAAAAAAAACCAATAAAACTACCCAATTGCTTTCCCACTGTCATAAACATATATCCCATAGGGAGTTCATGAATTTGCACCCAAAAATTTATATGGAACAAAGGAATACTAGAAGGAACTTCACCCTCTTGTAAGTGTAATAATTAATAAGTGTGAATCAAACGTCCACACTCATCCATCAAGAATTTCATTTCAAATCTAGTTGGTGAAAGAATTGAAACATATATGATTGATCATGTTTTCCTTAATACTGATATCTTTCCCTGATCGCCATATGCTTGCAAGTCGATGTCGCATTGAGTTGAATCTTATCTCTCTGTCAGTTAGAAACCTGTATATCAAACAGTAATCGTTAAACAACATCGCCGTCTCGGATCCCTCCAAGTCCAACTCCAATTCTTCATCCTCTTTTACACTCAAGGACAATGTCGTCGTGTGATTTTCCATGATTCCAAAGTGAAGATAGAACTCAAAGAAAAGCTAAGGTACAAAAACTCTCAACGTGGAGAGAAAACCAAAACCTCTCAACGTGGAGAGAAAAACATCTCAAAATTCGATTTAGTTAACTCATTTTTTTATTTTGTTATGTTGTTTTATGAAACGTTATATTTCTATGTTTTTAATGAATGAAATATGTATATGTTTACTCATTAGATCCAACAAGAAAAATCAATATAAAGGAACGACTTGATATTTTTTATAAAATTATTTTACAAAAAAAATAAATGAATTTTGAAGCTGAAGCAATGCTGCTATTTTTTTTATGTAATTTTACAAGTACCTCTATCTACTGAATCATTGTAACATTCAGATACAAGTGCTCTAATAGTTTAGAGATTGCCTTGATTATTTGAGAATATAACATTTCTACATATTTGATACGCGTGTTTCTCAATATATTAGAATAGTGAAGTACCAATTCTTATTGGTCATTACACATTTATGTTAGTAGTTTTTCGTTAAATAAGTATATACCAGAAAAATATTCATAACTTTAGCATGTAAAATTTCACATGACACGTGACAAGATCTAGACTGAAGATTTTCATCGAAAAGAAGATATAGTGAGAACCGTAGGACCAACTAGGCGGTTATGATGAATAGACCAATCAGATGAAAGTATATGGATTGCCGACGTGACAATCTAAAGAGAAGCTAATCAAGACCATTAATTGATCAGACAATGGTCAAGATTTACGTAAGTTGTTAATGTTGATAAAATGGATCTTAGAAGAATATTCTGTTGATCCTATTTTCTAATAGAATTAGATAAGCCATGTCAGATTATATGAAAGCCTATAAATATAGAAAAGTTGCAACTTCAAAGAAGATATAACAACTCTCAATACTCATAAGAAACAAGCTGACTATATAGTTTGCATTAGTCTTGTAAACCATTTCTCCATAATGAAATACTATCAAAATCTCCCCATGATTTTTCTTCCCTTTAAGAGTTTTTCACACAAATCATGGTGTCATTATTCTCTCATTCTCTCTCTAAATTATTCTCTTGATTTTCATATTATGATGTAGAAAATTCACGACCGATTATCAAAGACTGTAAATATTTTCTTCACATTTGATGCTCTTGTTGACAGATGAGAGAAAAACTCAAGAATCCTTTCCCAACTCAAAGCCAAACAAAACACTTTCAACAATGGATATGGAAGCGGACACGGCAACAACCAAATCCAGTAGCCATCCACAACACCCATCACAAGATACTGAAGTCACTTCGCGTGACAAATGTAAAGGAATTAGGGATGAGAACGGGCCCACTCAGCCAATCACGGAGCGGGCAGTGGAAAAGATGTTGGAGCAAAAAATGCTTGAGATAAGGAAGTTGGGAGCGGGCAGAGAGGTGGATCTGGAAACTTTGTCCTGCTCCCCAGTGTGCCCAGAAATTGTAACCGCTCAAGTACTGAGGAAACCTTGAAAAGGAAGAGCTCTGAAAGGAAGGACGAGCTCTGGAAACATGGATGTTTGGAAAGAAGGAAGCTCTAAAAAGAAAGAGCTCTGAAAAGAAGAAAGTTAGGAAAAAAATGAATTTCTAAAAAGAGAAAGCTCTGAAAAAAAAAAAGGAAATTTGAAAAGATTGAAGCTCTGAAAAGAAAGACCTCTGAAAAGAAGAAAGTTAGGAAAGAATGAAGTTCTGAAAAGAAAGGAGTTTGGAGAAAAGGAAATTCTGAAAAGGAAGCGCTCTGAAAAGAAGAGAAACGTTATTGCAATGGAAACTTCGTGGCAACAGAAATGAAAAGGGAAACAAGTGCGACACTGAAAACGGAAACAAATTGGAAGGCGAAACAGAAACGACATGGCAACGGAACCGGAAGTGAAAAAGATGTAGGAAAATAAGGGATGAACTAACAACGAGAATGATAAAGTCATGATAACGAGTAAGAAATGTCTTAAGAATGGAAAAGAAAATTTTACCCGCATCAAATTATGACTCAAGTTATTGACAAGCTCGCCTATACCAAGCCTCTTCATGCTATTAGTATCGATGCCAGACTGAATGCCGTGAAGGACAACGTGAGAAGCCACGACATCGTCAAGGAAGCACACACATTCGAAAATGGGAGCATTCAAAAATCATTTCAACCCCCACAAAGCTGGTAAAGGTTCACCAGAAGCAGTGCTCTGGGACCCATAAGGACTTCCTAGAGTGGGAGTACCCACATCGGGCACAACAACAACTGGTGGAAGAGGAGGATCAGAAGTCAAGAGAGCCTCAATCCGTGTACCGGGGACGCTGGGAGTGGGAGGCGCGGACGAGAGCTCTGAGCGGGAAGAGCTTGAAGTATCCAAATGGGTCCTCTTCTCAATAGGACTAACGAATTTGCTGCGAAATCTTTTTGTCATCCTTATGCCTGCTTGGGCTTGATCAAACAACTTTTGGTTATCTGATGAGCTAGATGAACTTGAAAAGATGGAATGATCGAACGCAGAACGGGAAATGTCTTGGGAAATAAAAATAAAATGTCTTGATAATGGAATATCTTGACAATGGGAATGAAAAAATTCATGACAACAGGAACGGCTACCCACTACGGGAAAGGAAACATGAACAGAAATGGCTGTGTACGGAAACAGGAGCGAAAAATGAAAATGGTAGTGGAAACGATAAAAGATACGGAAAAAGTTGGAAGGAAATTACATGACAAATCGTATATTATCAGAAAGATACGGAATTCTACTTTTGTAGAATTTTACGGTAATCAATTCAGAGCTCTCGATAAAAAGTTATGATAGTTTTCGTTGGTGTTGTTCACGAAAGTAAACATATTCATGCTTTTCATATTTAAATTTTAAACTGTACTGATTTAGAAAGTATTGTACGAAAACTTATATATCTTTAGAAATATATGGATGTCTACTTCGTGGATAATTTTGCAGAACTTAATTTGGAGCTTCAGGACAAAAGTTATGGCAGTTTGCATACAAGCTATTCGGAAAGCAGATTATGCAAAATTGTCCAATTCCGAAATTAAACTCTAATCTCTGGGGGCTGATTACATTTTGAATCAAACACCATTAGAAATATACGAAAGTCTAGGTCTTGTAAGATTTTATGGAGTTCAATTTAGAGCTCCCGATTAAAAGTTATGGTAGTTTTTGTGCATGTCATTCATAAACAAAGATTACGTAGAATAGAAGAATTGGGAAATTATATTGCATCAATTGGGAGCTTCTCACACTACGAATCATATATTATTACGAAGATATGGAAGTCTACTTCTTGGAGAATTTTACAGAATTGATTTTGGAGCTCACAATAAAATGTTATTATGATTTTTGAAAAAACTGTTTGAGAAAGCAGAATATGCGGAACGGTCAACTTCAGAAATTAAACTTAATTTACTGAGAGTCAACTATATGACAATTCTTATATCATGGGAAAGACACATAAGTATACTTCTCGATAAATTTTACAGAATTTAATATAGAGATCCTGATCAAAATTTATAGAAATTGTCGTGTTGAATGTTCAGGAAAGAAGACTATACATAAATGTCAGCTTCATTTATTAAGCGTTACCAACACATCTAAACTTATGAGACAAATCATACAACACCACAAAGCTACGGAAGTCAATTTTTTGAAATTCTTTACGGAATGAAATTTGAGCTTGTAGAAGAAAGTTATGGTATACTCATTCTATTAAAATATTATATATGGTGTTGTTCAATATTCTTATCGCAGATCTTTGTGTACGAGAAAAAGAAAAAGAAAAGCATACGGGAGAAATTCTAGCAAGAGCGCGACAGGAAATTTAGGGCCCCTGAGCTTTGCTTTAGCTAATGTCTTTGGGAGTGTCTACGGACATCAATCTTAGAAGAAAACGGGCCCATGAGCTTATCAAGAGCTTATGTCTATGAAATATTTTGTTTTCCAAAGAAAACTGAAACGGGCCCCCATAGCTCACCAAGGCTTATGTCCATGAAAATTTTTACTTTCTAAAGGAAACGGAAAATGACTCCTGAGCTCACCAAGAGCTCATGTCCGTAAAGGTTTTTACTTTTTAAAGGAAACGAGTGCCTGAGCTCACTAAGAGCTTAAGTCCAAGAGAAATGGTGTTTGCAGCACTACACTCTAAAGGAAACCAAAAAGAAAAGAAGTCTGAAAAGAGAAGAAGCTCTGAAAGGGAAGAGCTCTAAAAAGAATGAAGAGCTCTAAAAAGAATGAAGTTTAAAAGGAAAGAGAATTACAACGGAGGAAGGCAGACGAAATCTTAGAAAGAGTATTCAACATAAAAAAAACCAAAAATGAGAAATAAAGAAATATGAAAGCGAGGAAAATAAAGAAAACAAAAAAATAAAGTAAGAAGCAACTGAAGCTTCAAAAGAAATTCAAAAAAAGGAACCAGATGGGAATTGTGAGGTGTTGGCTTCGTCTAAGGAAATCGAAAAGAAAAAGGAAGAAATAGGAAAAGTGGAGAAAGAGGAAGTGAAAATGATGAAAGAAGAAGTGAAAAATGAAAAGAGAAAGTAAAGAAAGGGAAAGTGGACAAAGAAAGACAAAGTGAGAAGCAGATAAAAAATAGAGGAAATTTGCAAAGTCTTGAATAAACGAAAATTACAAAAACAAACAAAAGACTATGGCAACGACATCTCCAACATATGTGTTAACAATAACATCCTCAACAGGAAGATTAACAAGGGCCTGTCAAATAGCAGCTTGAAAACTATGTTAAGAAAAATAATTGTAAACAAAAATGCTCAAATAAAAGTTCTATCAACATCAAGCTGAAACTACTCACAAAGCGTGAAACACTCATGATGGTATGATAAAATCTGAACAAGAAGCATGCTTACAAACGGGGTCATGGTTCTTTATTTGAACTCAAGTCCTTGAAAATGGGCAGTTCGTAAGTCCCTCTCAAAATGAAAACGGGGTCATGGTTCATTATTTGAAACTAAGTCCTTGAAAATGGGAAATTCTAAGTCCCTCTCAAAGCAGAAACGGTGCAATGGTTCTTTATTTGAACTCTAGTCTTTGAAGATAGGAAGTTCTTAAGTCCATCTCAAAGTAGAAACATGGTCATGTTTCTTTATTTGAACCAAAGTCCTTGAAAATGGGCAGTTCATAAGTCCCTCTTAAGCACAAATGGGGTCATGATTCTTTATTTGAACCTAAATCCTTAAAAATGGGTAGTTCGTAAATCCATCTCAAAGCGAAAATGGGGACATGATTCTTTATTTGAACCTAGGTCTTTAAAAATGGACAGTTTGTAAGTCTCTTTAAAAAAGGAAACGGGAGAATCTCTCCATGGAGCCCATAACAATGGAAACGGGACAAACTCTCCAGAGAGCTTATAGCAAAAGAAATGGGAGAAACTCAAGGAGCCCGTAGCAAAGGAAATGAGAGAAACTCTTGAAGGAGCCCGTAGCAAAGGAAGCGGGAGAAACTCTCCAAGGAGCCCATAGCAAAGGAAACGGGAGAGACTATCCATGGAGCCCGTAGCAAAAGAAATGGGAGAAACTCTCCAAGGAGTTTGTAGCAAAGGAAATGGGAGAAACTTTCCCATAAGCCCGTAGCAAAGAAAATATGAGAAACTCTCCAATGATCCCGTAGCAAAGGAAATTGGAGAAGCTCTCCAATGAGCCTGTGGCAAAGGAAACGGGAGAAACTCTGCCAATAAATGCAGAACATCAAACTCAAGCTCTTGTGATGCAATTATGAAATGGTACACTCGCTCCTTACTCATTTCAATAAATTATTATATTATTGTTCTTGTACAATATTCTTGTCGCAGATCTTAACGTACGAGGGGAGGAAAAGAAAAATGAAGAAAATGGGAAATTTTTTATCAAAGAGCCCACTGTGAAAGGAACGGAAAGGAATCACAACAAATAAAGGAGAAATAACCATCATCAACAACTAGCCGACAAATAAGCTACTCGACAATTGCAAAGCATCTGTAAACGGGATTACAATAACATGACAATAGAAAGAAAATAAAAAGTTGTCGCTGACAGTAGACAGTCAAATTTTTTTCTCAAAAACTATATTGCATGTTTCGAAGAAGCGCGTGAGAACATAAACGGGCATACATAATGTCAGAACAAGAAAAAATGATCACTACACACCAATGAATGAAGTTCCATTGAGTGTAATGAGGGTCAATTTACAGGCAAAATTTCACATGACACGTGGTAAGATCTAGACAGAAGACTCCATCAAGAGAAGATAGAGTGAGAACCGTAGGATCAATTAAGCGGTTATGGAGAATAGGCAAATCAGACGAAAGTACATGGATTGTCGACGTGGCAATCCAAATAGAAGCTAATCTAAACCATTAGATTGATCAGATGTTCAAGATTTACTCAAGTTGTTAATGTTGATAAACTGGATCTCAGAGGAATATTATGTTGATCTTATTTTTAAATAGAATTAGATAAGTTGTATCAGATAATATGTAGACCTATGAATAGAGACAAAATGTATCTCCAAAGAGGACAATACAACTCTCAACACTCACAAGAAATAAGAAACAAGCTGATTATGTAGCTTGCATTAGCCTTGTAAACCCTTTCTCCATAATGAAATACTATCAAAATCTCTCCATGGTTTTTCTTCCATTTAAAGGGTTTTCACGTAAATCATGGTATCATTATTCTCTCTCTAATTTATTTTATTGATTTTCATATTATGATGTAGGAAATTCACATCCGATTATCAAAAATTATGAATTTTTTCCTTTACAATAACAAACAAGATTAGGGAGGTAAGACGACGTATATAATAATTTCAAAAAAAAAATCAGGGAGTAAACACATAGCTTTTGCTAATTTAATTATGTTATCAATATCATCAACATCAAAAAAGATTTTGATTTCTCTTTTTACTTTTTGAGTGTTCTTTATTTAAGTGCCATATAAATTAGGTATTTCAGCTATTTTTTATTTAATTTATTTACATAACAAATATTATAAATAGTTTTCAAATTGAATATTTTGTAGTTGTCTAATTAGGAACATAAATGTCAATAACGATTATTTCGGCATCCTCTTTATATACAAAATATTTATTCTTTAGATGATAATTTGTTCCTTAGCAATTTGTAGAACTTATTATGATTAATCTGATTAATCTATGTTATTGGCACATGAAAATTATAAAATAAATTTAGAGAAAGACATTAACATATTTTTTTACAGTTATTAATTACAAAATCATATCATTGGAAGGTGACAAATTATTGAAATAAAATCATTCTCAATAATATTAAAAAATTATTGCTATATAGTACAATTTTAGGCATCGATCTAATTTTTAATGCAATACATCTTACTTTACGTACACTATATTCGAGAACTAAAACTTCTAATATATAAATATCTAATTATATTCATACATTTTTACCGAGTCACTACATAACTAATATTTTATCTTGCGTGCAAAGCACGTTGTTTGGTGAATGCCATCCTTTATTCAATTAGAGAGTGTGATTGATAGTTTATTTAATTAAACGTCTAATATAAGTTTAAATTCATAAATATTAAAGATTTGTACATTAGCTCTTATTTATAACAAAACAAAGAATATGAACATGCCTAATTTTTTTGCCAATGTAGTTGGTAAATTAAGAGCCAAGTGAGACTTATCACATGCAACAAACGTACAATTCTGCTAATAATCAATAAAATCACAAGGTAAATGGGGCAATTGTGCCCCTTCATGTTAAAGTGGGCTCGTCCCTATGTCAAATAATTAAAAGAAATAGTAATGATCACAATAGGTCTTGTTTAAAAAAAATCATAAAAAATGGTCAAAAGTATTAAAAAATAGCCACTACATGCGTTCCAAAACAAAGAAAAATGTGCTTCCAAAAAAAATTGTCAACGCCATCCGCGAAAAATTGTTCTAGTCGTCAATTGTTTATATATTATATATCATGTATAAAATATACAGTATGTATTGCATATATTGCATCAACTTTCTAAACATTGCACCTCACTTCGCTGGAGTGACGGAGGCGCATGCAATGACTTCTGTTTTTTAGACTTAGGGGTGACTATTTTTAATTTTTCTTTCATCATTGACTATTTTTAATTTTTCTTGAAGTCACATGTTCTTGATGTTTTCCCTAAAAGAAATGATGGATCTAGATTCAAGTTTGAAATATGGTTGGTTAAAAAACTAGGCTTTCATCAACATTATTGAAACTAAATAAGGAAATTGTACATAATAGACAACTTTAAGATGATGTTTTAAGAAATAATAGGTTTTTAAAGATTTAGATAAATAGTAAGTTTTTTAATTAGTCAATAATTTTATACTAATATGCCCATCATCTATATATAACCTATTATCAAATTTTCCGGATAAATCATAGGTGTATATCTGATATACCTAAATGATGGACCTAAAAATTAAGAAATCATAATTTAATCCCTTAAAAAATGGAAGTAATATTCTCTAATACACATAAAAATTTTGTTTCCTTATAAAACACTAATCTAGTAACTTCGTCAATCACTTATTTCCTAATAAAAACTAATAAAATTCGAATAAATCTAAGAAAAACAACAATAACCACTTCTCTCAAATATGAACTTTATTTCGATAAATAATAATTAAAAACAAACATTTCTTCGATTAAATTAGTGGTAGACTAATATAATGAAACTATAATTTGATCAATAAAATAAAATTGAAAAAATGTTCCAAGAAATTTATAGATAATGCATGTTCTTGAAGGTATAGAGTATACCATACGCACGTGTGTGTGTGTGTATATATATATGATATATTGGTTTCAATGATACTATATAATTATGGGTGTAATTAATGCTTGACTTTTTAAATTATATTTTCCATAACTATAAATCAATCAGCCACCAAACTTTAAAAAAACAAAAATCCACCCATGATACCCCTTGAAAAGCCTTCAAATAATAACTTCCCTCCAAACATTTATTATCAAAAACAATAAATTTGAATTCCACCAATAAGATATAACAATGCTAATAAATTATTAACCAGTTAGCTGCTAACTTCTGATTTATGAGATAAATCAGCCATTGATATAACAAAGTGTAAATAAAATATCGATGAGAGTAAATTGAACTATGAAATAGCTATTTCATTATTTGATTGAAAATTACGAAACAACTAAATTCGTAATTCCTTGCTTATAGAATCACGCACTAATGACAATCAATATCAAGGAGGTAGATAAATATGATGAACAGTAAATTGAAATCAAAATCAATGCATCATCCATTAACTGATCTAATAAAAAATATATGAAAAATAAGATGATAACAACACCAACCATCCATGATTGAATCTATCGACTATGGAGGAAGAACATAGTTGAATTCCATTGATTTTTTTACGAAAATCTGAAACTAAAAAGCTTCGATATTGTATATCGCCAGAGGAGAAAGGATAAACACGACATTATACTGGTATTTCTTCAAAAAATGCTGAAAATATGGACTTGATATGCCAATAATGGAATATAAAATTTTCATAAAAAAAATTAGCTAAAAAAGGAAATAAACCAATCATTGGTTATCTTTTAATTTTAATTAAAAATTATATTAATGTTCGCATTGAATGTTATTAAAATTCAGAATCAAATGTTTAAATCTGTAATAGAAGGTTAATATCTAATTAATTATATGGGCCTCACGAATTCATATGTTTAAATCTGTCATAGAAGCTTAAATTCATTAAGGGTAAAATCAGTAACAGCTGGTTTATGACGTGTGACAAGAAATTACTATTTACCTATAGTTTTGGGAAACCTGCTATTTTATAAACTAGTTTTCAAAACTTATTTATTTTATGCAATTAGTTAACTATAAATATTAAAAATATTACAAAGCTAATTAACCGTCAGTTTTAAAAGGTCAGTTCAGTTTGCACCTACAATTACTAATATATCCCGTAGCTAGATTTAATTTAATTGCCAACTATTCTCTCTCTCATCCCTTCTATAATTTCTCTCTTTCTCATAACATAATCTTTTCTCTAGTCTCTCATAAAATCTTTTAAAATTCTCTCTTGAAATTTTCAGAAATTTCTTTTCTCCATTATTTCAAAAATTTCGGATTTACTACACTCCTCCAAAAATTTTCAATATGTCTCTATTCTCTCCCAAGATTTTTAAAATCCCATGAAAATCTCGTGGATATCTAATTGTCCAGGCGGTAATGATAGTATCTTGTACCTGAATCACTGGATCACTTTTTCTATTGAGACAAAGATGGGCTGTCAAGAACGTAGAGGAAGTAGGATGGGTAGTTGATCAGATCTGGCATGGATCATACATGGACGGTAGTTGGAGTCGATTACTCTCTTAGGGTTCCCTCATCTAGATCCCTGGGGAAGAGGATCAAGTTGGCCCATTCGAACAGCTTATGCACTATTTGCCTTCAATCCTTTAAGCGCAATATGGCAAAAAGAAGGAAAACCCATGGATTGACCCCATCGTCTCCGCCCAGGAAAATCCATGCACCATACAGATATGTATATATATAGGCTGAATTGAGAAATTGAATGAAATTTAGGTGAAAGTTTTACCTTTGACAACAATGTTTCAGGTAGAAATCGATGCTCATTCTAAGCTTTGATTGATGTGAAAACTAGATTAACATGTAGACGTGGGTATCCAGTATTTTACGTTCATTTTCTTTTTTGCAGCATTAATGATACTGTCTTGGAAGAAATGAAGAAACAATATACGCTTCAACAAGAAGGAAAGGATTTCTACGCTTCAATAAGATTACCCTCAATTTGTTTCGCATATTCACTGGAGCATCACAATTGAATACATGATGATGTTATGTTACACTCTCGTATGCTCTTTGAGAACACTTACAATTGAGGTGATCCGTTTTACTTTTCTTTTGAAATAGTGTCTCCAAACTTCTGAAGATGTAGGTTTTTCACCTTCTACGATGAGGCGGATGATGGGCATGGTTAGATGTGGAAGTTGAAATGTCGAATTTCGTAGTATATGAAACATCGAGGTTTGGAAATTCTAGAATTTAATTGTTTTTGAGGAAGTGTTTAAAAAGGTTTCCCATGTGTTCCTTAGTTTAAGCACTTAAGCTAGTTTATACCGTTTGAATGGCTTCTAGATCTTCACTAGAGTAATCTCATAACACAGAAAATATTCTTGGTAAGAGTAATCCATTTATTAGAGATGAGCCTTCTTGGCAATGAAATTTTTCTGTTCTTTTTGTATGAGAAATGTGTAGGAGGGGCTGACCGACCGTACCACCTAACAGGAAACATTTGCTTCTATCCATCACCGCGCTCAATACCCTCCTCCATCTTGGGTAATAGTCTGGAAACGATGGAAAAAAATTCTCTACTTTTGGCAAATTGCATTTACTAACATGGTGAATGGTCCTTTATTTTAAGTTTTAAACGTAAAAATGACCCTCACACCACTTCTAAAAAAGTTACTCCGATTTATCTTCTTCAGGAATGGAAAGCGGTCCATTTAGATAGAGAAAAAGTTATATACATATCATTAACAGCCTGTTATATGTATCGAACAAATGTGTAGAGTAAACTGCATGTTTACTTGGTAAGCATTTTGTTTACATTGTGAAACAATGTGTTTGTTCAGTAAATAACTTGGTTACACATGATAAGTAAGCTGTTTACAGTGGGAGTGTTTTTGGAAACCACAACCCACGAAATGGCGACAAAGAGGCCAACAAGAAAAACAAAGCAAGATGAGAACCTATAGAAAAATCTCATAGTGAACTCATAAATCAACCTAGATGAGTTGCAAGAATGAAAAATCCTAGTGCAGTTGAAGAAATCGTGAAGCAACTTAGAAGGATGTGTGAGATAATGACGCAAAGGGTGGTTGCATCGTTGTCGGTGACACGATGAGGTTGGTATATTTTATGAGAGTCTAAGAAGGACAGGGGATTGGAGAATGAGGATGATATATTTTAGGATTTTTTGTATTAGTTGTTTTAAATGTTTTCTTTTCATAACTGTCATGGCAAGCCACAAGTGAGTTAGATTTACAATTAACTTTTATTTTATTGTCATTTTTGTACATGATTTATTTTTTCATAAATGTCATAACAAGAGATTTAGATTTACAATTAAGTGTTATTTTAGTGTCATTTCAACACGACCCTACAAAAATAAATGTCTCTTCGTTATGTTAGATTGGACCATATTAACATTTGTCTATCTATTCAGTTCAGCAGCCAATACTCACGAAGTCCCTTCCGTTGCAGAGCCATGTGACTTACCAGAAAATATCAGATCTACGAGATCAAGTGGTGGTTGATGCTTGAAAAACCAATATCCTTAAAAATATGACTCACGCTCCTCCAAGCCTTGTTGTCAAGCTAGAAACTCTGGTGACATGATCGTTAAGTTACTTTTTCTCTAAATTTTATAAATTATGGAGCTTGAGCCCTGGTATGTAGGAGCTGTAAAATATTTTGAGCTCTAGGGTAGCTGCTCGTCCTCGAGAACTAGGCAAGTATAAGGACTAGAAAAGACAATTTGTGGGATGGAAAAAATTCAGCACTGCATTTCCTTTTCATATGCCAATAAACCAAACTTAGTCATGATCTATTTGATTGCAATATTGCCTCTGCATATCTTGAGACTTTAAAGGAGTAGGTTTAAATGGCGCACACAACTGAAAAATATTCATTCTAGACGACAATATTCTACAAGAGGGGCAAATGGATATACCTAATCAAAGCCAAAACCTCTGTCTACGTGATGAAGTAAAAACCAACACCGTTGATATAGCCATAATTTGAAAACAAAAAGAGAGCTTCCGCACTGACAAAAAAGCGTATACTTCAGCTAGTTCGGTTTTCGCTTGTTACGCCCTGCGCGAATGACTTCGTCGACCAATAACAACTGTGATGCTATAACAGGCCTGCAAAAAAGAAGTATCCAAGTCAAATAGAATTTTGCATAATCAGGTCAACAAAAGCAGAAATATTATCTGGAAAAAAATGGTTGAACTAACGAGTTTGTTCAAATCCGTGAAGGAATACAGATGAGATCAACGATTATTCCGTTATCTAAAAATGTGTCTCGAGTACCCTGAATTGATAATTTGTCGCTTTACAGAGTAGATTGTTGAAGAAGGAAAAGCTGCAGCCTCAGAAGAAAATCTTCATCATAGGCAAAAGAGGGAAGCAGAACAGAGACTTTCCCAAACACAGTGGATGTCTAACCATTTCTGGTAAAAAACGATTTCAGGCTACAAGTAGGCATCCGTTGGATTCATAGGAGATCATAGGCAACCGTTAGAATCACTTGTATATATACATCATCCCTCATTGTAAACAAACATAATTTTATCTTCAATAACAGATCAGAACCAAAAAAGTTCATCATCTCTGAAGCTCATCACTTCCCAAAGATCAGAACCAAACAGGTTCATCATTTCTACATAGATGTCAAAGATGCCCTCCAGTCGAGGGTCAATGGGTTCTCCTGCGTGCTGGTTTAATCCTGCAATGTTCCCCCGATCATGCTCCCCTGAGATAAAATCACCCATGTCAAAGTTCGGTGCAACACAAGCTTATATACTGTATCATTAATAAGTCTTAACGAGAATGTATTGTAAGTGCAATTATCACATCTTGTTAGTCAGGCCCGGAGTTCTCAGCAAGCGTCTTGGGCACCACGAGAAGGGCATCGGCAAAGGCTTCAACACCAAGTTGAGCGCGCTGTTCTCAAGATAACAAAAGGCCATAAACAATTGAAAATCAGAACATAGATCAATCACGAGCATTATTTATAAAGAGAAATGAGAAGGATTACCCCTTGAACTGTTTTTTAACTTCATTAACTAAATATTGCCTGGCAGCAACTTCAAATGTCCAGCACCCTGATCAGAGAAGACAAAACCGTTCATAATTTAATATACCACACAGAATTACTATGACAGGTAGTAAGGCTAGTTGTGAAGCTCTCTTTTTCTATTATCAAGTCTGCAAGGACTCTTTTCCTATTATCATCAAAATATGTTTAATAAAGGAAACTGGAAATGCTAATCGATTTGTGTCTAAAAACACACCAAATACTAATATATCAGAACAGGAATAACCTAAGAGTCTCTTTTCTACTTTTACTATCAATTCCAACAGTAATATCTTGTGCCATCATAAATATCACTACTTCGCTTTTGAAAAAGCAAACTAGATACATTTCATAAGAAAGCTACAAATATTTCATTTGAAGCTTGTCGGGGTTAACTTTTATTCATTTCTTGCTCACGACAAAACCAAATAGTTTCCCTGAAGATGTGCAAATGTACACTTTGTCGGGTTAAGTTTTAACTGAAATTTTCTCAACCGTTCAAATAGTTTCTGTAGAACGATAGTGTGATCTTCCCCTTGATGAGATTGGGCGATCATATCATCAACGTACACTTCAATTTCTTTATGCATCCTATCATGAAACCATGTTACCGTTACCCGTTGGTAAGTCGCCTCAGTATTCTTTAGACCAAATGGCATAACCGTATAACAAAATGTACTCCACAAAGTTATAAAAGTGGTATTTTCACGGTCTTCAAGAGCCATTTTTATTTGGTTATACCCAGAAAAATCATCCATGAAAGAGAATGTTGAATGTCCTGCAGTGTTATCTACTAAGACATCGTAGGGTAATGAAAAATTATCCTTAAGGCTGCCCGATTTAAGTCTCTATAATCGACGCACATCCTTACTTTTTCATTTTGCTTCGGCACTGAGACTATGTTACCAACCCATTCAGGGTATTTTGCTACTTCCAGAAAACCCGCATCTACTTGCTTTTTAACTTCTTCTTTGATATGTACCAGCATGTCAGGTTTCATTTTCTGTAACTTTTGTCGCACTGGTTCTCTTTCGAGCATAAACGGCTAACGATGGACCACAATATCAGTGTTTAGGCCTGACATATCTTGGTAAGACCAGGTAAAGACACCCATACACTCCTTGAGTAAGTCAATTAATTGTCAGCAACTTTCGCTTGTCATAGAAGTGTCAGTTTGGACTTCTTTTGTCTCTTCATCCACTACCAAATTTATCACCTCCGTTCTTGATAAGGTTGAGTTATTATATCACCATCTTCTACCATTCTTAACATTTCCAGAGATGGTTTGAAATTATCTTCATCGCTTTCATCTGACACTACATTAAGAATGGAGTTGTCAAAGTTATTACTTATGCTCTTGTTTTCAAAATCATCGTTCTCAAACCTGTATCTGATTATTGGATGAAAAGAAGACGAGAAAACAATGTATGAGTATGAAAAATATTTCAAAAATGGAAAAACTTAGACATAAATAGGAAGAACAAAAAAAGAACCGGAATCGTATTTATCTTTAATAGAATGAAATGAAGCAAGTTTTAAAACTTTCATTCAAAGAGATGACATGAAACGGACGAAAATGTAGGCCCATAACAGCGAAATTCCTAAGACATTGGGCATAATCATTACAAATTTGGTATCAACACATTACTCTTGAAAATCCCCAAGAAGCACTGGCAGCTCGGTGGCATCCAAATTGTTAAGCTCATGACCTAAATCGTATAAAAAAACCAAGTGTCTTGTACTTGCACTTGATAATTTTTCCAAGATTGCGGATATTGAAAGCTGGACGATATCATCTTCAAGCTCATACTACTCTACTTTAACCGGTTCTTCGAATGAAATTCCTTCACTTATGACGGATTCATAAATATGAGGTATGATTGCCATTTCCATATCAAATTTCTTATTTTCGAGCCTAGAAATCCTTTTTTCTTTCTTTTGAGCTTCCACACTCCCTCTATCAGCCTTGGCCAGTCTATATCCAAGTCCAAACTTTTGTTCATTCTTTTCGCATTTGATTAAATTATTTATGCCTTGATGCTCACTCTCGAGTCATTTTCCTGGCTTGTATCCTCCTTTTATCATCAGCTTTGACACCATCTGAGATGCTTTTGATAGGCTTGGCATTGAAGTGAGTTTTCCACTAGCAACAAATATGGTGTTTGTAATCTCAAATGATTGAAATGAGTACTCTAACGCTTCTTGTGCCACCTCAACATATGGTATGGTAGTTAGCTTGGATACCAATAAATCTTCTTCCTCATATATACAAACGAGTTTATGATCCATTATAAATTTCAACTTCTGATGTAATGAAGATGGTACTGCCCTAACGGAGTGACATGGTCAACCCAAAAGAAAACTATATGTTGGAGTTATTTTCATTACTTGGTAAACAATATTGAACAGGCATGGACCGATTCGAATTTGTATATCTATATCTCCGATTACTTCTCTTCGGGTACCATCGAATGCTCTTACTATCATCATGCTCGGTCGCATATGTGTCGCGTTCACAGGAAGCTTTGCTAGTGTGGATCTTGGCATTACATTTATGGACGAGCCCTTATCAATCAATACTTTTGCAACACCATAATCCTTACTTTTACATATATATGTAGAGCTCTGATGTGTATAGTACCATCGATAGAGATTTCATCATCTGTGAAGTAATAAAATTTGGTGCGGTAATATTTTCCACAATTTCACTCAACTTCTCCACCGTAATGTCATGACAGACATATGCTTGTTTCAAAAACTTCAATAATGCTTGGCGATGTGGTTCAGAACTAAGAAAAAGTGACGCTAAGGATATGCGAGCATGTAAGCGGTTAAGTTGTTCTATCACCTTATACTCGCTTTGTTTGATGAGCTTAAAAAATCACATACTTCTACTTCTGCTCTTTCTTTCTCTGAAATTATATTAAGGTCTATCACTTGGCCGCTATAGATCTCTTTTGGAACTCATGATCATTGTCACTTTCTTTGGCTTTCCCTTTCCATTGCCTTTCAAACTCGTCACTTTTATCCATTTTCAAAACATCTGACGTGTAGCATCTGTCACTCCTCGTCATCCCACCTACTCCTGAAATATTAATTATGGGGAGATCAAGGTCTGACGAATTTAGTGCTTGAGTTTTCTCGTCATTGCTTACAATAACCTCATATTCGTACCTCCATCGTACTACTCTTGAATCTTTGTAAGCTTGCAAAAACCTCATATCCGTTTCTCAATTGCGTTTATAATAGGATTCCCATGATTTGGTAAATGGTTGAAATTGATATATGGGTTCCCATTAGCCTTTTTGAAATTCAACCATCCATCCTTGATCAATGCTTGTACTCCACCCTTTAATGTCATGTAATTCTCCGTCGAATGTCCCACTACCCCAGCATGATAATCACATCGAGCAGTCAGATCATACCACCTCGGGTATGGTGGCAGAAGAGGTCTATAAGCTATCAATACCAATTTATTATTTCGTATCAATTGTGGTAGGAGTTTTGTATAAGACATGGAGATTGAATCATATTGGACAAAACACTGATTATTTCTAGTTCCTCTCAGAGGCTGATCAACCTGACTAACATTTTGCTGGTGAGTCGGTGATCTCATATTAGATCTTAGGTTGTTTTGAAATTTTGATAGTTGAAAGTGATAATTGTACAAAATTTGCAAGGTATTTGCCACATATGATGTTACAGATTTGGGTCCTTCCTCATACTTTAAAAATCTCAATCCAGGGTTCACAGCTTGTGATGGATACACAATATTGATCATCTGTACATCTCATTCTTTTCGTTTTAATGGCAGCCCCATTTTTATGGACGATGCATCTGATATGACTTTTAAAATTCTTTTATTTTTTTACCTCATATTCAATCCTTTCACAGATAACTATAATGTCAGAGAAGTTGTTTGAAGCGTTTCCAATCATCCTATCATAGAATGAAGATCTTAAGGCGTTGATAAACAAAACTTTCTTCTCTTCTTTACCGTCAATGTGTAACACGCAGGTGGTTTAAAATATTTGTTCCATTTCAGTTCAAGGTGTAGATCTTTTCTTATATTAATCTCAGCTAGGTCTAATCGAGCTTTATAAGTGTCTTTTGTTTTGCCTTCAATATTCAACAATGCACCTGATATATTATCGTAAATATTTTTCTCAATGTGCATGACATCCAATTTGTGTCTAATTTTCCACTTAGATCAATATGAAAGTTGAAAAAATGATATAAATATATGTGTTATATATTGTATATAAATATTCTATGATAATATGTAGAAATATTTGAGTATTTTTCCCCTCGGCCCCACCAAGATTTTTAAAAACTTTGCCCATCTCCTCCATCAATATTAGAAAATAGAGTATTCAACATGAAAGTAACATAAAACTATAGTAGTCGATTCCGTTTCGGTAATCATTTTGATTTTCTAAAAAATAGAACATTTCAGATATTTCTTTATTTCGGTCTCCTGTTTCGGAAAAAAATTCTAGAGATATGAATTAATATTGTAAATTTATTATATATAATATAAGTGAAGAAAAATAGAATAATGACTTATTAAAAATAATGTATTATAGTATAAGAGAAGATTTTAAAGAAAAAAATAAAAAACATTATGTAAATAGAAAATTAGAATAATGACTTATTAAATGTACATTATGTATATAGAAAATTCACTTATCTAAAAATAAGAGTATATGAGAGTGTCTTAAAGAAAAAAAAGCACATGTTTCACTTCGTGCAACTCGAACCACTAACATCAATGGAAAGACACGCTGGAAGTGGCGCCTAGCGCCACCGGGCTAAACATCACCAAGTCAGCGCGGAACAAAATGAAAATGTCAACCATGCATAAAACACATAAATACCTTCAATGCAAATTCAAACTAACCAAATCCAATGATCTTCATACAAAGTCAATCAAGAAAACACATAAATACCTTTAATGACAATCTCAAACAAACCAAAACCAATGATCTTCATTCGTATCCAATCAAGAAAGCAAATAAATATCTTCATTGGATTGTGTCCGCACAAGTGTGATGGAAGGTTGCTCTAGGTGGCGGGTTAGGCAAGCTTGACTTGGGTGACGACATTGCTTGGGTTCATTTGGGTGTTGTGATACAGTGGCATTGATGTATGAGTTTAATGTATCAATGACTCTCCTCATCTTAACGTTGGAAGCTTGGAGCTCCCAGATAGCTTCGGCTTTCTCTTGCACATGCACAACTGCGCTTGGTTTCATCTCACGTGAAATGTTCTCCTTTTCTTGTCCACGCTCGTCGTTGAGTATAATTCGATCTCCATCCGTGCGCGATAAAGTTGTTCTTCCCTTTGCACGTTCGGCCATAGTAATCCTTCGCTAGAGTGACAAACCACTCCTCAGTGGAGTCACCAAATGTAGATGCAAGGGTGTCACGTGGGTGAGGTGTAGGAGTGGTATAGTCGTAGCTCGTGACCAGAACAATGCTTGAGAAC
The DNA here is from genome assembly GCA_003255025.1 of Datisca glomerata. Classification (NCBI taxonomy): domain Eukaryota; kingdom Viridiplantae; phylum Streptophyta; class Magnoliopsida; order Cucurbitales; family Datiscaceae; genus Datisca; species Datisca glomerata. Next base: position 268,713 of record QANY01009406.1, read on the forward strand.
GTCAGGTAGGACGCCGGGAGGTGAAGGGGGAGAACTTTAGACACTCAAGGGTGGTGACAAATGCTTGCTCTCTCTCTAGAAGTGAGAGTTTCTCACTTTAGAAATGGGAGCTTCTCTCTCTAAAGTGGGAGCTTCTGTACATGAGGGTTGACGACCCGTAAAGTGAAACTCTTATGGCGTATCGGGAGTGTCTCCTCCAAGGACGTACCATGGAGTGTCACTCATGAGATGCACCCCAGGGGGTGCCGTCACTGAGGTGCCCCTTTTGAGGTGCCGCCACTAAGGTACTCATGGGGATCGTCCCCATGGCAGCACAATGGGGTGTCACACCTATGATAGCACCATTAATGTCACCTTCATGGGTGTACCATAGAGGTACATTGATAACTCTCCGTAATGTAACTTGTAGACACACCACTACACTATCACAACTAGTCATCACATCACAAACCACCAAGTCAAGTGACAAAGACTTGGGTGGATGTATAGTTGCCTGGGAACATTCGGGAGGCTATGGACTGACAGGATTATGGGCGAGGCTACGTTGTACTAGGCAGGGGACATACCTCCTCGGTACGACCACTCTAGACATTGAAGGTGTGCTACCCTCCCACCTTGGGGAGGGGTTTTGTATGAGAGATTCTTTGTAGAAGAGGCGTTGGGTGAACACCGTCGTTGCGGCTCACCGGTTAGGCGTGTTCTCCCTAGATCATGGTCATTACACAAAGACTCACATGGCGCCACCCGATTGGCTCATGAGTAATCCTCCTCTTACTCACCTAAGCATGACCAGTCAGCTTAGGTGGCACGATTAGATTGGCAGACTTGCAACTAATCAAGGGATTAGTTGCAATGGTCCTCCTCCTTTTGTTCACCTATAAAAGGAGGACTCCTCTTTCATTTGAGAGGATTGAAAATTTAGCGAGAGAACTTTAGAGAGAGAAATTCTCATTTCTAGAGTGAGAAACTCTCACTTCTAGAAAGAGAGAGAGAGAGAAAGCATTTGTCACCACTCTTGAGTGTCTAGAGTGCTCCCCCTTCACCTCTCGCCGTCCTCCCCGACGTTCTCAGGCGTTGTTCCGGTCACGAGCTAGGACTAGACCACTCCTACACCTCACCCACGTGACACCCTTGCATCTACACCTATCGTATCTCTCTCTTTGTCTCTCTCTCTCACTCTCTCACACTCTCTGTCTCCCCTTCGCCTCCCTCTCTATCTCTCTACTTCATTCAATTTCTCCTTATCTTTCTCATGTTTTTCTCTCACTCTCTCTTTTTTTCTATTTCTCTCTCTCATTCTCTCTCATTTCTTGTTTTGCCTGCGAAGCCAAAATGAATAGAGAGGGAGAAACCGTAAATGTACCTTTCAAATGTGATCATTCGTGAGTTGAAGGCATGAAGAAGAAACTGAATGTTGCAAATTTGATTGCAAGTTGAGGGCAAAGAAAGAAACGAAAAAAGAAGAATGACAGAAGAAAGTAATGAAAGAAGAGAAACAAGGGAGAAAATAAAGAAACAAAGCCACACGTTAATATTCTCGGTTGGAAGTTTATAATTTGATGATTTATTACAAGTTGGACATATACACCGTCGTAAATGTGAATTGTGATAACATGAAAAACATAAAAAAAATGTAGAGTAAAGATAACAATAGCTCTAGCAAGCGTCATCTTTAATGGTTAAATACGACGGTGGCTCTAGTCACCGTCGTATTTAAGCCACAAGTAGGAGATGTTAATACCACCGTCGTACTCAATGTGTAAATATGACGGTGAATCTGGACACCGTCATTCTTAATAGGACATATATTACGATGGTAGCTAGAGCCACCGCCGTATTGAAGCCACAAATAGGAGATGTTAGTACAACCGTTGTACATAATGTTTAAATAAGCCGGTAGCTCTAAGCCATAAATAGGAGATGCTCATACCACTATCATACTTAATATTTAAATATAACGGTTGCTCTAGATACCATCGTCTTTAATGGGAAATATATTATGACGATGGCTAGAGCCACTGTAGTATTTGAAGGAAAAAATAAACTAGACTTTTTTAATTGTAAGGGGTGACCTAATATAATAGGCCCTAGAGACATAGTCCTATTTGTCATACTTTTAAAATGAAGGTTAGTATAGCAACCATCGTATTTGGTGTTTCTACGATGGTTCCACGAACCATTGTCGTATTATTCAACGTTAATATGACGGTGGGTGCACTGACCGTCGTATTAGCTTTATAAGAAGCCCCGCTATATTTTTCACGTCAGACTATTACAGAACCGTCGTACTCATTTTTACACCACCGTCGTGGAAAATCATTTTTCTAATAGTGGGATCTAACTAGTTGAGCCACTGTATCATGATTACGCAAATGACAGAATAGAGATCGTAAAATTGTATAGTATTGTAGTAGTTGATATTAAACTCACACATTAATTTGTGAGCGATCTAATATATGAAAGAACTCCCTTAATAAATGACTCAACAACTACTAATTGCTTAAAGAGAATATTATGTGGATGAATCTCAGTTTTGCAAAACTAACTATGGTGGTTTCTATTGCATTTCATAAGCCGAGCATTGTATATTTTAAGTCGTGTCTTACTAACATTTCATGCTGTTAAAAGACACATCTAGACGCTGTGTTAAAGGTCCCATAAAGTCACACACTCTAATGAACTATAGTATCTACGTATTTGTGTGGAATTGAAAATGCCAGACCCTAGTTTAGGTTCGGTTTTGTTAAGCTCAATTACAGGCCAATTAAAAGACATTAATAATCCTCAAATCCAACACAGCAAGAATAGTTAAGATAATGAGTCATTAAAAATATGTCATTCCACATTAAATTAAAGATGCTATAGTTAAGTCAGACTTTGCTCGCACTGTAAATCATTCATTATTATTTGATTTAAAATAAAATTGACTTACACTTGGGCGTTAGTGAGAGATTGCTCGTAATTTACATACCATTTTATTTTTAATCACTTTTAAAAACTTATTTAATAAATGTATTTTTATTACTACTGTCGTAACGTGCATGCGACGCGACGCGACGATTGCAAAATCATTGTTTTAAAAATAAAATTCGGAGTCGCCACCAATCACTTTAGGACGTCATTGATCACCCAATTTTAAGATCAAATATTTTGGTCTGCAAAAATAGTTGGTTCGGGAGTCATTTTCGTGTGGGGAATGTATTAACACCCCATAACATCCATTATGAAAAATGATTACCAAATTTAATTAAATGCTATCCAAATTATCTTTTAAAATAATGTTATAAAAATTCAATTTTGAATATCTCATTTGGTATATTTTGCATCATAAAAATGAGCAAATAAATGACATTTAATGGGTGGTACAAAGATCATTGAAATTTTTTTTTTTTTATATTTTTCTTAAATCAAAGCATTATTAGAATTACTCTTGGTATCCTAAAAGTAACTACTCACCTCGGTAGTCCGAGAAATTTGGTATCCAAAAATTCCAAAGTCCGTCATCGGATTTTTTAGTGAAAACTAAATAAAAAAATTAACAAAATTTAAAAAAAAAATTTATGATTTTAATTTATGAACGTCAATTCTGATGATAAAAGAATGAAATAATAATTACATACAATCGTGACGATATGACAATAATCCATAAATAAATAAGAAGAGATAACTACTATAAAGAAAAAGAAAGAATAATGGAAAGAACTGTTAGAGATGATAAATATGTATAATAAATTTAAAAATATATATATAGAACAAAAATAATGAAACAATACGTGAAATAATTAAAAAATATACAAAAATAAATTAAAACAAACCAATAATATGTACTAAAAATATAGAAGAAATAAACAAAAACAAAAAAAAGAAATAAAATGCAAATAACAGCAAAAACACTACAAAAAATAAAAAAAAATACAGAAAAAAAGAACAAAAATAGACAGAGAGTGATGTCACCCTCTGTTTTTGTTTTTAATTTTTTATATATATTTAATAAATAAATTAAAAATAAATTTTGTTATGTGTAAAGAAAATTAATCTATGAAAAAAATGTTTAATTTTATGCATAATTGGCAGGAACTACTATTTTTGACTACATAGTCTATTAATTACCATTTTTCATTTGTTCCCTCAATGCTAATCAAATAACAAAATAAGATCATAGATGTAAACTAATTTAAGCAAGTGTCACTAAAAAAAAATTTGTTTGGAATATAAATATACCATTTTTTATTTTGGACTACTTAGTACACTAATTACCATTTTTCTTTTCTCCCTTCATTGCTAGGAATGATCATGGATAGTAACTAGTTCAAACAAATGTCACAAAAATGATGAACAAAAATAAAAAAGAAAAAAAGAAAAGACTTGCAAGAACATAAAAAAAGTTTAAATATTTGCATAATCTTGTATAAAAGTTTTTCTCTCTATTTTATGCATTTTTATATATGAAAAATTATCATAGGATATCTTTTCATAAAATGTACACTTTCAACTCATTAAAGGATTGATTCACATTGAGTTAATTTTACATCTCTAAAAAACTTTATCCTCATCCTCATTGATTGAGTTGATGACAAAAACATCTCATTATCAAACTTGTAGAGAAATCAACAATACATGAAAATAAAACTTAAGATTAAGGGTAGGATAAATGATAAAGAATGAGCAATCTATTATGTATAGAAAAGTAAACAAAGAAATATCAAATACATGAATATGAAGAAAATAGATGATGAATAATAATGAACATGATATATTGTAAGCTAAAATACAAGAAATTTGAACTAACTTAATAAAAAAAAATAGGAGAAGATGGAAGATGAATAGAAATGAAAACTCTCATTCTCTTCTTTTTTTTAAAAGTCTCATATTTTCTCAAGACCTATGGTACTCTCTCTAAACTCCCTTCTCCTTCTCACTCTCAAATCTCTCTTTTCAAGTGAAGACTTCCCCTCTATTTATAGGCAAACTTAGAGTTTCACTTTTTATTTTTAGTTTTTTTCCTTGTTTTATTTTTTAGTCCTTGGACAAATCTTCTTATTTTTAGACATTGGTCCATTTTTCAAATCATACACATAGTCTTAGACTCGTATATGGGCCAAAAAAATAAATTTTGTATTTTTAAAATATTGGATCAGACAAAATACGGTATCTACAGTTGTCCTCCTTTGTTCACACTTCTAAACTTAGAAGGTGTGCAAATGTGTAGATAAGTATTTTGATCGAGAAAAGACTATATAGATAAGGAGATTAAAAACCTCGACTTATTTGGGTTCTATGAAATGACAGAACTTATGAAATGGACCTGGATAGACACAGTCTTCGACCTCGACTCAATTCGGGTTCGATTTAACCCTATAAATTGAAATGGACCAGACGCTGACACCGGGCTTCGACCGCGACAAAGTCAGGTTTGATTTAACCTAAGATAAAGAAAGGACATGGACCTGGATAGACGCAGGCTTCAACCTCGGCTCGATGTGGGTTTGATTTATTCATATTAATTGAAACGGATCAGGCACTGACACTGGCTTCGACCGGGACAAAGTCGAGTTCGATTTAACTAACTTGAGTGCATGCATTCTATGCATGATTGTGAACATTTATAAGAAAATTATTTGATGATTTTTTTTAAAGTTGACTAATGTCACCATATCCTTCACCCTTCAATCAATCACTTGGCCTAGGGTCATGAACTCGCAATGAAGTATCGAGCATACTTTAAAGAAAATGTTGCATCCTTATTCATTGGTTTCTGCCCCAGTATTCGACTTCACATCGATGATGAAGAAAAATGAATAATTTCTCCACATTTTGCTTCTTTTTTGTACTTTAATTGCAATCCTCCAATCATGTTTTAGCCTTCATCATGTGCATACCGACTCTTTCGTGGTGACTTTTTAGATTTCACCTCGCACTCAGACCGCATTTCTTAGTTTCTATTCTTTTCTTTTTCCTTTTTTAATTATCTTTCACCCAACCAATTTTATGCTTCTGAGTTATTTCAGAGTAATTAATGATATCGTAGAATTAAGAAGAATAAGAAATAATGGAAATAATGAGAAGATGAAGTATATGTGATTGTCAACTAAGAAAGAAAAAAAGGCACTTCATTGATGATGAATAATGTTTACAAACAATGATTTGGAAAGAATTATGGAATAAGAATTTTTCTAGTATTCGAGACAACTCTTTTTAAAAATTCTTTTTGCTCAACTTCAATTTTCCCCTCCTTAGAGGAGTCAAACAATGTACTACATGACTGCATCAGAATTAATTGTATGCGGTAAATCATCTCCATCCATGTTTGTTCGCATGAGAGCCCCTCTAGAGGAGGCCTTCTTCATAATGAAAGGTCCTTCGTAATTTGGGGTCCACTTCCCCTGGCGATCCTTTTGATATGAGAGTATCTTTTTCAACACCAAGTCTCATTCTCGAAAACATCGGGGGCGTAATTTTTTGTCATATACTTGCATCATTTTCTTTGATATAATTACCCTCTACATAATACAGTCAATCATTTTTCCTCGATGAAATTCAATTGCTCATATCGTGTTTGTACTCACTCTGCTTCTTCTAATTTTACCTCCATTAAGACTCTGAGGGAGGTAATTTCTACCTCAACTGGAGGTACCGCTTCCATGCCATATACCAAAGAGAATGGCGTTTCCCCAGTTGATGTTCGGACTGATATGCGGTACCCATGTAGCGCAAATGGAATCATCTCATGCCAATCCTTATAAACCTCTGTCATCTTCTCTATGATCTTTTTTATGTTCTTATTGGTTGCTTCCACTGCCCCGTTCATCTTCAGACGATAAGGAGATTAATTACGATGCTTAATTTTGAATTGCTCACATAATTCTTTCACCATCTTGTTATTTAAATTGTCTCATTATTTGTGATGATCCTTCCAGGTAGACCATATTGGAAAATTAATTCCTTTTGAATGAACTTAACTATCGCACTTTTGGTTACACTCGTATAAGAATTCACCTCCACCCATTTGGTAAAATAATCTATAGAGACCAAAATGAAACGATTCCTGTTAAAGGTTTTTGGTGTGATGAGACCAGTGACGTCCAATAGAGAACAACCAAGGTGTGACCATGACATATAAAGGGGATGCGAGTACGTGAATTTTATCCGTATAAATTTGACATTTATGACATTTCTTGGCGTACTTGATGCAGTTAGATTCTAGAGTTAACCAATAATATCCTCCTCTAAAGATATGTTTGGTCATCATATGTCCATTAGCATGAACACCACAAATTCCTTTGTGAACCTCCTCTATGATTTAATTCGCTTCCCCTAGCATCAACACATCTTAAGAGCATCATATCATGGTTTCTTTTGTAGAGTATTTCACCATTCAAGGAAAAACTCATGGCAATCTTCTAATACTGTGTTTATCATTCTCAAAAGCTTTGGATAGATATTCCCCGTTCTTTATATACTGCTTAATGTCCTAATACCATAGTCTTGTGTCTGACTCTTATTCAATACTCATACAGTGAGCAGGAAAATCTCGCTTCTCAATTTTTATGGGTTGCACTTCTTCCTTAAAGTCTGAGGCCAATATGGATGCTAGAGTTGCCAGTGCATCTGTAATTTGACTATTCTCTCTGGGTATATGGTCAAATGAGATCACTTCAAAAGTTTGGCTTAACTTAGTTACATGTTTGTTGTAAGGTGCCAGCTTGAAGTCTCTAGCTTCTCATTCCCTGTTTAGTTCTCGTATACTAATAACGAATCTTTGTACATTTGAAGCTTCCTTATCTTCATATCATAAGTTGCTTGAATTCCCATGGAACATGCCTCATATTTTGCCACATTATTTATACAATCAAAACATAGTCTTCCATGAATGGGAAAAACTTTCTCTCAGAAGATATGAGGATTGCCCCAATTCCATGTCTTACATCGTTAGATGCACCATCAGATAACATTGTCCACAATTCTGGATCTATAGATTCTCCTTCATTTTTAATATGACCGATATGTTCTCATTAGAAAAATCAAACTTCATAGGCTCATAATCTTGCACTAGTTGATATGCCAGATAATGTACACTTCCTTTTATTGACTTTCTCGTGAAATAGACAATATCATATTCTGTAAGCAACATTTTCCATTTAGCAATTCGCCCAGAAAGTGATGGCTTTTCAAAGATATACTTGATTGGATCCATCTTTGAAACTAACCCAGTGGTGTGGTATAACATGTACTGTCTAAGCCGATGAGCAACCCAGGATAATGCACAGCATGTTTTCTCCAACATCGAATAATTAGCCTCATAGTTTGTGAACCTTTTGCGTAAATAGTATATTGCTTGTTCTTTCCTTCCAGAGGTGTCGTGTTGACCAAGTACGCAACCCATGAATTTTCCTGTTACTATAAGATACAAAATGAGTGGGTGCCCTAGAGTTGGAGGAACAAGTATCGGTGGATTTTGTAAGTATTCGCAATCATCATTACATCCTTCTGTATCGCTTTTACAGAGATGTTTAAAGATAGGTTTAATCTATTTTGCAGTTAGTTGTGAGATGAACCAGACTATGTAATTTAATCTCCTCAAGAAACCTCTAACTTCTTTTTGAGTTTGAGGTGGCAGCATATCAATGATGGCTGGAACATTGCTAGGGTCAACTTTTATTCCTTCCTTGTTCACGACAAAACCAAGTAGTTTCCCTGAAGATGCTGCGAATGTACACTTTCTCGGGTTAAGCTTTAACTGGAACTTTCTCAACCGTTCAAATAGTTTCCGCATAGTGACGGTGTGATCTTCCCCTTGATGAGATTTGGCAATCATATCATCAGCGTACACTTCGATTTCTTTATGCATCATGTCATGAAACATTGTTACCATTGCCCATTGATAACTCGCCCCTGCATTCTTTAGACCAAATAGCGTAACCTTATAAAAAAATGTAACTCACAAAGTTATAAAAGATGTCTATTCATGGTCTTCGGGAGTCATTTTGATTTGGTTATACCCTAAAAAACCATCCATGAAAGAGAAGGTTGAATGTCCTGCAGTGTTATCTACTAAGACATCGATATGGGGTAATAGAAAATTATCCGTGGGGATTGCCCGAATTAAGTCTCTATAATCGATGCACAGCCTTACATTTCCATTTTTCTTCAACACTAGAACTGCGTTAGCAACCCATTCAGGGTATTTTACTACTTCTAGAAAACTCGCATCTAATTGCTTTTTAACTTCGTCTTTGATCTGTACCAGCATGTCTAATTTTATTTTTCGTAACTTTTGTTGCACTAGTTTAATTTTAAGCATAAGTGGCAAATGATGAATCACAATATCAGTGTCTAGACCTGGCATATCTTGGTAAGACCAAAAGACGTCAATATACTCTTTGAGTAAGTCGATTAATTTTCAGCGGCTTTGGCTTGTCGTAGAAGTGCCGATTTGGACTTCTTTCGTCTCTCCATCCAATCCCAAATTTATCACATCCGTTAACTCTTCATATGGTTGAGTTATTTTATCATCCTCTTCTACAATTCTTAACATTTCCAGAGATGGTTCAAAATTATGCTCGTCACTTTCATCTGACTCTACGCTAAAAATGTGATTGTCAAAGTTATTGTTTATGCTCTTTTTTTTTAAATCACCATTCTTGAACCTGAATCAGATTATTGGATGAAAGGAAGGCGAGAAGAAAATAAATAATGCATGAGTATGAACAACATTTCAGAAATGGAAAAAGTAGACATGAAAGGAAGAAAAAGAAAGAACTGGAATTGTACTTATCATTAGCAAAAGAAAATGAAATAAATTTTTAAATTTTCATTCAAGGAGATGACATGAAACAGACGATACCATAGGCCCATAACAACAAAATTCCTAAGGCATTGGGTAGAATCATTAGAATTTTGGCATGAACACGTTACTCCTGAAAATTCTCTTGAAGCACTGGTAGCTCGGTGACGTCCCAATTGTTAAGCTAATGATCTGAATCGTATCGAGAAATCAAGTCCTATGTACATACACTTGATGATTTTCCCAAGATTGCGGATATTAAAAGCTGGGCAATATCATCTTTAAGTTCGTACTGCTCTACTATAACCGATTCTTCGAATGAAATTCCCCACTTCTGAATGATTCAGAAATATAAGGAATGATCGTCGTTTCCATATTGAATTCCCTATTTTCGAGCCTAACAATCCTCTTTTCTTTCTTTTGAGCTTTTACTCCCCTTCTATCAGCCTTGGTCGGTCTATATCCAAGCCCAACCTTTGTTCATTCTTGTCCCACTTGATTAACTTATTTATGCCTCGATGCTTACCGTCGAGTCTTTTGCCTGGCTTGTATCCCCCTTTTATCATTAACTTTGCCACCATCTGAGATGTTTTTGATATGCTTGATGTTGAAGTGAGTTTCCCACTAGCAACAAATGTGGTGTTCACAATCTCAAATGATCAAAATGAGCACTCCAATGTTTCTTCTACCACCTCGACATACGGCATGGTAGCCGGCTTGAATACCAATAAATATTCTTCCTCATATATACAAATGAGTTTATGATCCATTATAAATTTTAACTTTTGATGTAAGAAGACGGTACTGCCCCGGCAGAGTGAATCCATGGCCGACCTAAAAGAAAATTGTATGCTAGATTTATGTCCATCACTTGGAAAATAATATTAAATAGGCATGACCCGATTTAAATTTGTATCTCTATGTCTCCGAATACTTCTCTTCGGGTACCGTCGAATACTCTTACTATCATCATGCTCGGTCGCATATGTGTCGCGTCCACAGGGAGCTTTGCTAGTGTGGATCTTGGCATTACATTTAGAGACAAGCCATTATCAATCAATACTTTTACAATCCCTATATTTCACGGATATATGTAAAGCTCTGGTGTGTCCAGTACCATCGACATGGATTTCATCATCTGTGAAAGTGATAAAATTTGGTGCAGTAATATTTTCCACAATTCCACTCAACTTCTCCACCGTAATGTCATGACAGACATATGCTTGATTCAAAACCTTCAATAATGCTTGGCGATGTAGTTCAGAATTCAGAAAGAGTGACAGTAAAGATATGCGAGCAGATAAGCGATTAAGTTGCTCTATCACCATATACTAGCTTTGCATGATGAGCTTAAAAAATTCACATACTTCTTCTTCAGACACTGATCTTTCTTTCTCTGTACCTCTTATTATATATGGGTCTATAACTTGGCCGCTAAGCATTTCTCCTTGAAACTCATGACCATTGTCGCCTTCTTTGGCTTTCCATTTCCTTTCCCTTTCAAACTCATCGCTTTATCCATTTTAAAACTTCTGGCGTGTAGCATCTGCCACTCCTCGTCATCCCACCTCATATCCGTATGTCCATGGTACTGTTCTTGAATTTTGTCATTACTGCTTGTAATGACCTCATATCAGGGTCTGACGGATTTAGGGCTTGCGTTTTGTCGTTACCGCTTGTAATGACCTCATATCCATATATCCATCGTACTGCTCTTGAATCCTTGTAAGCAAACGCACCCAGTATTTGGATGGTGATGAGCATCAGAGCATAAGACGTAGTGGTGCGAGTTAACTTTTCCTCATAATATATTGTGAGAGGTTTTGGGATATTGGATGACACTTCAACATTAACTTCAGATGATTCTTTAGTTAATGAAAATACTTTTCCATCTTCTTTCTAATGTAGGGTACATCTACCCAACACGATCATAGGATAAAGACGTTTCTAGGAAGCATATGCATGACTTTGATTGTTTGTTTCATAAGAATGTGGTGGGGAATACAATTGAGGAATGTGCCGATTTTAAAATGGAAGTGCAAAAGTTGTTGGATGCAAAGATACTTACAATAAGTCATAAAGGAGAAAGGGAATACCAGGAAGATGATTCTTTAGTCCTCATGATAACTAAAGAATCATCTTCCAGGTATTCCCTTTCTCTTTTATGAATTATTGTAAGTATCTTTGCATCCAACAACTTTTGCACTTCCATTTTAAAATCGGCACATTCCTCAATTGTATGCCCCACCACATTCTTATGAAACAAATAATCAAAGTCATGCATATGCTTCCTAAAAACATCTTCATCATGTGATCGTGTTGGGTAAATGTACCCTACATTAGAAAGAAGATGGAAAAGTATTTCCATTGACGTGCTCAGATCTTCCACGTCCTTCTTTCTATATGAAAAATATTCCTCAATTGCATTTACTGCAAGATTCCCATGATTTGGTAGAGGGTTGGAATTGATATATGGGTTCCCGTTAGCCGTTTTGAAATTCAACCATCTAGGCTTGATCAAATCCTGTACTCTACCTTTTAATGTCGTGCAATTCTCAGTCGAATGTCCCAGCGTGATAATAACAGCGAGCAGTCAGATCATACCACCATGGGTATGGTGGCTGTAGAGGTTCATAAGGAATCGACACCAATTAATAATTCCGTATCAATTGAGGTAAGAGTTCTGTATATGAAATGTGGATTGGATCATATTGGACAAAATGTTGATTATTTCTATTTTCCCTCATAGGTTGAGCATCATGACCAACATTTTGCTGATGAGTCGGTGGTCTGAAATCGAGTCTCGGGTTGTTTTGAAATGCTGATTGTTGAGAGTAATAATTATACAGAATTTTAGAGGTATTTGCCACATATAATGTCACATATTTGGGTCATTTACTATACTTTGGGAATCCCGGCCTCGGGTTCGTAGTTTGTGATAGGTACCCAAAATTTATCGTCTGTACGTCTCCTTCTTTTCGCTTCAATGGCGGCACCTTGTTTACGATTGATGTATCTGATATGACTTTCAAAATTCTTTGGTTCTTTACCCCATATTCAATCATTTCACTAATCACTATAATATCATAAAAGTTGTTTGAAACGTTTCTAATCATCCTATCGTAGAATGGAGATTTCAAGGTGTTGATAAACACTACAACCATCTCCTTTTCTGACAAGGGGGTGTATCAGAACAACTAATTCCCTCCACCTTTGCATATATTCTTTAAAGCCTTCATTAGGCTTTTTCTCCATCCTTTGTAAATCTAAACGATCAGGAGTCATGTCTATGTTATACTTGTATTACCTTAAGAAAGCATCAGCTAATCTTTCCACCTCCGAATATGTTGGTTATCCAATTGGATATACCAGCGAGATGCAGCCCCTGTCAAGCTATCTTGAAAGAAATGAATCAGCAGCTTATCATCATTTGCATAAACAGCCATCTTTTTGCAATACATAATAAGGTGACTTCTCGGGCATGTACTACCATCATATTTTTCAAACTCGGGTAGTTTGAATTTGTGTGGGATGGTTACATCTAGGACCAAACAAAATTGGGTGGCGTCAATGGTACCATATACATCTGACCCTTCAATGGCGCACAATCTTTCCTATAAAAAGTCCAGCTTATCTTTCCATAGCGGGTCTTTGCTTGGTTTAGTAATAGGCCTCTACCACTTTGGGTCATCAACATCGTGTATGATGACTGGCTCATTAGTGGGTTCGCCTTGTGGAATGAAAGTTTGGTTGTGGCCAGGTGCCATAATGGATGGGTTGTACCTAATTTTTCCTGTCTGCATCATTTCCTGGACATTTGGAAATGGATAGTGCTGGATATTTACTCGTGGTGAAGCATGCTGAAAGTGGTCCGTCTGATGACATTGATAGGTTGGAGTGAACCCAGGAGGGTAAGGTGGAGTATCGTTTGGCAGTTGATTTTGTGATAATTAAGCCCCTTGCGGATTATCAAGACAGGCTTTTCCCGTACTCACGGTGAAGAGTTCTAGGACTCTGACCATTTGCTCTTTCAGCTCCTTAATTTCTTCTTTCATTTCGTCTCGTGATTGCTCTCTTTCCTGCTCGTCCATGACCCTAACTTGAGCTCGCGTTCGATAGGGATATCAGAGTGACAAGCTATCTTTGAAAAGTTTTTTTAAATAAATAAAAACAAAACAATGAGATGGTAGATTTTGCTAATGAAGAAGAATAAATAATAATAACAATAATAATAATGAAAGTAAATTTATGCATGAGAAATGATATTGCGCGAAGTAAAACTCCAAAAGTACTCAATTTCATTCAGTTAGTAGAGTCATCCACTACATTAAAGTATGTATAAGTCAACTACACTACTCCGCAATATGAGTTTATACTAAATGACCCAAATCTCTGTTGATTTCTTCCAAAAACTTAGACAAGTTCTCCACATTAGGATGGATGGGTAAAATATTTTTTTTAAAAAATGATGCTTGTTCTGCCAAATTGCTCGCCCTCACAGCCACGCCTTTAAGCCATCCCATAACCTTCCCTGATCGTTGTCAAATCAAGTTGTGCTCTTGTTGCAGTAATTGGTAGTCATATCTCAGTGCGTCGACATAGCATCATTATTTCATGTCAATTTCTCAGCCACGTTCTGATACGCTCAACTTGGTGCTCAAGGCTTCCAATGAGTTTCAATAGTTCTTCACTATCATTTGGTGCTCGGTCTTCCGAACTTTTTTATTCTTTAAATCAACTTATAAATTATCAGCAATTCATCGTAATGAGTCATATTATTTTTCTAACTCAACGATGTACGCATTCTTCTTATCAACAACCCCCTTAACCTCTTCTAAAACCTCTTGTACAAGCTTATTTTTCCTTTCTAGTTTCATGATTTGATCCTCTTGTTCATAGATTACCCCTCAAAAATTCTCATTGTCATCTGCTATCCTTCTAATTTTGTTGTTCAATTTGCGAGTGTCAGCTCCCAACTCTAAGTTTTTTTGCTTCAGATATTCTTGATCCTTAACCTTGTTTCTCAAATCTCTGAGTTGTTTTTCAGCTTTGATCCTGTGTTTGCTAGAAAAATTCGTCTCAACTATTAGACGTCTGTTTTCTTCCAAGAGAGCTAAATTCTTTTGACGCTCCTCATATAACTCATCCCGCTCCTCCTTTTTAACAATCTCATGATGAGCTTCCAGTAAAATATGTGATTGTAAATCCTCAACTGGTAGGGCAATAGTTACTTTTCCTATACTCTCAAACCACATTTCATACTCCTTTGTGCAATTCGTATGATTCTTCTCATTCCGCATCCTTCTCGTTATTTTCCAAGCTCCAATTAGCTACTGCAATTTTTGTTCAATATCTTGATAATCATAAACGATCTCAATGTCCTTCAATGCATGCATGGCAGGGATAAACTATCTTAACTATTATTAACGGAGCACCATTAAAGGAACATAACTAGTACAACCTCATGGTCCTGGGAGCGGGACCCATTGATAGTCGCCACATCTGTAGATCATCAATGTCAACGACATCCATTGGACTTTTCAAATAACATCCTCATCTTTCAACTTTGATAGGTGTGAGAGCCAGACCCCTTTTGTGAGAAACAGGGGATTCCATTTGGCCATTCTGAATTCTGCAATGGGGATTCTCGTCTTCATCCATGAACTTGTAAACTTAACTTGAGGACATTTGAAATCTGGTGGACATCTTACATGGCTAAGAATCCAAATACACAAAAGAGATGGAGAGGCGATGAACTTCCCTTTTTCCAAGCACTCATAAGTGATTTAAGGAATGAAAAGTCTCAGCTAGAATTGAGATAAAAAGGTTAACCCCATGTTCAACTTGCAGGAATAATTTTATCACTTTATCATCCACATAACCTTGAATCTTTGGAAACAACACGGTGTCATATATACACATAGCATAAAGAGCCATACCCTTATCTTTCTTCAAGACATTTTGGGTGAGATCTAGGAGGTAATCCAGTGGCACATACTCGTTGCTCCCTTTAACTTTCAATATTTTCTCAATCTTAGATGCATGGACAGTACCCAAGAGCTTGGATAAAGCTCTCTTCAATGTGATCTTTTTGTCGTCATTATAAACTTTATCCGTGCTTTGTAGCGGGACGTTAATTAGAACTTGATATTTTTCAATTATAGGAGTAAGATCAATTGTTCCAAAGGTGAAACATTTGTACACAGGGTCCCAGAAATGCATTAAAGCCTTAAGAACGAGAACGTTGACTATAATATACAGAAGATAAGCGATGTGATCATATTTGCCGACAAATAAATTTTTCTGCTCCGGTGAAAAATCCTCCCATATCTTCTTCAACATGTCCAAGTCAGTGTGTGAAACTCTATCTTAGTTATTGAAAGTATAAGAACGACATCTTCCCTTTTCAGGCAATCTCCTTTTGGCTTCTACATTTCCTCTGACCATTGGGCTACTGTAACTTGATCTTCTATCACACTCGAAGTAAAAGTCATGGTCTCTAAAATATGAATGAATTGAATACTTTTTTACAATCCCTATTACCCAACTGATGCATATATGTAAAAAAAGAAAGGCGAAGTCTAAAGTGAAACAATGAGAAAGAAAAGAAATGTTTAAAGAGCGTGGACATATATACATGAACAAAAATAGTCATGATATCATAATTAAGCAGAATCTCTATTTCTATCAAACATTGGTCATGAGATGGGCTCTAAGAACAAAATACATGTGTGGTTGGGTTCTCAAATCTCTTAGTAGGCTCTCAGGTTGTCTTCACTATTATCCGACGGAGTAACATGGGCCCCCAAATGGTATCCCGAAATGGTCGACCTAAGTGAGAACTTTCATGACCAGCACGGGAACCGCAGTTCCATGAAGGTATTCCACTACTCATTCTCGCTAATTCTAAAAGAAAAGCCTGGGTAAAGGGCTAGTGTATATGTGTGAAATTAGAAATTATATAAAGAAATATACGTCGTAAAAAAAACAACTATATACAACTACAAGCATGAATTAGAAAAAAAATAATGAATCAAATAAACAAACAAAGAGCCACACAAAATGATAGCATATGATGAAATTTTACCTTGACTCTTTATCGATCTAAAAATGGTTAGACCAATTGTAAGCTCCCCAGTGGAGTCGCCAAGCTGTCGCGACATGGATGCGACGCAGAGCGGAGATTGAAAAATCCTTTTTGAAAAAAAGAAATTCAGAGTCGCCACCAATCAATTTAGGGCGTGATTGGTCACCCAATTTTAAGATCAAATATTTTGGGCTGCGAAAATAGTTGGTTCGGGAGTCATTTGCGTGTGAGGAAGATATTAACACCACACAAAAACCATTATGAAAAAAAGATTACCAAATTTAATCAAATGCTATCGAAATTATCTTTTAAAATAATGTTATGAAATTCAATTTTGAATGTCCCATTTGGTACATTTTTCATCATAAAATGAGCAAATAAATGACCTTTAATGGGTGGTACAAAAACCATTGAAAAATTATTTTTGTTTTTTATATTGTTCTTAAATCAAAGCATTATTGGAGTTACTCTTGGTATCTTAAAAATAACTACTCATATCGGTAGTTTGAGAAATTTGGTATCCCAAAAAATTCTGAAGTTCGTCATCGGTTTTTTAGTGAAAACTAAATAAAGAAATTAATAAAATTTAAATCAAATTATTATAGTTTTAATTTATGAACGCCAATTCTGATGATAAAAAAATGAAATAATAATCACATACAATCGTGACGATATGACAATAATACATAAATAAATAAGAAGAGATAAAAACTATAAAAAACATGGAAAGAACTGTTAGAGATGATAAATATGTATAATAAATTTAAAAAAATATATAGAATAAAAATAATAAACAATACCTGAAATAATTTAAAAAATATGCAAAAATAAGTTAAAACAAGTTTTTTATGTGTAAATAAATTAATCTATGAAAAAATACATAATTTCATACATAATTGGCATGAGTATGCTATTTTTGACTACATAGTCTATTTATTTCTTCCCTCAATGCAAATCAAATACCAAAAGAATGATCATGGATGGTAACTAATTTAAACAAGTGTCATTAAAATAAATAAATAATTTTGTTTGAAATATAAATATATCATTTTTTTATTTTGGACTATTTAGTTCACTAATTACCATTTTCTCTTTCTCTTTTCATTACTAGGAATGATCATGGATGATAACTAGTTTAAACAAGTGTCACCAAAAAAATCAATAAAACTTTTAAAATAAAATAATTTTTGTTTGGGATATAAATATACCATTTTTTTTATTTTGGACGACTTAGTTCACTAATTATCCTTTTTCTTTTCTTCTTTTATTACTAAGAATGATCATGGATGGGAACTAGCTCAAACAAAGGTCACAAAAATGATGAACAAAAATTAAAGGGAAAAGACTTGCAAGAACATAAAAAAAAACTTAAATATTTGCATAATCTCGTATAGAGGTTTTACTATCTGTTTTTTTACATTTTTATGTATGAGAAATTATCATAGAAGATTTTTTCATCAAATGTACACTTTCAACCCATTAAAGGGTCGATTCACATTGAGTTAATTTTACACCCCTCAAAAGTTTTATCCTCATCTTCATTGATTGAGATCATGATAAAAACATCTCATTATCAAACTTGTAGAGAAATCAACAATGCATGGAAATAAAACTTAAGAATAAGAGTAGGAAAAATGATAAAGAATGAGCAAATATTTTATGTATGGGAAAGGAAACAAAGAAATATCAAATACATGAGTATGGAGAAGAGAGATGATGATAATAATGAACAAGATATATTGTATGCTAAAATACAAGAAATTTGAACTATCTTAATAAAAAGAATTGGTGAAGATGGAAGATGAATAGAAATGAAAACTCTCATTCTTTTTTTTAAAAGTCTCATATTTTCTCAAGACCTCTCTTTCTCTCTCTAAATCCCTTCTCCTTCTCACTCTCCAATCCCCCCTTCCAAGTGAAGACATCTCCTCTATTTATAGGTAAACTTAGAGCTTCACTTTTTATTTTTACTCATTTTGTTCTTTTTTATTTTTTAGTATTTGCACAAATCTTCTTATTTTTAAGTATTGAGCTATTTTTCAAATCATACATATAGTTTTAGACTAGTATATGAGCTAAGAAATAAAATATATTTTTAAAATATTAGACCGGATAAAATACGATATCTACAACTGATATTGGATATTTTCTAATAACCGACAAATTTTTTATTGTGGCAACAAAAAACAAAAGCTCACATCATTGTATCTACCGATCCCAATCCTTTTTAACGACTAGTCGGTTTTCTTTGACTCTTTTCCTTCACTGCCAGATGCTGTACGCAACTACAGAACTAACAAAGGTAAGTTAAAGCCCATTTGTTCTCTTCCTTTATCTTTTTCCTTGTTCTTTTCCTTGCTTTGTTTTGCTCTATACAAAACGCTAAAATTAAAAAGACTTACGGCACCTTAAACATTGAAGACAAAAACAACTCTTCATTTTATTTTCCAGATTCTTACAAAAACAAAAAGGTGAATACTAATTTTCATTCATTTCTTACAAGTTTGTTTAACACAACAGTTCAGCCACGCACGCAAAATGTGAATTTTGTTACCTGTTTAGTTCTGGATATTGATGTTCGAAAAGGCTTCCTATTCTTTGTGTTTGTTAGTTTCAAAAAGAAAAAAACAAAAAATTAATTTATAAAATATTCATAAATAATCAACTTACTCAAGTGGTAATCCAACTATCAAGAGTGAAATTTAATTTGTCATAATAAATAAATAATTATAAAATATTAAACTGTGTCAAATTAATAGAATTAGTAATGCGAAAAATAAATAACACATAATTTAAATAGCAGAAATATAAATATTTGGAAAATTAAATGTAGAGCGGCATTTAAAAGTGTGAGAAGAGAGATTTTGAATCCAATACCACCCTTATAGATTTTGAATTTCACAATTTTTTTACATGTGAAGACCAAATCTTACGATATCAGTAAGCTTACAGATGCTAGTTAAACTTGACAATAATGTGTTTATCCAGATATAATAATTTCTATGATCTCACATAAGCAGAATATTCAATTTAAGTTAAAATATAATCGTGTTCACTCAAAAAGTTTGCCAGTTAAAAGCTCAAAGATTTTTCTAGTGATTTAAGCGTGTATGAAGGAGAGAAAGATTAACACGAGCTCTTGGTATTTATAGGTTTAAAAAACATATTTGATAAGTAAAATGTGAAAAATGTGACAGATAGCAGTGAGAAATGCTTGGCTAGTTTGCTTTTTTTGCTTACTAGTCTTTCTTTTTCGTCAGTTTTGATCCTCCTAGCTACTTCAATATTCCTCCTAACGTCCAATGTTTCTCCATAGGTATATAAAAGATGATATTTTTAAGGAAATTTATATTCTAAAAATCCTATTTGAATGTCAAAGGCAAAGAAAATCAATTTATGAATTTTTAGTGTTTGGACAGATATAGTATTTTTCCTAGATAGGAATAGGGTATATTAATTGGTATGAGTAATTCTACACTGACTAAATAATTGATCAAGTTTTAAATACCAAACGATGTGTCAATCATTTATAGGTTAGTGTTTTCACACTCATTAAAATATTTTAAAAATATCAACATATAAAATATAAATGAGTGACACATCACTTGATCACTTAAAACTTGATCGGTCTAGAACAACTCTAAGCGGTACTCCCAAAAGTAATTTTGAGCTTAATAAATGTAAATAATTTGAGTAAACTCCTAAATAAATTTACATAGTAATAAAATTAATATATTCTTGCTCTTAAATTTTCATGCTTTTGGTATTTATTATAATTCTTGAATACTTGATTGAATTCACTAATAATCTCAATGTTTTGTTATCTACAAAAGCTACCTCATAGAATTTATAAAATTGACACAAAAAATACCATTAATTTCTCAATATATTTTCTTTTCTCAAATTTATATGTAGAGGTACAATATGAAGATGTATTTTATTATTTGGATAAAAAAATTAATATGAATTATTTATGCGATGAACATCGTGGAAAGAAAAAAAAAAAAGAATAACAACATATGTGTCAGTTTCCTAGAAGAAAACTCAAATATTAAAAAAGGACAAAAATTATTTTGAAAAAACAATCTATTCATTTTTATTCCCAGAGAAGCTTGAATTTCCGACTTTATTGTTGCCCATTGTTACTATTGCTAGTGGTAGCATTGGAGTTACTGTTGTTGGCAGCAGCGACAACGTTGGCATTATTATTGGTGCTGCTAATTATGTTGTTCGAATTAGGACCACCAATGATAGAGCTTATGGCGGCAGCTAAAGCAGCAGTGAAATTTGGATCTGCTGCGATGGCGGCAGTAGCTGCACTCAAGCTCTCAGTCAATGAATTCTGCTGCTGCGGTGCCAATTGGCAATGTACACTGTCTGTGTCTTGAGACATTTGTAGGCCAGAGAATTTTGATTGGTTAATCAGCGATTGACCAAAATAATTATGAGCTGGTAGCAATGGGATTCCTGGTAAATTGGGATTTATGTTTTGAGATGGGATTTGGAATTGGGGTTGTGACCCTTGGAATTGTAAAGGATTTGCCGTTTGTGTGAGGTCTAATGTAACAGTAGGAAATGGGGCTGAGGCTGAGATTGTCGCAATGCTTGAGGAACATGGGAGAAGTGTCCTGGTTAAGAAATTTGAGTTCAATAGACCATCTGCACTAGACATTGACCCTGATAACAGCATCCGGGCCGCTGACGATGTTGTTGATGCCATTGCCATAGCGGCTGGTGGTAGTGGATGGATGTGGTTGCCTTCGTATGTTGTTATTAGGATCGTTCTATCTTCAGCACACCTTTGTACCTTCACGTTCAAATTTAACACATATAACACTTCATTAGCCATATAAAATATATAATTAAAGAAATGGTTAATTAATTACACTCCTGCACCTCTGATTTAAAGGACAAATTCGTTTTTCGCAGCAAGTTTCTAAAATATTTACTAAAACCTCATAACACCCATAATCGTGTACCATGTTGCAACATGCGTCCACTTCCGTCATAGTTTTTGACAGAAAACGTTATCACATGTGTTTCATGTCATAACAACAAAGCTAAATTAGAAACATACATCTTAACGTTATAGCGCACATCCACTTTACACTCTGAGTTCTAGAAACTTACACTAAACATCCCCACCTTAACAAAAGTGATACATGTTAAGCCCTACGTCCACTTCTATTAGTATGTTAGGCTGAAAGTGTTAAGATGTGTTTTTCACGTGGTGGTAATATCAAAGGTAAAGTTTCTAAAATTGTCCACAAAGTCTCAATCAACATTTTCACCTCACCTACCATTTTAATTCTTCAAAGATTTAAGAAATAGTTGTGAGACGTAAGGGAGGAAACTGATCCTCCATCAAATTTGATCAAAGCTTTTTTTCTCCAAAGCTTCAGCAGTGTCCAAGCTAAAATATTGCATGTTAAGGATCGGAACTAGGGGTGTTTCTATACTCATAAAATAGCTTATTTGAGCCTCGTGGTTTGGAGCTGGTTTTACGCAAGAGTTTCGTGGTGTTCTATATTGTCTGTTGAAGTTCAGACAGATTTGAAATCAAGCTCATTTAGCCGGAGGGAACAAGCATGACCACTAAATGAACTAGATTGAAAAAGGCCCATAATACCACTATTTTTCTCCAGGTATTCTTCCTCTTCCAATAGAAAGACATTTGTACTCACAAAACAAAAGTGATACATGTTACACCCCACGTCCACTTCCGTTAGTATATTAGGCGGAAAGTCTTCAGGCGTGTTTTTCACGTGGTAATATTAAGGGTAAAGTTACTAAAATTGTCCACAACGTCCCAATCAACACTTCCACTACCATTTCACCTTTACTGCCACTTACAACTACCATTTTAATTCTTCTGATCCTCCATCAAATTTGAGCAAAGCTTTTTTTTCCAAAGCTTCAGTAGTGTCCAAGCACAAAATATTGCATGTTTAAGGAACGGAGCTAAGGGTTTCTATATTCATAAAACATCTTATATGAGCCTCGTGGTTTGAAGATGGTTTTCCGCAATACTTTTGTTGAATTCTATATTGCCTAATGAAGTTCAAACAAGTTTGGCATCTGCATTTTGCGGGCTTCTTTCCGTTTATTTTGAGGTTCCAATCTCCAACTTGGCCTGAGGATTTCATAGTAGCGATGAGTTTCCCTACATTTCATCACATTTGGGGCTATGTTCATCATCAAGTTCAACATGTCATCCTATTTTAAACACATTAATCGTTGCTCCCTTCACGTCTTGAAATCAAGCTCATTTAGTGAGAGGGAAGAAGCATGACCACTTGATGAACTAGACCGAAAATGCCCCATAATACCACAATTTTCTCTATGTATTCTTCATCTTGAAATAGAAAGAGTTCTACAAAAGAGTCTACACAATTTTAACATTGTCTCTATCATTGAGTTCATCAATACCGTCCTCTTCATCAGCGTAAAACCTTCATCTAATACCTGTTACTCACTTTCGACACTTTCATGTCGTTGCCCTCCATAATCGGAGTCACGCTCCCTTGAGCTCTTGTAAAACACATCATGGATTGGATAAGACAATCAAATAAAAATGGTACGAGAGATGTGTGGGAACTAGGCAAGTTAATCTTTCTTTTGTTTAATAAAATCTAGTGTTTCACACTACTCGAAAATCACAATATTTCTCAGTTCACTGCCCAAAAAGTTAAGGGAGAAGATGAAGTAAAAGCCAACCCCTATTCTTTGACAAAAAACTCTGGTATCTAGGACGACTTTACCCCTAATATTAAAGCACATGATAACACTCTCTGTCAAAGTTCTAAAACTCAAGGAAAGTTCTAAAACTCAAGGTGCAAAGCCACGCTATAAATTTAGAGTGCACGTTTATAATTTCCCATTAATGTTACCACGTGAGACGCACAGGGTATTGCTTTTCCATCAAAAAATATGAGGGAATTAGATGGAGGGTGTAAACATTAGAATGTTTAGTAGAATTTTCAGAAACTAAGGGTGTAAAGTAAATTTTCTCTATAAAACTAGGATGCACGTGTGTAGTGTAAATGGTCATCGTGGGTTTAGGATTTTGCTCCCTTCATTTCGTGAGTTCGAACTAGGGGTCATGCAATCTCGTGGCTATCAGTCTGACTATTATCTCTTGATTTACTCATAGTCCACTTACGAAAAATATCTAACCGGGTGTTTGTACGCCTCCGAGTTTAGTTAGGAACGAAGACGCACTACTAATCCAAAAAAAATATATTGGAAGGATGGAAAAAGAGATAGACGAGGAGAGACAAAATTAGAAAATTTATTTCTCATCTCCATTTTCTTTTTTTTATCTCTCTTCTCCCATTTTATTACTGTCAACACAGTAATGTAACATGACATGTGATGAATTGATATCATATATTTTCTATTGACCAAGTGATGTGTCGATCATTCATAAGTTACCTATAAATAATCAATCATTTACGCACTATCCTCCAAAATGGATTTTCCATGACCATACCAAAAGGAACATGACGCCACTCTCTAAGTTATGTATCGTTAAAGATGGAGTCAGTCATATTTTCATGATGGTGGAGCTTTCAATCGACGGGAATAGTATATTTTATGATCGTTGATCACTCATACGAGTGATAAATTATCAACAATAAATTTATAAATGATTAACACGTCACCTGATCAATAAAATTTTGATAAGAACACAGTCGATCTAAGTTACTATGTATATATATACTTTGGTTAATTAGAAGAGGGATAAATAAACCTACTTGTTTTCGAACTGGACAACCAGCGGCCATCGTACATCGATAGTACGCTCGTGGACATGGGTTACCTTTCGCCATTTTCTGCCCGTATTTCCTCCATTGACATCCATCCTGGATCTAAATCAATCAAGTTTTGATTTTGTTAATATGAATTTCATATAACATCAAATCAAATGAAAATATCCAATTAATCAAGCCAATATACACATACCATAGGTGCTTCCGATCGAGCTCTAACGGAAACGCGCGCCTTTCTCATGGTAGCCTCAGTTTGATCAACATCTTTGGCAGAACTACTAAATCTTGGAACCTTACTAGGACCCCATCCTGGTGCATGTGAAGCTTGATCGGCCGGAGTCTCATGATCTATCGCAATATTATCATTCTCTTTCGACTCCTCTTCCCCGTTATTCCTCGGCGATCCTGGCAGCTCTTTGTTCCTCCCTTCGGATGAAGACAACGATTGATCCTCAGTCTCTACATTAGTAGCTAACCCAAGATCCATAAACTGCCTGGGTATCAATTTCCCCGAACCCGACCCACTAGCCTTCAATGTTTCATCACTAACAGTACTAGTTTGTTCATTATTATTCTCAGTCTTTTGATATTGCTTTAAACTAACTAAATGCATCTGTAGAGAATGATAATCAGTACTGACTTGATTTAATGCTCCTCTTAAACGTTGATTTTCCATGTTCATCCTCTCTATCTCAGCTTGAAGAACTACCAACTATGAAAATAAACGTTAAAAATCAAATAATTATTTAAAATCAATCACAATTAAGACCCATTTAATTATGAAAATGAAATGAATCACCTCATTTTTAGCTCTCTTATCGTCAGGGTTAGGTGAAATCCCATCGTCCACCATAGATTGATCGCTGCTGGTATTTGTAGTAAGAAGATTCAATCCAGTCTTTACAAAAATTAAAAGGACAACAAAAAAATTAAAACCCATTTCGAAAACATTGAAATTAAAGTTTAAAAAGAACCAAATAGATAAGATGAGGCCGGTTACGTTAATGTTGAGCTCCAACTTTGGAGGACTAAAATCGGCCGAGCCATCATGATCAACGCGTAGGCGGCTATTGTTGCCGGAGTTGAAGAAGTTCATCTCACCAACGACCATCCGTCGTTTATCATCAGCTGGCTGAGGAGAATCATCGTGAAGATGATGATGATGGGTAGAAGAGTTTAGGTTGATAGGGAAATGGACTAGATTAGTAGTGGAAGTCTGGGGATAGTGAGGAGGTGAAGAAGATGAGCTCCTGACCTGTGTTCTATCCATAAAAGAGCTGACTTTAATATCGTTGGCCTTAATAATCAGACAATTATTCTGATGATGATGATGAAGATTGTCTTCTGGGAAAGAGTTGAGGACTTTAGGCTGATAGAGGAAGATCTTAATGGATCTGAATCAAGGGAGAGTCCACTTCCTTTGGCCATAAAATTCAAAGGAAAGAAGTATTTAGAGAGAGGGGGATAGAGAGAGAGAAGTCTTTTGAAACGGTTGCGAAGGACTAGGCAATAAAAAAGGGGGATTTAGAGTCTTGACTTGAGACTTCAGAAGATACCAACAGAGTAGAAGATTTTTAGTAACGTGTATAGTGATACTACTGTTTACTTTTTTGTTGTTATTTGTTATTTAATCTTTGGGAAAATTTCTACCGAACCAGTTCCGATATTAATGTCACTTTTAGGTCATTCACACGCGTGGTTTGTCGTTGTATTTGTTATTACTCTCTCGTGAGACAATATTTTGCTAACTGACTGATGGCGGTACTAAGATCATCGTATTCTTAGATCATCACTTTTGAATTTCATGTGAGATGGTTTAATGGTGAAATTTTCTGACTAATATTGGAATGGCCCTTCTTTTGTGTTGAATGCATGTTATTGTATTATTTTCATCCACGTTTTTAAGAACTAAAGTTATAATCTTTTGAATTCTTTTCAAAGTTATAAATTTTATAGGGTTTGAGGCTTGAAGATAAATATGAGTCTATGATATGAAATAATGACGTTTGAAATGAGTTTATGATATGAAATTACGACGTTTGAATATGAGTAGTGAAAACTTAACTATTTGTTCAAACTCGTATAACTCATAACTCTTTAAAATTTTAATAAAATTATTTTTACGGTAACAACAAATTTGGATTGTACCGTCAATAAAACCATGTGTAGTTTATTAAATCATACATAATTGCTAATGTTTTAAGACAAATAGTATTTATTAATCATCAAAAGATATATTGTAACGCTAATAATGTTACTTTTTTTTCAAACACTAATCTTGTTAATTGGGTAACAAACATGTCACAAATACTACTATTTTAGTCTTTTTTACACCCAACTATATGTTTTTCCTATACATAGAATTACTATGTGCAATTAATCTATGTAATACCCAATAAATTTTTTTTTTTCAAAAGGAACAAAGTGTACAATATCTAGGTTCAAAGGTCGTAATATGTTAGATGGAAACAAACGCCTCTCGTACGCAATTAATTGAGTTATAATTTCGAATACAGTACTTTCAAATTTTAGTATTCTAAATTACCTTTAATTTTCAGATAAAGTTACAAAAAATTTCTTCACTTTAGATAAATTACAAAATATCATTCACGTTTAATTAGTAAACTAAAGCATTTATTTAAATTAGTGAATAAAAATAAAAAAATGTTAATTTATTCTAATTGTTAAAAGTTTAGTTTTTGAATAAAATGATAATATATTATAAACTTCCTTGGTCGAATTACATGTTTAGAACACATACATACTAAAAACTAAAACATGATTAAGTAAAGCTAATACTCTTAATCTTGTTTAAAAAAACACAGCCAATGAAGCTCGGGCTCTTTTCTCTCTTTCCTAGCTGTTTGGATACAAAATCATTTCTTATCATCAATGCTTAACCAATTCTGACAGAGAGAGAAAGATAATACTGAGGTGTAATAACTAATCTAGCTGTGCAAGCTGCCATGTGATTATGCTGAGGTGTACATGGCTTTCCATGTTGTCCATGCACGTAGGAGAAGATGAATGAAATTTTGTTGTAGCAAACTATACAAACTTTCTAAACAACTTCTTCTTCTCTTATGATCTTAGTTGCATAAGTACATGCAGCCTTAACAGCCCCCTCAAGCTTATAGGGTGAAACACACATGAACCTTGGACTTTAGGTATCAAAATTAATGTCATAAAGTAGGTTCCATAAGGAGATCTGCTACCTGATCTTATGAGGGAACATATCTGATTTCAAAAGCTTTGGAGAGAACAATAATCTCTCACAAAGTGAATATTGATTTATATGTGTTTCGTTCTAGCATGTAAGACAGGGTTAGAGGCAATAGATGCAGTATCTTCCTTGTCACAACATATTATAGGAGTTGAGATTGAACCAAGAGGAAGTTCAGTCAAAAGTTACTAGATCCATGCTAGTTTTGTAGTAGTATGTGCTAAGACCTTGTACTCACTCTTAGTGCTTGACCTAGCAACATTATGTTGCTTCGTAGAGGACCATGAGATGAAAGATTTTGTGGTGATGGATATGAGATACGATTTTATGTTTTAGTTAAGGTTAGTTTCTTGCACTAAGTAATGGAAAGAACAATTAGGTGAGAAAGAGAATTACTTACTTGAGAGCCTGAGGAATGTTGCCTGAGTGAGATTGATGATCCTAAGAAGAGTGAGCATTAGCTTGATATGACGCAAGGGGAATTGGTCAGGCTAGTGAAGTTAGGACACTTTGGAGTGAGAAGGAGTTTATGTCATGAATTTAGGGAAAAAGTGTTTCATCAAAGATCACATTAATAACAATATAGATCTTACCACTTGAATGAAGATAGAGATACATTTTATGTATGTAAGTACCTAATAAAAACATATTGAGCTGATCTAAAGGCCAATTTGTTATTGTTATGGGTTTGAGGTGTGGGAAAAGGAGTATCTAAAGACTCTAAGGAAATGATAGTCTGGTTGATGGCCAAAGAGAGCTTGAGAAGGCGATTGATTTGATGAGACAGCAGTGGGAAGCCTGTTAATAAGATAGACAAATGTTTGGAAGGCAAACCACTAGTATTTTAAAGGCATTAAGGCATATGAGAGTAATGTGACATGTTTCTCCAAGGTGTCTGTGTTTTCTCTATGCGACTCCATTTTGGTTGTGTGTATGTGGACGTGAGGTGTCTAAAATGAATCCCATAGGTTTTTTAGAATGCATTGAATGATCTGTACTCCCCCTTGTCTAACTGGATTATTTTTTATAGTACGATTCAATTGGTTTTCAACCAAGCTTTTGAAGTATTTAAAAATGATAAATGCCTCATATTTAAGTTTGAGGGGGTACACCCAAGTGAACCTGGTGTAATCATCAGCGAATGGTATGCAATATATGTACCTACAAGAGGTGAGAGGAGTTGACCCCTAAAGGTCAGTTTTCATAACTTCTAGGGGCTTTGTTGTTTTGGTGTGGGAGACAGGTGAAGCAATCTGTGACTTTTACCTGCTTGACAAGTATAACAAATAACAATGTAACTTCCTTTTGGTGAGATGTTCAAGTATCATTTAATGATTTTTAGGGTGGGATGATCGTGTTTCTTGTGCCAAAGTGACATTGTATCAATGTTATTTGCATCAATAAAAGAAATGACATGAGATATATCAGAAGAATGCTTTAGAGAAACAATCTTGAATTGATTATCATTGAACTTTCTTTCTTAGTATCAGTGTTTGGCCTAGGAAAAATGAGAAGTACAATCCAGTACATTTTTTAAATTAAAAAAATTCCATCAACATGAGAAATAGGAGAAAATCTAAAACTAATGTCATGCAAATAAAGGTGACATGCCAATGTCGATGCCCTTCCTTTGTCAGGAGTAAAAAGCTTATAAAGGCAATCTCTAAGTTCCCTTTGAGTAAGATAATCCACGTGTGTAGGTCTTTTTTTTAAGTAAAAATGTGAGTAAAATTCAACTAAGACAGATTATCTTGAGTAAGTTTAAGGACACTAACGAGATTTTTGGCAATTTTGGGCACTCTAGGTACATAATTTAAATTTAAAGGATATAAGCAAGTAGGCAAAGTGTTCAACCCAGTGTGTGTAATTTCTAATTTCTTACCATTTCCTCAGTTATTGAGTCACTTCTTTGGCAGTCCTTACTAATGTTGAGCTTGAAAATGTCATTGGTAACAGTGTGAATTGGCCCACTGTCAATAAACCATGGTGCTTCAATCCTAATCTCAAATCTAGCAGCAAAAGCTTGTGGATGATAGCCACTTGCATAGGGATAACTTAGAGCTTGTTGAGTAGATTGGTGATAACATTGTCCAAAAACAACATTAGCCTTTGGTGCCTAATGATAATTCTAATCAAATCTATAGTGACAACCAGTTGCAGTGTCTCCTTGCTTGTAGCACACTTGACATGTTACCTTGTTTCCATTTCTGCCACCTCTTCCTCTTCTACCTCCTCTGTAAGAAGTTTGATTCCCTCGACCATAATTTATGTTGGAGTTGTTGGGGTTCCATTGTTGAGATGATGTTTAATACTACTGGTTCAAATTCTGATCCCAAACCACACAGTGTATGAAGATTTAAATCATGTTCATTAATTGGGTCTCTAGCAACTAACAAGTTATTACTGATGCTCCAATAGTAATCAATGATGCTTCTATCTTCTTTGGGTGTGTCGTGTAGGGAATGCTTGAGTTCGAGTAATTTAGCACTAGATATATTAACAAGATTTCTCTATAGTCCTCTCCAAATGGAGCATGAGGTCTCATATTGAATAACTATTCCTAGGACTCTATAGCACATTGTTGAACGCAGTCAACTAAGTAAGAGTTGATCCTGTCTCAACCACTGTACGTAACCTAGATTGCTTGTGTCATCTAGAAGATACTATTCTGATTTGGAAGAGGGATTGATGATGAAATCAGTAAGACCATGTATAATTTTCTCTATCTAGCTTAATTGAAAGGATGGCAAGAGTACTTGCAAATGGATTTAGCTCTACATTGTGTCGTTATGAGCTTTTTACATTTTCCCTGGTTTAATCAAAGAAACAGACTTCTTCATTGAAGGCATTGATACCAAGTTTAGTTTATGATTAAATGAAAATGTATTGAAATCTTCCTTAGTCAAGTTGAGGACACATAAATTCTAAAGACTAAAACTTGATTTAGTAAAGTCAATTCTAAATATCTTGAATACTTAAAACACAACCAATGAGGCTCAGGCTCTTTTCTCACTTCCCTAGATGTTAGGGAACAAGATCATTTTCTATCAGCAATCCTTAACCAATTTTGACATAGAAAGAGAAAGACAATGTTGAGGTGCAATAATTAATCCAAATTGCAAGCTATTATGTGATTATGCTAAGGTGTACATGACTTTCCATGTAGTCCATGTAAGTCAGAAAAGATGAAGGAGATTCTGATGTAGTAGACAACACAAACTTCCTCAATCAACTTCTTCTCTTATGATCTCAGCTGCATTAGTACCTTCAACAAAATTAACTTATGAATAATCTATTTTATGAATATAAACGATTTACATATAAAAATACAAAGAATAATTCTAAAATGATCAATTAATTGATGAGGTTTCAAATGATCAATTGGTGTATCAATTATTTATAGGTTAATATTTGATTTAGTAAAATTATATATTTGATTTCCTATTATTAACGATTTACATATAAAAATACAGAGAAAAATTCTAGCGTGATCAAGTTTTAAGTAATCAAGTAATATGTCAATCACTTATAAATTGATACTTGATAACTCATTAAAATAATTTAATAAAATAACCTATAAATAATTGTCAGTGTAGAATTACTCAAATACTAAATACTATTAATACATGTAAAAAAAACATACCCTGACATTTTTAAAATTAGAATGATTTGACCAAAATAATGGGAAGGGAGGGCAAACCCTAGTGTTGATTGGGCGACTGGGACCACATGTTAGGTTGGACCCGATGCTTGGAAAAGAGTTTGATTTATTCAATTTATCAAAATTTTATTTATTTTATTATTTTTTGGAAGTATATTTCGTAAAAAATGTAGGGTCGTGGAAATTGACTCATTCTAGAAAATCACCGCCCAATTGGTCTGGCGCGTCTCCCTCGTAAATCAACGGCTGAGATGGAAGAATAATGGCCCAATAAAGTGAAGACTTGAACAGAAGTGAAGGTCCATGGTACTTTCATCCTCATTTTATTTTTTTAATTTTATTGACGTGGACACGTTGGATGCCTGGATACGGAGCAAGGGAATCAGATCAAGGGTAACGGGTTGACTTGACTCTGCCAGCTATACTAGCTTTGTCCTCCCTTAGTTACACCTCAACACTCCTCCACCCCTTTTCATTCTTATCGCTTTTTTTTCTCTTTCCTTTTCTGTTTTTTTTCTTCTGTTCATACTTATCCTTTTTATTATTCTCTCAGGATTTATCAAACATTGAGAGCACAATTATTTACTAGATTTATTGAAAATGGAGGATTATAAATTCAAATTAAATATTTATTGAATTTGACGTGTAAAACAAAAATATCATTTTTAAGTTATCAGTTAAATCAATTTAAAAAAATGTAATAGTAACTTATCTAATATAATATAATTCAAATTATCTAATCTAATATAATTCAAATTTATAGTAACACATGTTACAAATTCTAAATTAAAGTTTTCAATCTAAATTTTAAATTTAAATTTTTAATCTAAATATACAATCTAAAAATTTAGTAAACGGACTCTGTCATTTTACATTTAGGTATGTTTATTGAAATTCATTGATTTGTTTGCTTAACTATCAGGAAGTGGAATTGGAAAGTTTTTTAATGTCGTTGGTGTGTTTACTAACAGTTAAG
Organism: Datisca glomerata; assembly: GCA_003255025.1. Classification (NCBI taxonomy): domain Eukaryota; kingdom Viridiplantae; phylum Streptophyta; class Magnoliopsida; order Cucurbitales; family Datiscaceae; genus Datisca; species Datisca glomerata. The sequence continues at coordinate 301,216 of QANY01009406.1, forward strand.
AGTCGGGATAAATTATTTATTTATCAAAATATTTTTTTTATAAATCTATCGAGTTGATTGAACATTAAATCATTTTATATTTTCATCGATGACACTTGAGATAATTTTATGATGATGAACCTCGATAACTTGCTAATTTAGAATGTTCGTAATGTATATATCTTATGAGTTAATTTAGGATACACCCTACATTTCGTGTATCTTATAAAAGAGTACATAAAATTAGTACCTATATCAAATTTGCGTATCAATGTACCAAAAATACTACAGGTGTAGTACCATAGAATAATCGTACTTAATTATCTTCTCATTTATATATAGAGTCAGATGTCAAGCTCTCTTAAGAGATAAATAAAACCAAAACATTTCTAAGTAATACCATGATAAACCAAATTAAAATCTTTCAAAAGTCATCAAGTTTCTTTTCAAAATTGAAAAACTTTTGCATTTAAACCTGTTAGAAGCACTGGCCCATATGTAGTATAGAATTGACTAATTGACTTTGACTGTCTAACATACACGCCACCAATAAAATACATTAATATTTCTTAAGCCAATTAATTAACCTGTCCCAAAATGAACTTGTTTAAATCCAATTGGTTCATTTCTTTACTTCTCATGATATTTCTTTTTTTTTTTTTAATTTTGGAATGCAACAGAAGACAAGAGAACAGAAGGTTCTACTTTTGACTTTATTCAAGGTAAAAACTTAATGTGGTTTGGTAATTCTCTTAATTTTAGTTTAATTTATGTTGCATAATTTTATTTTTCCTTTGTGGGTGGAATTTGGATTCAAACAATATGGATAAAAAGGAGGAGACAGTCAGTAAGAAATGAAAGGAAATCTAATAAAAAGAGTGTTACAAGTTTGAAGTTTTTGTGCATGCAATTAAAGAAACATGACTAAAAAAACGTGATTCAATTAATTTGGTTCATTTTTGTCAATGAAAAAGTGGATTAGCCATTTGCACTTTTTGTTGGTCACTTTTGTTCCTCAATCTCGGCTTCTCTAGAATTAGTATTATCAAGACCCAGCTACAATCATGAGTATTGTCTATTTTGACGGTGTGAGAAAATTTCTCTTATATATATACCATTGTTAATATAGAAATGCTAAAATATAAAGAGACATACTAAATAAACTAATTGATAATTTAAGAAATCCTAAATTGAATGAATTTGAAACAAAAGAGACTTGCTTGCCAAGAGTATCATTATCTTCAAGCCAACAAAAGCTAAATGGGATATTTGGTTCAAAATGCAACCATAAAAATCTCAAATTCAAAGATAATATTTAAATGAGATTTTTTTACATAAATATTTATTTCTAAATAGGTTAGACTAAGATATTTTGTTGTTGATGATGGTGTGTATGTCAATTAATAACACAAAATAATTGGGTTTCAAAAAAAAATAACACAAAATAATTGAGTATTTTTCTTTTACTTTTTTTCATAAGTTTGTTTTTTTTTATGAAGATTGAAGTAGTGGCATCACGATTAGTGGATTGATATCCGATTCGTGTGGATTATTTTCCAACTAAAACAGAGATTTTTGCAGAATTACCACTAATGAATTAAACACAATTTTATAAACTGATTATTTATGAAGATTGAAGTAACCTTATGATCTATCTGATTCGCACGATTCCTTTTCATACTAAAGAAGAAATTTTGACGAAATTACTACTTATGAAATTAAACACAATTTTACAAAAAAAATAACCCATTTATTATCGAAAAGAGACAAGAAATGTAAAGATTAAAGTTGAAGGCTTGAAAGAGCGTGTGGAGTAATGAATTTACAACTGATTTTTTTCCTTTTTATATAGATATGAAATCTAGGGACGGCAAGAAGAATGATATTTTTCACACAGATTTGACTTTCTGGTTAAAAACTAGTGGATAACGTGTGCGATGTATAATTCTTTTTTTCCCCTCTCCTTTCAGTTTGGTTAATCAGATGTCATTCTCCATTTACTTACTAATAATTAAAACATTTTGTAATCCCAAGTTAATGCATCGTTTTCAAGTTTCAACACCTCAATTAAAAAATTAAGCTGCAGAAACATTAATTTTCTTGTTTTTATATGGAAACGAGTCAACAATAATAACTTATGGATTTTGTCAATGTTGGAAATGCATTTCTCTTCAGATTCAAAGCCACCTTGATGACCAATTATTCAAACTCAGAGCTAAGAAAATAACTAGAAAACATAACACACAAATATAATATTTGTACGGGTTGGTTAATGCATACAGTAATGGATTCAACTTCGCTGAAAGAAAAAAAAAAAGATGACATGTAAGGACTAGAAGAAAGGTGAAGTCAATGAAAGATGATGTGACAGTTAACAACACCTATTCTGAAGAAGTTCATACCACCAAAATTCAAATATTGTGAGATGGTTCTAGAAAATGATGACGCTCTATCAACACGAAGATGTACTCATGCACAAAATATTCCCGATAAGCCTAGATAGCAGCGCTCTAAAACTGTATCGCTCGCTTTCCCCTTTTTCTATAACTAACTTTTCTGTTATGTCTTATGTCTTTTTGAAACAGTACGCAATATCAAGGTCATGGTCGATATCATCATTATCATCAATATCGCCACTATGTATCGGTCCATCACGGAAGATTCAGAGTACCTTCTGAAATCTCAATAAAGAAAGGAGAATCACTGCGTGAATACACCCAGCGGTTCAAAGAAGAAATGGGTAAAGTGAAGGACTGCGATGACCGCATAGCTCGAATGACATTCAGAAGGGGATTGGACCTATAATCCTCATTATTCGAATATATGTCCGAGGAAAAATCTCACAACGATGGAAACATTCCTTAAGACCCAAGCTTATATAAAATCTTAAAGATGAAAGAAGAAGTATGACATTGTTATTAGAGCAGGTAACTGCAGCCTCTAGCTGCGACGCCAAGCAGAAAAGTGAGACACTCGGAGGCAAAGACAAACGAGAAGAAAGCGAACAAGGAAAAAGACCAAGGGGACCTGAACGGTTCACCTGAAAGGAGAAAACATAGACTCTACTCACTATTCTGATAAACCAGATCCGGTGGGCCATAAAAGATGAGCCGTGGCTGAAAAGCCCACTACCAATCAAGAAGGAACCAGTTGAAAAAGACAAACACAAGTTTTACCAACTGAAGGATTATATCGAAGAACTCATCAACAAAGACCATCTCCGCTAGTACGTCGCTAAGCCATACATCATGCAAGTAGAAAGAGAAATAGAAGGACCGCGATATGAAGCTGCTAAGGAGTTGGTAGAAATAAAACTCAACGAAGGTACAAAAGTAACCAAGATAAGAGCAGCATTGACCCCATAAGAGCAACATGAGCTCATCAGATTCTTAGGTGCAAATGAAGATATGTTCGCTGAAACTCCGACGGGAATAAATGAAGAAGTTATATGTCATCGTTTAAATATATATCCACAAATCAGACCTGTAAAGCAGAAAAGATGGACCTTCGCCCTAGAAAGAAATGAAGCAATCAAAGAAGAAGTTAATCGTTTAACAAAGTCAGGTTTCATCAGGGAAGTCATGTATCCAGAATGGCTATCCAATGTGGTGTTGGTAAAAAAAGAAGAATGGGAAATGGAGGGTCTGTGTAGACTTCACAGATCTCAACAAGGATTGTCTCAAAGATGATTATCCGCTCCCATAGATTGATCAGATGATTGACGCGATAGTAGGGCATGAATTAATAAGTTTCATGGATGCATTCTCTGAATACAACCAAGTAAAAATTTATCTGCCAGATCAAGATAAAAACATCATCCATAACTGATCATGGAATTTATTGTTATAAAGTGATGCCTTTTGGGTTAAAGAATGCATGAGCTATATACCAGCGACTTATAACTCATATATTCAAGAACCAGATCTGGCACATAATGGAGGTCTATGTAGACGATATGTTGGTTAAGTCAATTAGCTGACAATACCATATAATGGAGGTCTATGTAGATAATATGTTGGTTAAGTCAAAGATGGGATGGAGATTGTGAAGCGGCCTTCCAAGAAGGCAAGGAATATTTGGCCTCGCCACCTATTTTGTAAAAAACAGAGCCAAATGATGAGTTATACCCATACTTGGCGGTCTTAGAGGTAGCAGTCAATGCAACTTTAGTCAAAGAAGAAGGAAAATCGCAGAAGCCATTGTACATCATCAGTTAAAGCTTGGAAGGTGCGGAAAGTAGATATAAGAAAATTGAGAAAATCCTCCTAGCATTGATCGTAGCGTCACGTAAGTTGCAGCACTATTTTCAGGCGTATACAATAGTTATACCAAGCGCATGTAATAGTTGTGCCAACCGAGTTCCCAATATGAAGCGTTCTACATTCACCAGATCTAACAGACAGATTAGCCAAATGGGCAGTATAAGTCAGTCAATATGAAATACGTTATATCCCAAGAATAGTCATGAAGTCGCAAATGCTGGCAGATTTCATTGTTCAGTTCACAACGGCACAAAGTAAAGGCATTGCTTAAGTCAATCCACAAAAAGATTAATGGGAATTATATGAGGATGGAGCATTAAATCACAAATGATCTGGGGCAGGCATGGTAATCCGTACCCCACGTGGGAAAATTATAGAACAAGCTCAATCATTTGGCTTCAACACATCAAACAACGAAGCGGAATGTGAAGCACTACTAGCGAGAATCTGTCTCGCTAAGGAGTTTGTGGCAAGAAAGATAAATATTTATTGTGATTCACAATTAGTGGCTAACCAAGTTGCAGTGACATATGCCACTAAAGATGAAAGAATGTCAAAATACCTTCAACGTGTAAAGCAATTGTTAGAGTAGTTGGAGGAATATCACAAAAAATAAATCCTAAGAGGAGAAAATTCACATGCGGATGCTTTAGTAACTTTAGTGTCATCCATCAACAATGAGAGAAAAAGAAATATCCCGGTTGAATTCTTAAAATTCCCAAGCATAGAAAGTCAAACAATAATTCACAATTTTAAATCCACAGACCCAAGTTGGATGGATCCAATCATCCAATACTTATGAAACTATAAAATCCTAGAAAAAAAATTGGAGGCACAAAAGCTGAGCCAACAAACAACTAGATACACCCTGATCAATGGAAAGCTATATTGTGGATCTTTCTCGAGACCTTATTTAAAGTTTCTCAACTCAACAAAATTTGAATACGTCTTATCAGAAATCCACTAAGGGGTCCGCAAAAGTCATATAGGAGGAAGAACCTTGGCGAATGAAATTTTGAATGAAGGTTATTACTGGCTCAAGATGCAGGCAGATGCGAAGCAATAAACTAAAAAATACGATAAATGCCAAAGGTATGGACCCATTCCATGAATGGATCCAGAGTTATTATAAACCCTGATTTTCATGTCGTGGGGACTTGATATAGTGAGACCGTTGCCCATGGCTCTAGTATAAAAGAAGTTATTACTTGTAGCAACATGCTACTTCACAAAATGGATAGGAACGGTAGCAATGATATGAGAAGAGGAGGCTAGAAGCTTCCATTGGAAAGAACTCATATGCATGTATGGAATCCTAAAAGTCATAATCTCTGACAATAGGACGCAATTCACTGGAAAAACTACTAAGAGCTTTTATGAAAAGTTGCGAATCAAAGCTTTACACATGACCTCATATTATCCGCAAGGGAATGGCCTAGCAGAAAGGACAAACCGAACCATCCTCGAAGGACTAAAGAAAATACTTGAACCACTAAAAGGGAAAAGGGTTGATGAACTACCTTCAGTCATTTAGGCTTACTGTACAACACTAAAGGAACCACCTGGACAAACCCTGTATCCCTTTGCATTCGGAGCAGAAGCAATCATTCCAACATAAATTGGATGTCCAACCGCAACATCAGAAATCAGTCAGGAATAAAATTTCCAAATTCTGAAAAACAGTTAGAACTATTGGAAGAAAAGAGGGAAACAACCCTTATGGGAAATTACAATCAACGCAGCCGAGCTTATTTCTCGAAGCTGGTAAAAGTAAGGGATTTTTAACCTGGCGAGCTAATGCTTAAAAGAATAGCGCAAACAGATGAAAGAAAGATGAGATCAAATTGGGAAGGTCCATATATCATAAAAGTAGTGGGAGATCAAGGATCATACTAGCTGACCAATAGGAAAGGTACAAATCTTCCAAAATCGTGGAACGCTTTACATCTGATTAAATACTGTATGAACCCATTTCCTCCATTATTTTAATGAGAATATCTTTACTCCGTGTTTTTTTTTCCTACTAAAGGGTTTTCCATGTAAAGTATATGTCTTCAAGTTTCCCTTTATTTTTTATGATTGATAAGCCTGAATCTCAAAGAGAGGGAGTGCACAAAAAATCAGGAAAAAAAAACTTAAGTGTGCCAAGCGACCGCTTAACACAGAGATTGAAGAAAAAAGCCCAAGTGTGTCAAACGGGCGCTTAACGCAGAGATTGATGAAAAAAGCCCAAGTGTGTCAAGCGGGCGCTTAAGGAAAAAAAGCAAGAAAAAAACTTAAATGTGCTAAGCAGCTGCTTAAGGCAGAAATTAAAGAAAAAAGCCTAAGTGAGCCAAGTGGCCGCTTAAAGCAAAAATGCAGGAAAAATCCTAAGTTTGTCAAGCGGCGCTTAAGGAAAAAATTGAAGAAAAAGCTTAAGTGTGCCAAGCGGCCGCTTAACAAAAAAATTTGAAGAAGAAACCCTAAGCGTGCCAGACGGCCACTTAAGAGAAAAATCAAAGAAAAAAAAAAGGCGATGGAATTCAAAGCACACGCTTATGGTGAAAATTGAAGAAATTTTTCCTAAGTGTTAAAAGCGGCCACTTAATGTGAAAATTGAAGAAAATTTGTCTAAGTGTACCAAACATTTATTTGGAAGATTTTTAAGTATACATATAAAACATGGATTTGAAGATTATGGAGAGAAATACTCAAAGTTTAAAGGCGAAAAAGATACATTCCTTTCATGATAAAAAAATACAAGAAAATTAAAAGATAGTTACAAAAAGAAAAAAACAAATCCAACTAGATATGCTCGGTCAATAGGTCGTATGGCCTCCACGTCACTTTAGAAACCACTTCATTAGTGACCGCTTCTGCAATCTATTCTAGGGCAGCAACATCCCTTTTGACATTCTCTTTGGCCAGAGGAGGAATCTCTGCAGTCAATGCATACTAGGGAGGTGCACGAGAGACGCCATCGAGATAACCAAAGGTGTAAGCATCTTTCTCCAGCAGCCTGAATTGAGCAGTTTAAGGATGGAAAGCTTTCTCCTCCTTCTTCTACAATGCTTCAGCAGTCGAGGCTTCAAACTGCTCGGAAGCCTCAAGAACAGCTTCCTGAGCATGTATGTCTGCTTTAGCTCATAACTCTTCGATTAAGAGCCTCACTGCTTCAGCTTCACTCTTTAGCTAGCCAAGCTCCATGTCCTTGGCTGCCAGTTGACACTTGAGGTTAGACACTTCTTGTTCATGTCTAACCATCTCACCATCAATGTTGTTAAGTTTTGTAGCAAGAGCATTGTGGTAGAGATTTGTCTGAAAGAAAGACAAAATCCATAAGTTCGAAACAAAAAAGAGCAATAATGACGAAAGAAAAGTTATTAAAAAATAAAAATTACGTGAAGAAGACAATAGTTTATGCCTTTTTGAAGAGCCTCAACTGGTTCATCTGCCAAGTGATAAGAATTGTCAGAGCATTAAAGATAGTTCAGTATCTGATGAGATGACTCATGGTCCATCAACAGGTTGACTTCAAAAAGAATCCTTGGGCAAGAGCCCAAAGGAAACAAAGTCTAGAATCGATTATGGGTTATTTAAAAAACACCAAACCCAAAATCTGGGGACGAAGATCCAACCAGAATAAATCCCATATGACTAGAAAAGTAAAGCCAAACAGGGGTCCTGATGGCCGGAAAGGATAGGGGAGAAGAAATTTGAAGAGGAGGATGAATAGAGAAGTATCAGAAGAAAGAATCACGGGCGATGGCTCAATAGCCAACTGTGGGCGCACATAGCACTAAGAAGAATGATTCAAAGAAAGCTCAATAGGCCTCATCGCGAAAGCTTCTCGAATAGAAGGAGAAGTAGAAGATGAAGAACTATAACAAGAAGTTAAAGAAGGTTGCCTTTCGATTACAACGCGCGAGGCCAAAGGTCCATGGGAGGCTGAACAAGAAAAGGAAGCCCACGCTTGGGGTCAAGCAACTACTGCCAATCATGAGTGCAAACACTGTAAGCGTCCTAGATCTTGGCCCTACCATCAAAAGTCTCAAACGGACGAATGTTCTTACACTTGTCTGTAAAAAAAGGAGGCAAAAAAGAAAAAGAAATGGAGAGGGCATAGTCACTCACCATATGACCTCCATTCGGTAGGGATGCGGGAGTGACTGCCACCTCTCCAGTCACCAAAGACTTGAAACACCTCAGCATTTACACCAGTTATCACCCTTGGGCAAGTCCAGTATCAAAGAACTGCTGGTCAGGCTACTGGGTCGGGGAGTGTAGTGATGGCCATTCTTCTCCCTAAGGGAGTATAATAAACAAAATTCATTTAAACCCAACTCTAAACCAAACAAATGGTTCAGAGACTCAAAACCTTGCAAAATCGGGGTGACCAAAAACCTAAAGCTATATATATTGTTCTAAATTTTGGAACTCCAGGGTAAGAGGAGGGACTGACGAGGTCACCGTCAAAGTAAGAACAGTTAACCTCGTCAGGAAAGGCTCTACAGTAACTGGAAATGAAACGGTTAAACTCTTATCTGTTCCAAAAGTTGGGAACGATGGGGGGAAAGAAGACGCCATTAAAGAAAGCTTGAAAATGAAGCAGAGGAAGAAGAAACTTAGTAAAGTGAAAGTTAGTAAGGTAAAAAAATTTTAAATATCACCTTAGCGGACGCCAAACGACGGACTCGAAGGGTAAAAGTAATAACTGTAAAAAATAGAAATGACGTGCAAAAGCAAAAAAGAGTGTGAGCAGACACGTGGTGCAACAAAATTAGTAGAGATATCTATTTTTACCCAAGAAACCTAATGATGGCATGCAGAAAGGTGAAACGACATCAGAAAGAAAGCAATGATAAGAATCATGACGTCATTAGCCACCAGTGAACGCCCGATAAGAATATTAGTGTTTTGCATCGACGCCTTAAAATTGAGATACAAAAAGAGGGCAAATGTATGACGTTGGTTAATCCATATAGTGATGGATCACCAACGTGGCGAAAAGAAAACAAAAAAGGATGACTTATAAGGACTTGAAGAAAGGTGAAGTCAACGAAAGATAATGTGACAGTCAATGAAAAATCATATCTGATAGCGACAGTTATTCCCCTCTTCGCGATTTTATCAATGACCATAAATGCCTCCATATATATCAAAAAGAGGCAATTTTGAATCAATACAAACTACTTGGTTATTTTCCTCTATTTTCTTTCAATTCTCAAAATTCTTTTACACATTATGTTTCTAGAATACAGTAGAGGAAGAAATTCATTTGCAACATATATATACACATACATGTATGTATGTATAATTTTATGGCAGTGTGCTAGAAGGGAGAGAAGGAGATGAGAGAGAAACCTTTTTCCTTTGTCATTTAAATTGTCTCTTTCGTTGGTATATATATTATGTGACTGTTACCATAATATAATTTTTTTATAGATAAATAAATATATGTAGTATTTATAAGCTTGTATTAGGTCAATCTACCTTGAGTAAAGAGCAAAAAGAAACCCTCATCATTCATTGTCAACCTAACTGCAATTTTTTTCCCGCACTTCTTTTCTGGCATTGAAGGTTGAATCAAAGCTAACTATGTGAGAAGATAAGTGATGCCGAGACTATTATATAGACATCTCTGAAAACTTAGTAGTTTATACTAAAAAATCATACACTATTACATTTTAGATGAAAATATATTATTACCTATTTAGTTCGTGATTAAAATAGAGAGAAATTGATAATCAATTTCTAATGAAGAGTTATTAAACATATTAAATGATTTAAGTACAAACACATCAATGTACTATTGATGGGGTGGAACAACATAAAAATTAGGCAAAACCTAGATCTCAACTACCATGACCATGAGTCATCAAAGTGAATAAAAAGGGCAATCGAGAGTTCAGCAGAGACAAAGTTGAAAAAATAGCAAAGTGAAATTAGTGCGTGTGAATATGAGATACATATCACCTCTTATTGGAAGAATCTTAATAGGAGGTGCAGTTTAATAACAATTTGGACTTTTAGTTTAATAACAACAAAAAAAAAGTTGACTTTATTTTTTTTATTTTTATATTTATTATTGTTTTTATGTCTTAGTGAAAAAATATATTCAGATTATTTATTTTCTAAACGAACAGTCTAGATCTTCATCTAATAGCTCAGTTTCTTGTTTGTCATTATAGGAAAAAATCCATGTCATGTGATCATGATCGCATATCATATATAATAAATATACATGTACATAAACTTGTGATTTAGCGATTTAATAACCAAAAATTGAATTCTTTATCTCGATTTTGTATGTGAGTAATGTAGACCAGAGACTATAACATGATAAAAATGTTCAGCTATAATTATTTACAACAGGATTAAAATATTTAGCTAAAATTGTTAAAATTGAAGGACAAATAACTTCAAATATTATAAATCAGAGGGCGACCTGTTAATGTAAGGGATGAACTGCAAAAATGACAAAAATAAGTCATATTTTAAGAAAATAGTCATGACAAAATAATTGCAGTTACAAATATCTCGACCATGTTTTAAATTGACAACTTAAAACCTGTCTCTTGTTACACATTTTTCTTTTAAATACTAGAAGAAAATTATTTAAATCCATTGTTATGTGCACTGAAAAAGAAGCATTTAATTTCGCAATATAATTAAAAGGAATTTAATTCCACAAGATAATTAAAGACTAAATATACACACTAGTCGTAGTCGTCGTCACCCCTTATGTAATCACTAAATTTTCTAAAGATTTGAATATCTGAACCGACAGAGTCATAACTTATAAAAGCATAGAAAAATAACGATAATAATGTGTTCATTAACTACACTTTTATGATAAAAAATTTAATCAGCAAATTAGTTCGTGAGGGCCACTTATACCAAGTTTATTATAAACATAATTAGAGATTATACAAGCCTGCAATTCATTGTATAATTACCATTTTCTTACCATAATTTTTTTATTAACACCGGCTCTCTATAGTAGAGTTTTATGACTAATTCGAGAGATACATAAGTACTCAGTTATAAAATTTTCGTAAGTACACCAGGGTATATTAATAGATAAATCTTCAGTGCGGTGGACACGAGATATAAAATAACCAATGATTGAACCCGCAATTTGAAGGAGTAAACCCCCAAACTCACAGTCACAGTAACGCATCGTGTTCTTTTTTTCTTTCCAGAAATTTGTATCAATCCAAAAAATTTCAACCGTACCCCATGAAAAAAGAAGAAAAATAAATGAATTTAAACACGCATTTTGTCAAACAGTATTTAGTAGCTTCTTATCTTAAACATGCTTGTTTTCTCATGAAACATGTGAAATAAAACGCATCTCTCTCTAGCTTTTTAGTTGTCAGTGAGAGTGAATTTAAAATTGCTAGCTAAGTTTGAAAATAGAGTGTGGTCCATAGCTGATGTATTGATACCAAATTGAGAGAGGTTGGACCAAACTTAGAACTTGGTATGCCATAAAAAGTTAGATATGGATCAACCCTACCAAAAGACACCAACGAGTGAGGGTAGAAACTTGAGTGACTCAAAAAATACACCAAGGCTCCCAAAATAATCAACACGAGTTTTTTTTTAAAGTGTGCGAGAGAGAACATATTCAATTTTTTATTAAATAAAATCACGACAGTTTTAGATAAAAATATCCTGCAAATAAATATGAATATCACCTATGCCTCAGAATAGCTTCAGAAAGAATTAATTAATTAGACAAACCATTTATAAATAATATGAGTCTTTGAAACATTTGGCTAACACAGTATACTTCCATTAGGCATCGGCGTTCATATGGGTCCAGTCTCTCACAAATCACTAATTATCATTTATAGGGACCACGTTTACCCTTTTATTTTACCTAATAGAGTCATTAGCTCTAATACAATATTCTATCTTTTTTTTCGTATTTATAGGCCAAAGAAGATGTGGATTATTTTCTTGCAGAGCTACAAATTTTAGGGGAGAGGTAACGACTTACAATCTTAATTTTATTTTTATCAGATCACTACCGATCATTTAAGAGTTATTTTACACTAATATTTTAAAATAATTTAAAGGTTAATTTTTTAGTAAGATAATTATATTCATAGGTTAAATCATGAATAATTGATATATCGTTTACGGTTTGACTTAATAAACTTTTGGTATCCCACTACTTTGAAAATTGATACGAACACTCATAATTTCACTCTAGCTGAAAAACAAGACCATTTCATTTTTTCTCAAAATACAGTAATAACTTGCATTTTTATAAAAACATAATTTGAGTCATCATTATTTATCACATTTCAATTTTATTTATTTATACATTATAACTTATGTACATCATTGTTTGAGAATATGCTAAAACGTCTTTTTATTTTATTTTATTTGAAATTATAATGGTTTGGATAAAACAATAGTTAGATATCAATTTTTACCTTTCATTATGGAAAATAGAGCTCTACCTAATTGTTGAAACTAGATGGAGTATCCTGTCATTAAGGTACAAGAGGAAATTAGTGTAATTTACCCTAAATCTGATTTATTTTCGTTATGTCCTTGTTCTATGCATAGTAATTACATACCTAGAGAACGTTCAGTTTCAAGCTGGTATTGCAATTAGTATCTCTGTTAGAGTAATCAATAACCTAATTATCACCAAACTATACCAGATTGTGCCCCTCGTAGTGTTTAAATGATTGAAAGAGCAAAATGGTCAAGGACTAATTAAAAAAACCCAATGAATTTCATCACTGAACAGACCCACATTTTTATTTTCTTCTTTGTTTTCTCAATCTCTATAATTTAAAATCGGCCAGAAGCCAACGAACGTGAAAAATAAGTTTTTAAAAACAAAAAAAGAATGTGAAAAATTAAAGCAGCCTCGGGACGTCACAGAGAAGAATTGTAGAGGAAGGCGAAATTTAAGCAGCCAATAAACGTCACTAGAGAAGTCCTTTATTTGCCAAATAAAATGCATTAACTATTTGCACATGTGTCGTCTCTCATAAATAGAGATGAGAAACTGTCATTCAAGTACCATCTAAATACCTTTATTTTTTATCCAATTTGATTGAGTTATTCTTGATAGATTGGATTTTCCATTATACTTTCATGCGTTCGTTCATTATTTGTTTAAAAAAACTAGATTTTTCTTTTTGAAAGTAGCCTAAGACTAAACAGACTTGACAAAAACAATATCATAAATCATATCATAGGCGGGGTGGTATCCCTCCCACTACAAAAACATAAGGACTCTAGCGACCAATATTTTGGTCGCTACAGTCCTAAAAATTCATCCCAAAAATCTTTGACGATGAAATTATATTCGTCGTGAACTTCATCGTTTTTGTTTTGTCAGTGAAAATTTTTCGCGATAAAATACAGATCTCGTTGTGTTAGCATTTCGCAACGAAAAAAAATTAATCCCGAAAGGCTTTCGCGACGAAAAATAAATATTGGTCGTCAAAGGTTTTTTGCGACCAAAAATTTCGTTGCAAAAACCTTTTTGCAACCAATTTTTCTTTTCATCACAAAAAATTTTTGCAACCAAAAAAGCTTTCGTCGCAAAAACCTTTTGCCGCCAAAATACTATAATATTAATTAATATCACTTATAATAGCAATTAATATCATCAGAAAACTTTTCAAACCTGATATTTTTCTAAGAAAAATATATATATGTATCATCAACATAGTAGTTTATTACAAAATCTTCGAATTATAATTCATTACAAAATTTGGTTCACAAATGTATCTAAATAAAAATAAAGAAGAGAGTATTTAAAGTTTGATGTTATAACTACAAAACTTAACAAATATTTTATAGCACATGTTTCTATTGTTGAGTCATCATCAGGAGATGGAAAACCATTTTGACGAGCCCAAGCAAGTAAGCTTTGAAGTTGACTCTCCATCGACTTGATTTGTTTATTTAATTCTATATTTTCAACTCCAACTCGACTCTTTTTCTTGTAAGATGTCGTGGGGTTCCATGTCCAAGACATTTATTTCGCCTGAAGACTTCTTCTACTATCTATTCTTCGGAGCGAGGTGTGACATCCTCAGCGATAGGCTCATCTCGTAAAGCACTCATGTGTTGCTATGTAACATCACAATGAGCCAAGCTTTAAATTAAAACTAACACTATTATATTTAAACAAGGAGCATCAATACATCTTTTCTTGTAAGATGTCGTGGGGCTCCATGTCCAAGACATTTATTTCGCCTGAAGACTTCTTTAACTATCTCTTCTTCGGAGCGAGGTGTGACATCCTCAACGATAGGCTCATCTCGTAAAGCACTCATGCGTTGCTATGTAACATCAAAATGAGCCAAGCTTTAAATTAAAACTAACACTATTATCTTTAGACAAGGAGCTTCATTAAGAAAGTATTCAAACATCATCATCAAGTACGCTCAGATACAAAGTGATAAGCCCCCCTCCACACACAATGAAACTAACACATTATCTTTAGACAAGGAGTATCAATTCAGAAAATATTCAAAAATCATCTAACACGCTCAGATACAAAGTGATAACCCNCACCCTGCACACACATTGAAACTAACACCATTATCTTTAGACAAGGAATATCAATTCAGAAAATATTCTAAAATCATCTAACATGCTTAGATACAAAGATATAAGCCCCCTACACACACATACATTCAAACTAACACTATTATCCTTAGACAAGGAGCCTCAATTTAAAAAATATTCAAAAACCATCCAACACACTCAGATACAAATTAATAACCCCCCCCCAAACACACACACACACACACACACATTAAAATGAGTACTATTATCAAGACAAGGAGCATCAATTCAAATAATATTCAAAAATCATCTAACATGCTCAGATGTAAAGTGATAACACCCCTCCATACACACACACATTGAAACTAACACCCTTATCTTTAGACAAAGAGCATCAATTTAGAAAATGTAAAAAAATCATCTAACACGTAAGATACAAATTGATAACCCGACTAACTCTGTTTAATTCTCTCATGTGCTCTCTGCACATATTAATCATTTTATTTTAATGATTTGTGACATAAAAAATAACCATAGAAAATTAGACTTAATAATGCTATTGATATACGCACTAAGGAAGGTTGTATCTCATCACAATTATTCAGCATGTACTATTGGGCAATCTTTAATTCTTGTTTAGAAAGATGAACTATTTTCTTACCACCAATTGGACAACTCGTTGAGTGAAGACAAGTACTAACCCCCAATTTGGTTTGTCAAAGTACTCATCATCATTCCACTCATCTGCGTGTATTTGGTTTCAACGCCACGGAGATACAATGAGCAAAAAGTCAACAACTCATTAACAATGTTGTCAAAAGCTTGCTTAAGCTCTCTTAGAGAAGGGCAACGCTTAGTGGTAAGCTAAGATCATATCAACATTACATGAGATTTAGATCAAGTTATGTAATTCTCTCTACCATTAAATAAATAGAAAAATCCATAGCCAATCCGTGCATATACACTCATATTATTTCAAAAGAGAGGAGCTATACATATGCACAAATTCAATCAAATTATTTCCACTACATCGACATGTAAAATTAAGCCAAGAAAATCTAAAATAAACGACTATCACTACCACGTAAGAATAACGATAGAAATTATAGTACTAATCTAAGATTCTACCAAACGCCTTGATACCTAAGGGTAAGGCACAACTACTCGACTAGAAGAAAGACATTAGGACAATAAAACTAGCATTTACTAACTTCTCAGATAATCGAATGGACCAGAAGAACGAAGAGTCAATGGGTTGAGGACATTGCTAAACTAGAAACGCTCTGGCCAAAGTGGAAGAAATAAGATAATCTAGATTAATTTCTTAGAAGATTCTATCGCAGCTAAATGTGATATGCCCAGTAATGGAATCAAGTAAACAAAAGAAACTAGTGCAGGGTGATGGGAGATTGGACTACCCTGATAAGTAAAAAGCACACCCCACAAGTTAAAATCGTTCAATAACCAGAATCTTTACAGACAAAGGGCATTTAATAGTTTAATAGAAACCTATATCGATAAAACAATAACATAAGTGCCATTTATTATTCAGATTAAGCATAAAAGATAGATACAAAAGGAAAAACCCAAATAGAAAGGAAAACCACCATATCTTCTTTAGTTTAAAACAAATTTCTCCTTCGTATAACTCTATCTACAGATCTTAGGAGAAGATAAGTATTAGGAGGAGCCACAAACTGATGAATGAGCTCTTTCTAGGTGATGGAGGAGCCACGAACTGATGGAGGAGCTCTCTGTCATGGATAAACTCAGTCGAGGAGGAGCTCTCTGTCACGGACGAACTCGGTGATGAAGGAGCTTTATCACAGAGACTGACGAAGTCGGACCGAGGAGGTGAGAGAGCGAAGCACGTTTTTTTGAGGACTTGAAAGGAGAGGGGAACTAGAGAAATGAGAGAGTAAGGGAAGCCTACTAGTTTGTATACCAAACCCTTTTGCCACTGTTTTTTGTAGTGTGACCTTTAGCAACCAACAATTTATTTGATCGATAAAACCTGTACATCTTTCACGATGAACAATATGTCTCGTCGGTAAAAGATGACTTTTACCAACCAAGTAATTAATTGGTCCGTAAAAGCAAGACTTTTACAGACGAATTTAAAATTTTGTCAGTAAAAGCTCACGAAAAAATTCGCGCGCACGTTTTTTTGTGCGACCAACTAAAAAGTTAGTCACTAAAACAAGCTTTTAGCCACAAATTTATTTTCGTGGCTAAAAAGTTGGTCACTAAAAGACCATTTTCTTGTAATGTCCACACCAATTTCCTAGTCCAGACCAATTTCCTAGGAGAAGACAACTCGAATTGGACAAGTCGTTGAGCAGCAGAACTACAGACACGGGGAACCTACACCCAAGAAGAAATGTTTAAAGAAGCAAGAAGCTCTTTGGAGGAGGTGATGATGGCCCAAAATTCAGAAAAGTTTATCTCTGATGCTGAGAGAGCTCTGATGGTTTCCAGAGAGTTTGATTCCACAGAGGGAACCCGAAGCCCCAACTTAGAAATGAGGGAGAAACCATCCAAGCAAGCAAGAGCTTCATAGATATGAGCGGGGAATAAACCATCAAACTTCATTGCAAAAGCACCAA
Source organism: Datisca glomerata (assembly GCA_003255025.1). Classification (NCBI taxonomy): domain Eukaryota; kingdom Viridiplantae; phylum Streptophyta; class Magnoliopsida; order Cucurbitales; family Datiscaceae; genus Datisca; species Datisca glomerata. Next base: position 318,596 of record QANY01009406.1, read on the forward strand.
TCACAAGACCACGACTATCCTTGATGAGACCACGTATACCCGAGCCTTTGAGGGGGGAGCTTGCTCCATCAACATTGCGCTTAAGAGAGCTACCAAAGGAGGGAATCTAAGAACTAGATTGGCTAACTGTGGAAGGAGGGGGGTGAGGTGATGTTGGCCTGGTCAAATTCCATGGAGAAGTGGTCAACCCAGTTAGAGAAATTAGGTACCCCTAAGGAAGGCCTACCATGCAGGGAAAGTTCCTGAACGTCCAAATGCTCTGGCAAAGAAGGATAGACCTACGCAAGGAGGGCTTGTCCAAGGAAGAGAAGAAAGCCGCATTAACATCCAATATGGGCCAGTTTGTGCAAGATTTAGGAAGAGGGGGATGAGGCTCTCCCTAGACCAGATTGACCCGATGAAACTACAAAAGAACAGATCATGAACTATAGAGTTAGTCTTACGACAAATGTTGTAGGAGCCATATTGATTGATCTTCGTTTTTGGAAAGAGAGAGTTTGCAAGGCAAAAGGTCCAGAGAGGCACGCCACATAAAAACTTTGACTTTGGAGCGGATAGGGAGATGCCACAATTTTTCCCACTATAAAGAGAAGCCGTTGGAGGGACTAGCTATGAAGTGATTAGAGATACTAACATTATAACCACTATTCACGGAGTACTGCCCATTCTTGTTGAAATGCCATATGGGGATGTCCACTTGTTGGTTATGCCGAATGGAATGGTGAGGATTAGCTCAATATCTATTATTTATGTGCTGAATAATGAATTACTCTCTTTTGTTCAAATAGACATGGATATTTGAAACTACCCCTTGGTGGGTAGTTTGTACGGTAACCAGGTTTCGACCAAGGTGCCAAGTATTCTTAAATGGTGTTCGACCACGATAGTACCGGCTGAGAATCTACAAAAATTTTTTTTTTTGAAGGAGAATGTATGCTGGTCAACTATGTTAACAAGTTAATTTATATTACTTTCACATATAGTAATTTATATTTCTTGAACTTTTAGTTGAGAGTTCTTTCCTTGGTCCCGACTAAGCTTACGAAGATCAGTAGCTGGAGAGAATGTATGTTTAAAATCATTTTCTACCCTTTTTCTTCTTGAACACGGACCTCGTGTAGTTATCATGTAGACTACACGATGGTTACACAGATATCGTGTAGTTTACACAATGGTTACATTGATCTCATGTAATCATTGTGTAGATCAATGTAAAATCATGTAGATTACACTAGGTTCGTGTAACCATCATGTAGTCTACATGATGATTACACGAGGTCCATGTAATCGATCTTCTAGTCTACACGATGACTATATGAGGTCCATATAACCAACGTGTAGTCTACATAATTACTACACGAGGTCCGTATAATCATCGTGTTGTCTACATGAGGTCCGTGTAACCATCATGTAGTCTACACGGTGATTACACAAGGTCACTGTAACCATCATGTAGTATATACGATAACTACATGAGGTCCGTGTAACCGATCGTGTAGTCACCCTTTTCTGTTTTGTCGCTTAATATTACATGTTTTTTTAGTCGACGCCTCCTCACTCACCCTTTTCAGTAGAAGAGAAAGCTAATGAGGAGGAGGAGGCCATTGAAAAGGAAGAGGATGAGAATAAGAGGAAGAGGTCTGATGATGCCACTGAAAAATATAAGAGAAGAAGATTGTGTCCAAGAATCTCAATGGACAGAAGATTGGGTGAGAAAATTTCTTTTTGGAATGGACGAAAAGATCACTTCAATGGACAAGAAGATTATGTCCATGTAATTAGACATTTTCCTTTTCAATTTTTCAAATTAAAATTTTGATCGATCATCTGGTACATTGAGGCCAGATGATTACTCATTCTGTCATCGATCTACCATGATGATGGCTAGTGACAAGGAGGAGACAAAGATTGAGAAGGAAGAGAAAAAAATGAAGATGGATATAAGGATGAAAAAGAAGAAGATATGGCAGAGAAGGAAAAACAAGAAGAATAGATGGTAGAGAAGGAAGAAGAATAAGAGAAGGAACATAGGGAATAAGTAGAAACAAAAGAAGATAAGGTAGACGAAAATGATGAAAAAGAAGAAGAGAATGTAGAAGAAAAAGAAGAAGAGAAGTTAGAAGATAAAGATGAAAAGAAGTAGAAAAAGAAGAAGAGAAAGAAGAAAGAGAACGTAAGAAAGAAGAATGCGAAAAAGAAGGAAGAACAGAATAATAAGAGGACGAAGGTAATAAGGAGGATGAAGAAAAAACAGAAGGGAAAAAAGAAATAGAAGAGAAAAAAAAGAAGAAAAAACAAAAAGAAGAAATAGAAGAAAAAATAAAAAATAGATGAAGAAAAAATAGAAGAAAAAAATGCACAAATAAGAAGAAAAAGAAATGAAGAAGAAGAAGAAGAAGAAGAAGAAGAAGAAGAAGAAGAAGAAGAAGAAGAAGAAGAAGAAGAAGAAGAACAAGAACAAGAACAAGAAGAAGAACAACAAGAAGAAGAAGAAGAAGAACAAGAAGAAGAAGAAGAAGAAGAACAAGAAGAAGAAGAAGAAGAAGAACAAAAGATTGCATTGATAATATTTACATTGATAGATTCGGTTCGGTCAACGGAGCAATCCAACGATGGAGAAGAAGAAGAACTCGTCTGCCTTGGTGAATTCGGTAAGAGGAAGATAATGAGATCTCGGGTCCTAAAGTCACCTAGTTGGGAAACCGAAATGGTTGAAAAGAAGAAGAAGTGAGGGAAAAAAGTTGATGAAAGTATCATTGCCAAAACGGACGTCAAATATTTCCAACCATATAGTGATGTATCTTCAGAGGATGAAGCCTGTTTTAAAGCCTGGTTCATCTCCTCAAGGTCAAAGTTAGTTATGTAATTTTACTTCTTATTCTTATACAGGATGGTTACACTGACCTCGTGTAGTATACACAATGAATACACAGACCACAGGTAACCATCATGTAGTATACATGATTGTTACACTGAGCTCGTGCAACCATCATGTAATATACACGATGGTTACACTGACCTCGTGTAGTATACATGATGGTTACACTGACCTCGTATAGTATACATGATGGTTACACTGACATCGTGTAGCTATCGTGTATACTACACGATGGTTATACTGACCTCGTGTAGCCATCATATAGTATACATGATGGTTACACTAACATCATGTAGCCACTGTGCGGTAACCCAATCGTGTACTTAATTTTGATATATAATTACGTCGTACAGGAATGAGAAAGTAGACGTTGGATTTTGCACCATTGACCTTATCTAGTTCAAAAAACTAGTCTCATTGCAGTATATCGATGCATACCTAGAGCTCATGAGGGGGGATTTACAAGAATACAGCCCTCATATCAGAACCATTGTTGGTGATTTGATTCTGCAAGTGAGTAAGATTTATTTTTTATTAATAAAGTGCACACTGTAGTCTACACGAGTCATTCGCGTTGCCTTGTGCAGACTACATGAAGTCTACATGAGGCCTTCAAGGGCCTGGTGTAGACTTCATAGTCTACATGAGGCAACGTGGCAGGCCACGTGTAGTCTATATCGATGCATACCTAGAGCTCATGAGGGGGGATTTGCAAGAATACAACCCTTATATCAGAACCAATGTTGGTGATTTGATTCTGCAAGTAAGTAAGATCTATTTTTTAATTTAATAAAGTGCACACTGTAGTCTACACGAGTCATTCGCGTTACCTTGTGCAGACTACATGAAGTCTACACGAGGCTCGAGACTACATGAAGTCTACAGGAGGCCTTCACGGGCCTCGTGTAGACTTCATAGTCTACATGAGGCAACGTAGCAGGCCACGTGTAGTCTTCATGACCATTTTTTATTGACATTGATGATTTAAATTTTTTCCATAACATTACAGGAGAACCTGTCTGGCCGAATGGAAGAGTTTGAGTAAGATCCTGCGGGCTGGGATATTGACATTGATCAACTCCAATACCTGGTCCTCGACTTGCAGACGAATTTTGGAAGGAGCTGAGAATAGTCGGATAAGGTTATCTTTCCAATGAATGTGAACCATAGTCATTGGATTGCGGTTGAGCTGGATTTGAATGGCCAGTGTGTTCGTATTTATAACTCCACAAACACGCCATATCAATGCTCCTTGTACATTGAAATAATGAAACCTTATATGAAGATTGTCCCTTGATTTCTTCAAATGATGAACATTTATGAGAGAAGACATGAGGTTAAACCCAAAGATGAGTGGAGATATGAGATCATGAAGTATCCACGACAAGAGAATGGCTAAGTGAAAGATTTTGGAATTTGTCCATAAATTAGCATGTAATAATGATTTATTTCTATTTAGTTATTTCTCAAACAATTGTATTACTGAATTTTTTATGAATAAATTGAAAGTTTGATTTTAAATTAAAGCCTGTTTAGAAATTATTCAAGTCCTGGATCTATTATCAACGAAAAAAGATTGAAGACAAAAGCGTCTCCAGACAAACTCTTCTGAAATAGTTCAGAACGATATTCATAGTATTAGGATCGACTGGGCAATCGAATGAGATTACGACTATTAGGTTGAACCGTTGGATGTCAGTCTTGGGGAAAAAGAGTGGATACTCAAATGATTAACCTAGACATGTTGAATAGACCGGTAATAAATTTATTTAGAGCCCAAAACCGTTTACCTAGCTCTAAATCTGATTGTTACACCTTAAGAGTATTTTTGTAATCACCTTAATCCTGAGGTGAATACATAACTTGACTTAGTTAGTTACAATCTTTGATATGTCAAATGGGTGAGTTCAAAATGGCGGGCAATAACTCAGCTGTTAGAATTATAATTTAATTAAGTAGGAGTTGCGTGATTCACAGATATGAAAATTTGTGGTTGGCTTGCGAAAGCAACAATATCATCTTATATTTTATTGACAGGTGTGTGAATAAATTATCTTGGCTACGTATTCGATGAAATGAGTTATTGAATAAGACTTGTATTGTACGAGACAAATCACTATAATGTCTTTTTTATTCACACTCAGAAAAGGAGTTAATAAAATGATAACAAGAGGGATAAAATGATTATTTTACATGTCGCTCTTGTTGCTGATATTTATGATGGTTATTATGTTAAAATATTATGCGGAACGTGAAAATAAATAGAGTTTATTTACACAATAGAAAATATAGCGCGCATGGATCGAGAGTTGATTCGATATTGAACCTATAATGAAGTCGTACAATGTCATGATTGAATAGGTCAGGAATTTATGGAGATAAATTCGCTTTGTATTTGAATCCTAAGCTTTGTTCATGTGGATCCATTTGGTATCAAAAATAGCTCGGAGAACAGGAATAGAAAAACGAACTAAGTTGGACTAAAATATGTTTTGGTGTCAATGCATATTTCCTACACCTATATGTGATAGGTGATGTCAGTTAAGTTAGTTACGTGTATTGTTGTATTAAATTAATTATTTATTATTTTCTAATTATTAGGTAATTAGTTAAATAAAGTTAATTAATTAATTGATAATGATCAATTATATTTATCAATTGAGTTGATGAATTTCAATACAACTAAAATCCAAGGAGATCATGTGATTTTCGACAATAATATATAATTAGATGAATTTTTATAAATTTTATAATATGTGGGTATATTTGTAAATACCAAAAATTAACTTTTGAAAATATAAAATATCAATTTGATTGCAAAGAGATAATGAATATTAGATACCGTTGTTGTTATCAACACACAATAGAAAGTGAAAAAAGTTTTCTCCTCTCAGTACTATTGCCGCTGAAAATAATCTGCAGAAAAGAAGATTTGATTTTTCTTCTTCAATCGTTTTGAGAGCCCACACTTAAATTCTTACGTAAAATTCTTCAGAGATATATTTATGAAATTAACGGGTGGTTGTTGGTGGACCAATTCGCAAATCGTTCATGGAAGAATGCTTGAGAAAGTTCCATCAGTTCAGAAATTCTCCGATACAGAATAAAGGTGAAAAATTATTTTTCCTTAATCTATTCGTTTTATATCATGCATGCACGATCAAACTAAAATTGGTTTTTAATTATTTAATATGATTAAATAAGTTAAATCAATTTTTTTTTATTTCTCCTACAAACCGTTCGTGGTTCAAATCTATTTTTCTTTAATTTTTAAAACTGATTGATCCTAGAAATTGGTATCAGAGCGTTGGTTTAAGATTAATACATATATAAAATTAAAAAGAACGTATCGTGAATTTTATGTATATTGAAATATGTTTGTATGGTAGATTCAAAATTATTTTCAATATGTTTTGTGATTGGATCCCGAACTATTGGCTCTAGGAGGTTTTGATTTAGAAATTGATTTATGCCGAATTTGAAGCATAGAAATTTATGTAATTTAATTATTGTAATTGTTGTAAATTTTAAATTCATTGTAAATTCATCGTCGCCAGAAATCGGTCGAATCCGCCGCCTTGAAGTCACCAAACAACCACTAAGAAGACGTCAGGGGACGCTATTGTTCACAGGCGTACTGTTCACACCGCTATTGTTTATTAACGGTATTGTTCATACTTGTATTGTTCACCGGTAGTGGTGTTCACCGCTTGTCGCCGTTCACAACTGCTTCTATGTGTTGTCGCTTGCACGGTATAGTCCTAATCGGATTAGAAAACCCATGGTTTTAGGTAACCTAGGATTTTTTAAATTCAAATTTTGAAATATGATTTCAAAATAAATTTTAGTCTCTTATTTAATTTCAAATTAATTTGGTAAATTTTTTAGCCCTTGTATAATTGTCATTTATTTTAAAACTATTTTAAAAATAAGTTAATTTACTGATTACTTGGTAATTTATTTATCAAAGTAAACAGTAAACATATGTTGGAAAAATAAAATTTTTAAATTGAAAATTATTTTTAAAAATGATATATTTTGTAAAGTGTTACAACACGGTGGGACAACGTGGAGACGAATGAGCAAATTACAGACGCCATGAAGATTAGTTCATAAATTAATTTGTAATTTATTTATTATTCTTTTATGTGTTGTAATTAAAAATTTCTGTGTGCGAGGGGGGGGTGACACTCGGACTCCGGTTCAATTTAATTTATGATTTAATTTTAATCGCGCATCATCATATAGCATGCCATATCGATTAAAGATATGTCATTATCAAATTATCATTTAGCATGTACATGCAACATTGTAGATTAATTGATAATAATAATTATTTAATTACAATGTGAAATTTATAATTGTTATGATTTTAAAATTGGAATTTAAAATTAATAAATGATTTATAAATTCCATCACATTTTTCAAATTAATAAAAGTTAAGTTTTTTGAAAAACAACCAAAAATCCAATTTTTTTAAAAATAAGTGGGAGGGTCATTTACGTTGAAATGTTCTCAAGGTCTCTAAAGCAAACTTGATTGTGCCACGAAGAAGGGTTAAAACCGACTATAGCGATCCTCACTTGATGTCAGAAACTTTAGAATAATGTCACTTTGAGTCATCGAGTTGCTTCAAAAGCTAAGACTCTTAAAGGGAGTAGTGGGGCATGGTCGTCCCATAACAACATTTAAGCTTTGGTTAAACACTTAGATTAAAGCACATTGGAATCCCACATTGGGGCAAGTCAATGGAACCAAGGTGACCAAAATCGTTGGTGATTGGTTAAGCTAGATGAGGAGTGTCGATGCAATAGGACATAGTTTGGACTTCATCCCTCGATGAGACAAGCTATCATTTTTTTATCGTAACATCATAGAGGAAATATTTTTTTAATTAATTTTAAAATATTTAGTAGTTGCATCAAGTATCATACTTTCCTAAACAATTGAGCATTTATTTACACTATTTATTCTTTCCAGTAATCATGTCGCTATCCTCTCTCTCAATGATTCTTAACGCGAACAAATTCAACGGATCGATATGCAGATGAACCACGAGATCCTCAATCGTCATGTCCTTTCGCTTATGCTTCAAATAACTCTTGAACTCTTTCCAGGACGGTGGCAGTTTCTCAATCGTAGTAGCCACATGGAACAATTCACTGATTGTCATTCCTTCGTTGATCAGCTCATTGAACATGATCTGGAGTTCTTCAACTTGACAAACCACTGTATGTTTGTCATCCATCAGATATTCCAAGAATCGCCCAACGATGAACTTTCTATGTCCCAGCCTCCTCAATCTTATACTTTTTCTCCAACTCTTCCCATAAATCTTTCGATGTCTTGAACGACGAGTAGACATTATAGAGACTATCTATAAGACCGTTCAAGATGTAGTTTCGACAGGGAAAGTGGGAACGCTTCCATGCTTACTGGGCAGATATCATTTCCTTAGTGTGTTTTCCAATCGGTGTGACAGGACATTCTTCCTTCAGAATGTCTGCCAGATTGAGTGTCTTCAGATAGAACACCATCTTTTGTTAACATCTCTTGAAATCTTCCCCCTTAAACTAATCTGGTTTCTCAGCATGAGGAATAACGTGTGATTTTTCAATGTGAGGAACAATGATTGTTTTCTCAACGCGGGGAATAGTCATCATAGCTTCATTATCTTGCTCCATCGGTTTAAAAATTCATATTTAGACTGTTGGAACCATAGAGCAATACTAAAAAGAAAGTACTTGGATTAAATTTCTACAGAATGATTACAACTGAATAATAAAACCTGAACTAATATAGAATAATTAAATGAAAAATTATAGACAAAAAAACAGAAATTAAGTCGGCAGAGGCTTGCTGAAACAATGTCCTAAAGATGAATTTTCACCCTCCACAGTTTTCTTGGAGACTACGGTGAACGTCTCTGCAGGATACAACCACCGTGATCAAAGATGTAGCAAACGAATGCTTCGATCCTTCAGAACTGAACGATATTTCTTTCTCCCTTTGTTGACTCACGGAAAAACACTTAAGGAAAATGGATGAAATTGATTTCCACTTTTCCTTCGTAACTACTTAAGAAAAATGGACCAAAAATTGATGCATTTTCTCTTCTGTAATTGACGCCAAAAATGGTCTTTTCAAAGGTTTCCACTATGGAATCACATTCTCCCCATATTAAGAGAGAGACGGTTTTTTATCCACTTGGATAAAACCACACCTTCCCTTAATTACACGAAGGTGGCAATTTCATATGAAACTGCCCCTTCATGGACAAAGGGTAGTCGATGGGCAGTTTCCTTATAAAATTCCCTCTGTACAATGGACATGTGATATTGACTTGGCTACGTAATTATACACCATCAATTGCTAATACACATCATCAAACATGTATCAAAAAATTGGAGCTCCACCTGACATGTGGCAGACTTATTTTTCTACTCACATTGTCCTTTTCTTTTAATTTTCATTCACACACTTACACTTAACTTAGCTTTACTTAATAGCATTTAGCTCGATTAGCTCCAACAATATTAACTTCTTATGACACAAAAAGTTATCATGTGCATTTGATTTCTTAGAGTCATATGTCTCGTGTTAATGGCAATGACTCAACTTTGATTCGTGTGGAAGTATGGATCCCACGACATTAGTTAAAATGTTCATAAGCTAGTTAGTCCGTACACTTTGAATATAAAAGAGAAAAGTTGTGCATGAGTGACACATCCATTTTTTTATGCGTGTACGACTCTTCTATAAACTTATTTGTAAGCCCGAAATTGCTAATATTTAAAGGTCATTATTTGGGACTTTTAGTTGTAAAGATATAATGTAAATGTTTTTCTTTTTGTCAAAGAAGTAAGAGTTGAATTTTATAATTGTAAAAATTATATATAGTTAAGCTTTAGAAAAAAATGGTTAAGTTTTAGAAACAATAAAAAAAATTAAGATGAGAGAAATAAACTAAAAACCTGATTTTTAGAAGAGAGATGTGATTACTGTTAGCTGTAATTTAATATCTTTATCTCACGCAAAGCCATGTCCATACGAGCTGTTTTTTATCTCTTTATCTCGCTAGTTATAGTTGGCCTTTATAGTTGGATTGTAACTAACTCTTGACTATATAGTTCTGTAATAATGGTTTCATTCTTTGAAATAATGTGAAAAATATAAGTATTTTTTCATTGTCTTCCTTCTTTCTTTCCCTTCCTTCGTTTCCTTTCTCAGCATCATCTTCAAGCTTCTCTAAAAGCTCTCATAGTATCAGAGCTCTAAAGGACACATCCCTCATGGAAAACCCACCATCTTCAATCTTTCTTCTTTTTAACATCTGCTATCTGATTTCTATCAGATTGAACTCCACGAATTATGTGCTATGGCGATATCAAATATCCATCATTCTCAAAACTCATGCTCCTTTTGAATTCATCAATGGGTGTCATCCCTGCCCATGCAAATATCTGGAAAATGAGAAAGGTGAACCCATAGACAAAATTGATCCAAAATACCAAGCCTGGATTGCACAAGATCAAGCGCTCATGACGTTAATCAACGCTACTCTGTCTCAGACTTCTCTCTCCTATGTAGTAGGTTGCAAGACTTCCCAAGAAGCATGGGCTTCCCTTGAAAGAAGGTACTCCTCCTTGACCCCTTTGAATATTCTGCATCTCAAATCTGAACTGCAGTCACAAAGAAGGACAATGAACTTGTGGATGATTATGTCCAAAGAATCAAAGAAGCCAGAGACAAACTCTTGGCTGTTTCAGTGAACATTGAGGATGAAGATATCCTCCTTTATACATTGAATGGTCTCTCCTCTGAATTGGACCATTCGAGACCTCAATAAGAACAAGATCTGAGCCAATTCATCTAGAAGAACTTCATGTTCTTCTCAAGGCAGATGAACAATCTTTGACTGACCAGACCAAGAAAAAAGATGTTCAACTACAAACAATGGCAATGGTGGCTAATCACATCAAAGATGGCTCTTCTAATAGAGGAAGAGGCAATAGATTCAGCTCTTTACATGGCAATGGGGTAGAAATTCAGGCTATAGAGGTACAGGCAATTTTTGTCCAGGTTTGCTATCCAACCCTAATCTGTATACTTCTCATTTTTCTGCTCAAAACACCACCTAAAACTACACTGATCAAAGGCCTCAGTGTCAAATCTATGATAAATCTAATCATACTACCATGGATTACTTTCATAGTATGAATTATACATAAGGAAGGCATCCCCTGCCAAACTTCCAACCATGGCAACCACGTTTCCTAGCACCAATCAAGATAACACCAAATAAATATCTTGGCTCTCAGATACTAGGTGTAATACCCATCTTACCCCTAAACTCTCAAATTTATCATCTTCTAAGGAATACAATGGTGAAGGCACTGTCACTATAGGTAATGGGCAACCCTTGGACATCACACACTCAGGTTGTGGTCATATTCTCACTAATAATCATCAATTCTCTCTTAATAACATTCTTTATGTACCTAAACTTACTACTAATCTACTATATGTGCATAAATTTTGCAAATATAACAATTGTTTCTTTATCTTTGATGTTGATCAACGTTCGATCTAGGACAAAGCAACAGGGAGAGTTCTCTTCATAGGACATAGTGAGAATGGGTTATACCCCCTGTCAACTTCTGTCCAGGATCACATATCTCAAGCACAACCATCAAGAACTTATGTTTCCTATCTTGGCAGTAAAATCTTTACTACCTTATGGCAACCACTTTGCCGGTGCTGGTGCCGAAACTCCTTGACGGAGTTCCTTTTCCTTTCTTCTCCTCGTTCATATCGTGCGTTCTTCATCTTCTCGCATGTGGAATTATTACAACATAATATTCAAAATAAGTAAAAATTACAAAAATAAATTCCTATGCCTTAAAACTGGGTTACACAAGATCTACGAAAAAAAAGAATAAAGCTTAAACTCAAAAGTCACCATACAATTAACGATTCATCAGTAAACCAACATCTAAAAGATATAATCATTCATTCATTCATACATATCAAAATATATATGAATAATACAAGAACACCCACACAATATTTAATGTATACATATATAAAGACCTCTATGATATCAATCGTTAGAAATTGAGACGCGCAGCGGAAGCGGTTTATTTAAAAAATGTATTGATTAAAAAAACAATCGTTTCGCCACAAGGTCCAAAAAACATATTTTTTAACGAAAACACATTTTCTCATCGGATCCATTATATATCTATACATTAAATCTAAGACATACAAAAATATAGATTATACCTCTTGTAGTCTATCAAGCGTCCTTGCTAGCAACGAACTGGAAGTTCCACGAATAACGGACTGCGAGATCCACACTAAGATCTTTCAAGCCAATCCTCAAACACACTAGGACATGTGTGAGCACGTAGAATATTCAAAAATATTTTTCTGTCTCTAAAAGTACTCAACACATGAGATCTATAGATTTGGAGGACTTTTCTAAGACACAACTCTGAAAAAGAATTGGACTATTTACAGAGTCTTTGATTAACATTTTAATCACAGTGAACGTTTCAATCACTTAATCACACATATTTTCAGGCCAATAGAATAATATATATATATATACATATTATAGGTCAAGGCTAATTAGATTTTAGGGTGTACATAAAATAATAAATTATTTATAAATGTGCCATTACAGTGGGACCCACTGCAATTGGTACAACACTGTAGTGCCATATGACACTGCAATTGGTGCAACATTGTAGTGCCACATGGCACTGCAGTATGCCGTGTAGAGTTGTAGTACCTCACAACATTATTGACTCAAGGCACCACTATAGTGTCGTGAGGCGCTACAGTGTACCACATGTCACTGTAGTGTCGTGTGACACAACAATAATTCATGTGGTCTAACAAGCCACATGACAATTTTTCTAAATCTATTAGCTCAGGTCGATGGCGAGACTCAAGTGGATATGATCCTAGAGACTTTGCCTAGTACCTTTGAGAACTTTAAGCTTAATTATTTGATGAATAAGCTGAACTACTCACTTCCTGAGCTTATGAAGAAGCTGCAAGCTGTTGAGACCATGTTTCTGAAGGGCAAGAAGAAATGTGGAAAGGAAAACTTTACTGAAAGTAGGCCTTCCACCTCTAGCTCTAAGAAGAGAGAAGGGATCCAAGGAAAGTGAGAAAAATAAGCTACCAAAGGTAAGAGCACCGCGAGAGTAGACAAGTCGAAAAATAAGTGTCATCACTATGGAGCTGCTGGTAATTGGAAACGCAACTGCCCAGAGTATCTCAAAGGGTTGAGATCTAAAGATATAATAATGGTTACTAAGTCTTGTTATATAGCTGACTCTACTCTTTCTTAGATTGTAGACTATGTAGTTACTAATCACATTTGTTGCTCCTTGTAGGGGTTCAAAGAAATTAGAAGGCTTGATGATGGTGAGTTCAGCTTCCGCTAGGCGAATGAAGCACTAGTATCAGCCACATCAGTGTGAACTTTTAAATTATATTTTGATAAAATTTTTATTATTTTTCTTTATGTTTATAATGTCCTGAGTTTTGGGAAGAATTTTATTTCTATTGGTGCATTAATTGAGCAAGGATTTGATCTAAAATTCATTGATAAAGATATTGGTATTTCTAGAAATGAATGCTTAATTACTATGGCACGAATGATTAATAAACGGTATCACGTAAAACCTGTAGTCCCCATGATTATTGAAGTGAATATCGATTCACATAGGGATATAGTAAAAGGTTAAAGTATGACTCAACCGATCTAACCTATCTGTGGCACTTACATCATAGACATATTTGCTTAGATAGGATTAAAAGACTTGTGAAGGATGGTCCTTTGCAATTTTTAAGTGTGGGTTCACTACCCACATGTGAATCCTGTATAGAAAGCAAAATGACTAAGAAACACTTTTCATCAAAATGTGAAAAGCTACTCAATGCCTTGAATTGATATATAGTTATGTATGTTGGCCATTGAATATCCAAGTAAGAGGAGGTTATGAATACTCTGTAACATTCACTGACGACTACACACATTTTAGTCATGTTTATCTAATGCATCAAAACTCTGAAACCTTTGAAAAATTCAAAGAATATAAGGCCTTAGTTGAAAAGTAATTAGAAAAATAAATCTAAACACTATGATCTGATCGTGGTGGAGAGTACTTGCTATGAGAGTTCAAGGACTTTCTTAAGGAAGAATGTATTCTTTCTCAGCTTATAGCACCTGGTACGCCACAGCAAAATTGCGTGTCAGAGAGAAGGAACCGAACTCTAGTGGATATGGTTAAATCTATGATGAGTTACTCATCTCTCCCAGATTTATTCTAGGTATATGCCTTACTAACAGAGGCATATATTCTGAATCAAGTTCCGTCAAAGATGATTCTTGGTACACCATATGAAAGATAGTATGGGTGAAAGTCATCCGTTCGCCTGAATATGGGGTTGTCCAGCACATGTTCTAAGATAGAAGACAATCAAGTTGGTCAGTCTTTCAGAATTGTTCATGTTTGTAGGATATCCTATGTGAACGAAGGGTAATATCTTCTATAGTACGACTGACAAGAAAACATTCTTTAGCACAAATGCTTGTTTTCTTGAAAAAGATTCTATTAAAAGTGTACAACCGAGAAACATAGTTGTTCTAGAAAAATTATTGAGTGGGAGAACATCGACTCCCCATTAGAAATTGTTTCTGATTCAATATTGGAAGAACCACGATAGGAGCCAGAGTTTATGGAGCCTCGACGTAGTGGGAGAGTTGTGAGACAACTTGAAAGGTACATGTCCTATGGAGAAGCTTTGACAACTGTCTCAAACAAGGACCTAGATGAACCAATCTCTTACTCGAAGGCCATGGCTGATTCTGAAATAAACTTATGGCAAGAAGTCATATAAACTTGTAGGTCCTCCTGAAGGGATAAAACCCGTAGGATATAAATGGATCTATACGGAGAAAAGAGGTTCGGATGGGCATATAGAGACATACAAAGCTAGGCTAGTAGCCAAGAGCTACACCCAATAGGAAGGTATACACTACAAGGATACCTTCTCACTAGTAGCCATACATAAATCCATCCAAATTATTTTGTCCATTATTGCTGCCCTTGATTATGAAATCTTGCAAATGGACGTCAAATCTTCCTTTTTGAGTGGCGATCTTGAAGAGTGCGTTTCTATGGCTCAACCAGATGGGTTAATAGAGAAAGGCCAAGAGGTCAAAGTTTATGAACTATAGACATCCATTTATGGACTTAAGCAACCGTCATGGTCGTGGAATATGAGATTCGATGAAATTGTTAAGAACTATGATTTTGAACAGTTGGTTGAAAAACCCTGTGTGTATAAGTTGATACACGAAGGGGAGGTGATTTTTCTAGTCTTGTATGTAGATGATATTCTACTCATTGGGAATGTTGTAAGAAAATTGTCTGATGTCAATTTTTGGCTTGCAAAGCAATTTGACATGAAAGATCTTGGAGAAACTGTATTTGTCTTAGGTATTCAGATCTTTAAAAATCGAAAGAACAGACAATCGGCACCTTTTCAAGTATCTTATATTGATAAAGTGTTGGATCATTTCATTATGCAAAACTCCAAGGAGAGATTTCTTTCCTTTAGACATGGAGTCAGCCTCTTCAAGGAGCAGTCTCCTAAGACTCCTCAAAAAGAGGAAGACAAGAGAAAGATACCCTATGCCTCAGCCGTAGGAAGCCTCATTTATGCGATGCTTTGCACTAGACCTAATATTTGCTATGTCATGGGCGTAGTAAGTTATTTCCAATCTAATTCTAAAATCGAGCATTGGAATGCTATCAAGCATATCCTTAAGTATCTTAAGAGAACAATGAATTACATGCTTGTATATTCAGTTAGTGTTTTGAATATGATAGGGTATATGTTCTAACTTTCAAGCTGATAAGGACTCCAGGAGGTCCACTTCAGTATCGGTGTTCATCTTGAATGGTGGAGCAGTTGTATGGAGAAATATCAAGCAATCTTCCATCGCTGATTCTACCATGGAAGCTGAATATATGAAAGCTTGTGAAGTTACAAACGAGGTTGTATGGCTTAGGAAGTTCTTGAAGACTCTGAAAGTTGTTCCAGACGTTGACAAGCCCATGACATTTTATTATGATGACAGTGGGGCTGTAGCAAATTCTAAGGAACCTAGAAGTAATAAGAGATTCAAACACATAAAACGTAAGTACTACTTGATTAGAGAGATTTTTTAGTGTGGAGACGTTGTGGTTATGCATATTTTGACGGTCAACAACCTGACAGATCTATTCACGAAGACTTTAAGCAGTAAAGCTTTTTATGGTCATCTGGAGGTCTTGCGGATAAGAGATTGTACACGCCTAGTTTAGTCTAAGTGAGAGAATGTTGGAATATGTTCATAAAGTAGCGTGTAATAACTAGTATTTGTATTTAGTTATTTCTCAGACATTTGTATTACTAAATTTGTTATGAATAAATTAAAAGTTTTATTTTAAATTAAAGCATGTTTATAAACTACTCAAGTCCTAGAACTATTGTCAACGAAAGAAGAGTGAAGACAGAAGCGTCTTCAGACGAACTCTTATGAAATAGTTCAAAATGATATTCGCAGTCTTAGGATCGAATGAGCAATCGAATCTGATTAAGACTGTTAGGTTTACATTGGATGTTAGTCTTGGGGCATAAGACTAGAGACTCAAATGGTTAACCTAGACATATTATGAACATGTTGAATAGACTGGTAACAAATTAGTTTAGAGCCCAAAACCGTTTATCTAACTCTAAATCTAATTGTTACACCTTAAGGGTATTTTCATAATTACCTTAATCCTGAGGTGAATACATAACTTGACTTGGTTAGTTACAATCTTTGATGTGTCAAATGAGTGAGTTCGAATTAGCAGGTAATACATCGGTTGTTGGGATTGTAATTTAATTAAGTAGGAGTTGCATGATTCACAGATATGAAAATTCGTGGTCGGATTGTGAAATCAACAATATCACCTTATACTTTTATTGATGGTGTGTGAGTAAATTGTACGAGAGAATAACAAGAGGGGTAAAATAATATTTTTACATTCCGCTCTTGTTACTAATATTCACGATGGTTATTATGTTAAAATATTATATGGAGCATGAAAATAAATAGAGTTTATTTACACCAACAGAAAATGTAGCGCGCATGAATCGAGAGTTGATTCGGCATCGAACCTATAGTGGAGTCGTACGATGTCAGGATTAAATAGGTCAGAAATTTATGGATATTAATTAGATGGGTATTTAAATCCTTAGCTTTGTTCATGTGGGTCCATCTAGTCTCAAAAATAGCTCAGAGAACAGGAATAGAAAAATGAACTAAGTTGGACCATATGTTTTGGTGCCAAGGCATATTTTCTACACCTATATGTGATAGGGATGTCACTTAAGTTAGTTAAGTGTAATTGTTGTACTGAAATAATTATTTATTATTTTCTAATTATAAGATAATTAGTTAAATAAATTTAATTAATTAATTAATTGATAATCATCAATTATATTTATCAATTAGATTGATGAATTTTGATACAACTAAAACTCTAGAAGACCATGTGATTTTCGACAATAATAGATCATTACGAGATTTTTTTTGAAATTTTATAATATATGGGATATTTATTTATACCTAAAATTACATTTTGATATATATCTAATAGCAATTTACTTGCAAAGAAATAATGAGTATTAGATACAGTTGTTGTTATCAACACACAATATGAAGAGAAGAAAGTTGTCTCCTCTCACTATTGTTGCTGCCGAAATTAATCTACAGAAAGGAAGATTTGATTTCTCTTCTCTCAATTGTTTTGAGAGTTTACACTCAAATTCTACGTAAAATTTCCTCTGATATATATTTTTGAAATTAACGGGTGGTTGTTGGTGGACTAATTCGTAAATTATTCTTGGAAGATCAAGTTCATGATTTTGATCTTAAAGCTTAAAGAACACGAAGAACGTTTGAGGGAGTTCCATTAGTTCAAAAATTCTTTGATACAGAGTAAATGTGAAAAATCATTTTTCCTTAATCTATTCGTTTTCATATCGTATGCATGATCAAACTAAAATTTGTTTTAAAATTTTAATATGATTAAAGAAGTTAAATAAAAAAAATTTAATATTCTGTCCACGAACCGTTCGTGGTTCAAATATAATTTTCTTTAATTTTTAAAATCGATTGATCATAGAAAAATATAAATTTTTTTGAAAGTCTTCTTAAATTTTCATACATCTTATTTAATTGCGTTTTTGCATTTCATGTATTTTTTAGGTTCAATTGTGGGTTATTCACCCTTAAGTTTGTCGAAACCCTCGCATATGAGAAGAACCTTCAAGAAATAACTCAACAACAAATGTCAGAATATTGAAGACGAATTTCAATTGAGTTATTTGCACGTGGTGTAGTTGTACCAAAATAATTTGGATATATTTTATGAATTTTTATTTTATTTTTATACTCCCTCAAATTGTGAATCATGGATTATGAGTTTTTTTATTACTATATGTTTAGTGTAGACTTCATGTAGCCTACGCGATGACTTCCTGGGGATCGTGTCGTCTTCATGTAGCCAACACGATTACTTCAAAGGCATCGTGTAGGCTTTGTGTAGCTTATACTATGACTTCACGGTCGTCGTGTAGTCTTTGTGTGGACTACACAATGACTTCACGGGTATCGTGTGGTCTTCCTGTATCCTACACGATGACTTCACAGGCATCATGTAGTCTTCATGGAGCCTACACGATGAGTTCATGAGCATCGTGTAGTCTTCCTGTAGCCTACATGATGACTTTACGGGCATCATGTAGGTTTTGTGTAGGCTACACGATGACTTCACAGGCATCGTGTAGGTTTTGTGTAGCCTACACAATGACTTCAAAGGCATCGTGTAGGATTCATGTAGACTACACGATGACTTCACGGGCATCATGTAGGATTGATGTAGGCTAATTAAACTATATGACATTATTAAATAACAAACACAAGTATATCTCTATATTAATATTTAATTTAAGTCTACAAAGGTCATTATTTATATTTAAGTGGCTTGGTCATCCCGTTGAGATAGAGGAATTGGATTTCTGCACGTTTGTCGGTTGTGGCCAATTTGCCCACAACGTTCGCACTTCCTTCTCACTACTTCCTCACCTCTAAATGGAATTTTCTTTATCCTAGGTCTGCCACTTTGGCACCTCGTTATAGGTGACAATACGACATTTTCATGAACCTCCTGACTGATGACCCAATCTGCTTGATTTCTGAGAGGATATATTGTTTCTGCATACGCAGCAATTAAAGCCTCATTTTTATAGAACCTCAAACACATACTCTATGCGAAAATATTACGCTGCCGACATGCAGCCAATGCATGCTTGCATGGAACCTGATCAAGATTAAATTCTCTACATGACAAGTCATAAGATGCAATTTTACCACTGTTTCCCCACCCTCACCCGCGACATGAAACATGTGGATGTCAGAAGAAAACAATGATAGTATACGTGATGCAAGATGCTTCTTATTAAGCTCAGTCTCAGCCCAATCTGTCATCTTCGAGGTGATTTGATAGGCAGTCACCCGTCATTCATTGAACCACCATTGTAACATGTCACATATGTGTTTTATAAGGCATGTAATGAGAAACTTTCTAGCATCCTTCAAAATCTCATTCAAACATCTCACGATGTTTATAGTCATTATAGTGTATCACCTTCCATCAAAACAGGAACATGCCCACCTCTTAACTCCCCTCACCGAATCATTTTGGGAGATATCTGGAAATGAATCAGTAAAATGAGTCATCAGCCGATCAAATTTTGATTGATGGTATTCTTTTGCTTCTTTCAAAAACAAATCGATCGCATCTTTCTTTTTATAAATTGATTTGATAATTTAGCCCATACAGAAGATGCAAGCTCCATGAAGCACATTGGGAAAGACAACGTGTACATCAGTTAGTATATTTATATGCATGTCGGATATAAACACTAAGTCTTCTGGATCACCGATTACATCGTGAAGTTTACGGAAGAACCATTCCCATGAATCATTATTTCTGAATCTGCAATTCCAAATGCAATGAGATATATTTGGTTGTTCCCATCATTTGCTGTTGCAACAAATAATACCCCTTTGTATTTGGCTTTTAAGGCGGTTGCGTCAACAACAATGACATGCCGTATACAACTGAAAAATCCACGAACAAAGGGTCCAAGAGCCATGCAAAAATATTTAAAATGATCATACTTATCGGTCTCCATGTGTGTTGTTATCCCTAAAAAATATTTAATAATGTTGTATTAAAATTGACAGAGTACATAGTGTACAGGATGCGTACACGAGGTTCATATAACTATCGTCTAGACTACACGATTAGTACACGAGGTCAATGTAGGCATCGTGTAAATGACACGTTGATTACGCGGGGTCTGTGTACCCATCGTGTATACTACACGATTGATACACGAGGTCAGTGTAGTACTCGTGTAGACATTATGATGGAAAAATAGTGTACACGATGACTACACGATGTTAGCATACCCTTCGTGTGGACTACATGGTGACTACACGTGGTCAGTGTACCCATCATGTAGTATACACGAGGCTCGTGTAGACATTATGTTGGCAAAATAATAAATAAGTACCTAGATTTTTTTTATTCTAACATGTGGCAATATGTTGAAAGCATCCTATAGTTGTCTTCAGGAGACCCTCGAACTAATTCCAAAGCATATTCTCTACCCCTCCATGCCTTATGGTAGCTTATGTTGACACCAAAATCAAGCCGAACATCTTCAATTATGTCTTTTGGCCAATATATATGTCTGACACCTGTGTATTTGGACCTTATAAAATGACCAATTAATGAATATGTATCATGATGGTGCTCATGTCTCAATACTTCAAATGTGTGTGTATGTGTATTGATGAACTTTATAACTTTGAAGTATGGACAAATTTTCAATTTCATGGCCTGTAACCTCCATTAGCATGTTTTATCAACACATATAAGTACCAATATTGACTGGATTGACTTGAATATTCAAAACTCAAAATTTCTCTAGATGGGCATCATACGAGCAACCTTAAGCAGTTTGGCTTTATAACTGTACAAATCATCCATATTTATTGTGTCTGACACAAGCTGATTCCAATCAGTCTGTTCCTCACTAGACCTAGGACGTTGTTCATTCAAATCAAGTTATGATGGCAATGGACAAGTGATCTTGGGTTCAAGTCCAGTATAAGTCTGGAATTGTTGTATGGTCGTCTCTACTGATGGCTTCATCATGGTCATCTCAAAGCATTGCATCATCATATGCCCCCTAATCAAAATCATCATCATCTCCATCAACATCAACATCCTCATCCTCGAAAACATCATTGTCGTCATGACAAAAAATATCATCATAATGTTAGTTCCTTTCAAAATGATCAATACTCTCAAAGCAAAGAATGCTTTTATGTGGAGGTTGTCGTGACATTTGTGCTTCAGAAACCCAACTTTGATAAAACCCTGTAGTTTTAGGAACCCGAGGTGGTTGTGACATTGTGGTTTGATGAACTGATCTTTGATATGCAAATTTTTTTGGCTTGGTACTTACAAATAGTGGGTTTCGAAGTGATTTTGATCCATTCTCCTTAACAAATAACTGTAAATCTCTATCTTTTAAAATTTTAGCAGGAAGGCAATGGACGACTTCTATAAAGAAATTTAATGGACATATCATACTTTGAGGGGTCTATTTGGAATTCTCCATGCAATATGCCCAATAGCTCGTGGTAAGTGCAGATAGTTGATATCTCCAATAATTTGGTCATCTCTCCACTAAAATATCATGTTGTACCATTTTCACCCAATCTCGTGTACACTACACGATCCTTGTGTAGTCCTCGTGTAGTGTAATAGATGCTGGTGAACTACTGAAAAAGCTCCTGATACACTACATGATCATCGTGGTAGTGTACACGAGGTCCACACGGGGATCGTGTACCCTACTTGTAGTCTACACGAGCCTCATGTAGTACTCATGTAAATATCATTTAACACTACACTATCATCTTGTAGTGATCTTGTACAATAAATGAATTTCAAACAACGTTCCAGAAAGAAGAAAATAAATAAATATTCTCAGAATAACTCATGAACATGAAAAACTCATGAAAATTCAAGTTTTTCAAAAAATAAAAAATAAAACTTATACATGTTTCAGAGAAAAAAATTAACAGTCTTTTACTGTTGCAGGAAGAAGGAAGAAGACGAAAAAGAAGACGAAGAAGAAAACGAAGAAGAATCAGAAAAAGGAAAAAGGAAAAATGAGGTGGGTAGGGAGATTTTGATTGTTAAGTGAGTAGACCATGACATTTGATTGGATAACTTGTAAGAAAACAATAAGAGGGAAAGTGAAGAAAGTGAAGGAAAAGTTAGTCAGATGTCAAGGTGAACAAAAATTAGTGTAAGGGTTAATTTCTGTAAAATGATTAGTATAGGAGTCTACTTTAGCAAAAAACCCTTTAAAGAATAACATCATTTACTTAGGAATAACTCCTACTTCCATTTCAAGCTTGTCTTACTTTCATATCAAGCTCTCCATTTCAGGGATGCTCTTATCTATGGAAGTCATTCAAATCTCTCAAGCTGAGCTTAATCTATACACTCATTCTGCATTTGATACTATTTTATCAACATTAGATCACATTCCCTTACATCTTTAATGGGTGAGATTTATATGATCTCCAAAGAAATTGAACAACATAAAAAAATACAGTTTAAGAAAAACCATATTATTTGAAAAGTTGTACACAAAACATACCAGAAGGCTACACTTCAATATGAGTAACAAACCACACGTAGGGTTGAGGCATTTTAGCTTATTTTGGTAATTAAGTAGAAACAACAGATACAATTGAAGGGCTTATAAAGCATTACTATGGTGATTAGGAAGACAAGTAACGAGTCATCCAAGATTGGAAACGAGACCATGCCAGCTTAACTGCATATTCACCCTCATCAGCCATTCCCATGCCCTTCCTTCTCTCGATGCCTTCTATAGACATGTTCAAGAAAGTATGTCAATTGCCTGGATATATGTGCACTTCATGTGGAACTCCTGATTCTTTTAGCTTTTCCTCCAACTTTTTAGCAGCCTGGAAAATCGATCAAATGCAGAACGAGCAATTTAGTTGGGGAAGGAGATTTTGAGTGTTAAGTGAGTAGACTATGACACTTGATTGGACAACTTATAAGAAGGGCAATGGGAGAAAAGTGAAAAAAAGTAAAGGAATAGTGGGTTAGATGTCAAGGTAAATAAAAATTAGTGTAAGAGTTAATTTCTGTAAAATAATTAGTATATGAGTCTACTTTAGTAAAAAAAAGCCTTTACAGAATAACATCATTTACTTAGGAATAACTTCTACTTCCATTTCAAGCTTGTCTTACTTCCATGTCAAGCTGTCCATTTCAGGCATGCTCTTATCTATGGAAGTCATTCCAATCTCTTAGGCTGAGCTTAATCTATACCCATTCTGCATTTGATAATATTTTATCAACATTAGATCACATTCCCTTCCATCTTTAATGGGTGAGATTTGTACGATCTCCAAAGAAATTGAACATAAAAATATACAGTTTAAGAAAAACCATATTATTTGAAAAGTTGTACACAACTTACCAGAAGGCTACACTTCAATCTGAGTAACAAACCACACATAGGGTTCATGCATTTTAGTTTATTCAGGTAATTAAGTAGAAATAGTGGATACAATTGAAGGGCTTATAAAGTATTACTATGGTGATTAGGAAGGCAAGTAGCGAGTCATCCAAGATTGGAAACAAGACCATGCCAGCTTAACTGCATCTCCATCCTCATCAGCCTTTCCCATGCCCTTCCTCTCTTCATGCCTTCTTCAGACTTGTTCAAGAAAACATGTCCATTGCCTGGATATATGTGCACTTCATGTGAAACTTTTGATTCTTTCAGCTTTTCCTCCAACTTCTTCGCAGCTTGGAAAATCGATCAAATGCAAAACAAGCAATTTAGTTGGGTAGGAAGATTTTGAGTGTTTAGTGAGTAGACCATGACATTTGATTGAACTTGTAAGAAAGACAATGAGAGAAAAGTGAAAAAAATGAAGAAAAAATGTACCAGATGTTAAGGTAAATAAAAATTAGTGTAAAGGTTAATTTCTACAAAATGATTAATATAAAGATCTACTTCAAGAAAACCCTTTACAAAATAACATCCTTTACTTAGGAATAACTCCTACTTCCATTTCAAGCTTGTCTTTACTTCCATGTCAAGCCGTCCATTTCAAGCACGCTCTTATCTATGGAAGTCATTCCAATCTCTCAGGCTGAGCTTAATCTATACCCATTCTGCATTTGATACTATTTTATCAACATTTAATCACATTCCCTTCCATCTTTAATGGGTGAGATTTGTACGATCTCCAAAGAAATTGAACATAAAAAAATACAGTTCAAGGAGAACCATATTATTTGAAAAGTTGTACACAAAACTTACTAGAAGGCTACACACACTTCAATCTGAGTAACAAACGACACGGAGGGTTCAGGCATTTTAGCTTATTCAGGTAATTAAGTAGAAATAGTGGATACAATTGAAGGGCTTATAAAGCATTACTATGGTGATTAGGAAGACAAGTAACGAGTCATCCAAGATTGGAAACGAGACCATGCCAGCTTAACTGCATCTTCATCCTCATCAGCCATTCCCATGCCCTTCCTTCTCTTGATGCCTTCTTCAGACCTGTTCAAGAAAGCATGTCCATTGCCTGGATATATGTGCACTTCATGTGGAACTCCTGATTCTTTCAGCTTTTCCTCCAACTTCTTAGCAGCCTGGAAAATCGATCACACCATGCGCCAATAACTTTAGTATAGAAATTCCTGATGATATTAGGATTTTAACATCAACGTTTTAGATTTCTGAAAAATTCTAGCTCCCCTACTTTTCAACAATTCTTATTCTTATCATTTCCGACCTATTGCCTACAGGTTCTTCTTAAGAACATGTGGCTATTCGTGCAAGGGCTGCCTGTAGCTTATATATTGATTAATAAGCAGGGAAAGCGTAAAAATGATGGCAAACTAAGAACTTCTATCTTCGAGAATAAAGCCATGGAATAATCCGCTGTAAACAAAGATTACCGTCCTCATCCATAGCTTTACCGCATACGTGGACGTATACATGCAGATTCATCAGATTCAATGTACTATAGATTGGAATTCTTCAGAATTAACGTAGAAGAAAAAAGAAGAAAAATGTTCGAGATTGAAACTAAACAAAGAACAAGTAATACCGTCACATCAGAAAAGCCAACAAAACCATCAAGCTCCCCAAAGTGGGCCTGAACAGGTGCTCTAGCTTGGGCAGGATCTGCAAGCTCTGATGAAGGAACTCCATAGAATGCAACAACAGCATCAACTTCTGGAACCAGGACTGAACTTGCAATAGATAGGGCACCACCCATGCAAAATCCAGTTACACCAGCCTATTGCAGTAAAAACAAGTTCACTTCACATGGAGTTATGAGAACGCAAATTTTAAGCTGATTGGAACCTCCCAAATTCAACCGTATAAAGAAGATGGCTCCGTAGTATATGACACAAGTAATGACAAATTTTATGTAGTGTGAAACTAAGAGTTCCATTTTCACACGTCAAAAACTGAAGACAAATTATATCAATCTAAATTTTCTGCCTTCCAGATGATACAATATCTCAACTTTTCTCTTCATCAACCGTTTTCCCATCAGAGAACGGAAGTATAAAATGTCTTGACTATGTATTGATTCTTCCCGAAAACCAGTTAACGGGGCCATGCCTCGGGGATTTAACACTTCAGTCACTCTTCCTAGTAGAGAAGGTTACATGGAAGACTCTTATACGTTTTGCATTTGACTAATTCTAAAGCGTCAACTAAATGACAGAAAGGAAGGAAGTCAAAATACATTATTTGAAGTCTTCATCAATTTCCCAGCATTACTTATCATTTCATGGTTATACACAAATCGACAATAAATCAACAACAAACTATCACGGGAAGTTGAAATGACTCAGAACATGAAAAAATATGGTAACATAAGATCCCAGAAAGTTACAAGCATAAATTTGCACCCATGACAAAGGATGCTCACAAATCAAAGTTCAAGATGTGCCAAACTGCCATTACTATTAAAAGTTGTAGAAAATATTGAAAGGGTGCCTACAAAACTGAAATATGGCCAACCTTCTTCGAACCATTTTCCTTAAGCCAGTTAACTGAAGCACAGATGTCCTTTACAGCACCTTGCCAGTCAAGACCATCCATCAGGTGTTGTGCTTCAGCAACATCCAAACCAACTTTCCCCCGATACAGACTTAAGAATAAGATATTTAGCATTAGTAACTCAAAGACAGACAGAATTAACTACTGCATTGATGGAAAAATACATAAATAAATAAATGAAGCATAGATGTTGTACTCTGGAATAAGTGCTTTAAAACCAGGACCCAATTCAGATATCTTTACAGCATGGTTCTTGACCTCGAAATCTACTCCCCACCACTCTTGGAGCACAACAATCCCAGGGGCATCGTCTTTGCCAACAACATATGCATCAAAGACCTGCTCAAATGGAGGTGAATTACATCAAAAAAGGAATTGAGCTGAAGATAATTTAAATATAACAAGTAAAAAGCTTGGAAAAGTAAAGAATGAATGCCAAATAGTAATCGATCCAGGGAATCCAACCTTTGCTTCACATCTCGGTATAATTTATCAAACTCAAATGTAAACCAAAACTGATGTCAATGAAAAAGAATAAACATTTTCGCGATTGCTTAAAGCATATGGATTGATGATAAAGGAATTTACAATACGCTTATATGAACTATTTTAAAATCTTCGAAGCCACCACTACCATGTAACATCTGTATCATCAGTCACTGCGACAATCTCGTCACAGATCCATAAATATGAACAATTTCAATCCCCGATCCAACAAATAACAAACAAGTTCCGCTTAAAGAATGAACCATCAATCACAATCTGTATTCCACACTTCGGAAAATTCCAAGAGAAGAGCATGTAATCAATGTGAGACTATAACGAATTCGATAAATAAAACCTAGATGGAAACAGAAGGAACAGTACAGAAACTGAGAAGACAAACTGGTTGTAGAGGAGATGTGAAAGTAGACTCACAGTATCATCCCTCTGAATTTGGATTTTCTTGAAAGGGGAGGAGGCAGAGTCAGCCATTAAACGGACGGAGAAGCGAGAAGCAGAGGAAAAGAGCGTCCGTACAATGGAGAAAGTCGCGTTGGCTTTAGGGAGAGCGTTTCCGAAGATTCTGGAAGTAGGTGAAGTGAGAATAGTTCCCAACATCGTACACTTGCAATCGAATCTCAACCTTATAAAGAAATGGAAACCACCCATCTTTTCAGCCCGCTGTTGCAGTGTAGGTTAAAGGGATGCAGAAACGACATCGTTGCTGCAACCGGGTGCAACACCGACAATCTTGAACCGGACTGAGTGTGGTTGAGATTGTCCACTCAAACACGGACAACTCAGATTGTTTCAACCGAAAAAAAACAAAATCAAAAACAAATTTTTTAGGAAAAACGAAAAATTGATTCATGAGCCATCAAGTTTTTATTTTCATTTATAATCTTAAATTATTACTTCATCAAGTTTTTATTCGTCTACGGAATCGTTAGTGAGGTTTAGAACGACGTCATTTTGATTTACAGTAAACAATAAGTTGAAGATTATAAATGACAGAAAAATAATAGTTCAAGTTTATAAATAACAACAATTTCATAACTCAATGAATCAATTTATAGTTTTTCAAAAATTTAAAAAGCTTTTCTTTTTTCATTGATAATTAAGGACAAATATGAACTATCTACAACATATTTGATGATCAGATCTGCTAAATGCCTATCAGTCACTCACTAAAACGGTAGAGTAGTTGGATCCTTGTCATATAATCTTTATTATTAACATCCTAAAATGTGAGTTATACATTAAATTTGCAAGCTTATGTTAAACTTGAATAATGTTATATAGTATTATATTGCTTAACACTACTTGATAATGCGCGTGAATGTGACCACCTAATTGAAAGTATGTCTCTTCCTTTATATTTTATGTATGATGTGTGACACACATTTGTTAATGCATAACTTCATTGGTTAATTTTTTTTATGAAAAATGTGCATAAGAGCACTGTGATGCTCAACAAAACTGTGATTTGAGAATATATTTAACGCATTACTCAAAAATACAAACAAATAAAAAAAATTTCAATTTATGAAGTGAATGTGAGTTTCACGCTCATATACTATGAGCACATTGATTTTTTTAAAGTGATTACACCAAATAGACATGTTTTGAAAGTTAAGTTAAGGGATAACATGTTTTTAAATTTTTTAGATAAATAATAATTTTTTTGTCGCCATGTCATCACCGTCTGTTGATGATTCCTAGTTGATGATTTTACTCTTCGTTTAACAGATTTTATCATCCGATTTGTAGGGCCTTTTCATATAAAGAGATATCATTATTTTAGAAAATTTTAGGTTATACTATTATTAATATATTATTTTTAATTTAAATTAAATTAAAATTAATTGTTTGTTTTTTATTATTTTTTAGTGAATTCAGTTATACAAATTATCTTTTCCATAACCGAATAGTTGTCATCAAGATTTCCAGTGTTGTTTCAAGGAAATTCAACATTTTTTGACAAGTTTTGATTTACCATTAACATGATACTTCCATTAGAAGGATTTTGCTATCCTAATATCCCAAATTTTTAGATTCGTTTAATGGAAAATAACACCCATTAATTGTATTCATTCTCCATTATCATGAGACTAGCACTATTCTTATGTTCAAATCTGTGAAGAAAAATTTCGATATTGCTATTCATTTATCTTCTATATACATCTCAAGTTTCAAGGTTCATTCTCCATATATTTTTAGCGGATTCAATAATGGAAGGTTAGTTTTTTTATAAAAATATTTATCATTTGTTTCTTATTAGATTATCATAATGGATAATTTTTTTTATTTCAATATCATTTGAGTTTTAATCATTTTTATATGTCGTGTGTTTTGTTTATAATCAATGGTTGGATTCCGTTATCGTTGTTGTGGTCAATAAAATATTTATACGAGTAAATCATATAGTTCTATACTATTTGCGATAGCGTAAATAATTGATAGATCGTTGTCACTTAATATATGGTATTCAATTAATATTGTACATCGGTTTAAGATACTAAATCATTTATTGATATAACAAATATGTCAATAACATATTGATTATCTAATATGTCATATGATTGAACTATATCAAACTCTAATAATCATTTGTTTATTTGTTTATGGCAAAATTGATTATGGCAGATAAAAGTTTTGAATGTGAGTCATAAAAATCAACCAAAAAGAGCACCAAGTACATGTCAATAAATGAAAACTATAATTAAACAATTGAATAATTTATATCTGTCATAATAGAATCAAGTATATCATTTATTTACATATGATTTATTATGATATATTGACGAAGAGTTTGAAGAGTTTCTTTTTTATTTTTGGATGATTGATTGACATTTTAGGTTAGTTGTTATTTACCATAATTAATTAAGTAGTAGTTTCCATAACAATAGTTAGATTTTTTATTTATTTTTCTAACTATTTCGGTGAATTTTGATTGGTTGATTTTAAAATGAAATATGTTAATCAATTAATGTGCTTTATGGAAATTAATATTGCATCCATTTTTTAAGGTGAAGGCGGGATTTCTGGTTTTTAAATTTTTTCGTTAAGTATGTTAATTACCGTTTATGAAAATTATAATTATATAATTAAAGTATTAATATATATCATAGTTGAGTCAAGCGTATCACTTATTTATTTATGATTGATAACCGTACATAAAATACATTATAAATTAAAATTTTTATTAAAATTTGTGAATTTAGTTCATTGATCGAATTATCATTGTTTTTTAAATGATTTAATTTGATTTCTTTTTAAGATTTCTTATTCAATATTTAATTTATTGATGTAGTTAAAAAAGTAGCGGTTTAGATGGAAATTAAACATCTCCTGAAAATATATAAAAAGTTAGCATTTTAGATCTTGATCACCCCCGCCCCCCACTGAACACTATGTCTTCTTCGTTCCTCTCTCTCCATTCTCTCTCTTCAATGAACACACTTTCTATTCCCTCCGTTCTATCTCTCTAAGCTCAGTCTTCCATCATCTCTCTATATGTTTCTTCTTTCTCTCTCTCTTTCTATCTTTCTCGAGCGCGATCTTTTGGTTTCAATGGATAAATCCTTTAATTTAGATCTTGATCACCCCCCACTGAACACTATGTCTTCTTCGTTCCTCTTTCTCCATTCTCTCTCTTCAATGAACACACTTTCCATTCCCTCCGTTCTATCTCTCTAAGCTCAGTCTTCCATCCTCTCTCTCCCTCTCTCTCTCTCTCGCACGCGGTCTTTTGGGTTCAGTGGATAAAGTCCTTTAATTTTGAACGTCTCATGTTTTAAGCCTTAGATAATTTTTTATTAGTTTACAATCTCAATATAAAAACTTGTCATAATAATTAAAAATAATTATAAAAAATAACGATAACAATGGAGACTCAAACTCTCTAAATATCATAAAGTTATATTTTTATTTATTGAATTTGAGAGTTGCATCACTATAAATTAGGCACATCTCAATTAGGTTGGCACCTACCTATTTATCAATCACTTGCAACAATCTAAAAAATTACATGTAAGTTATCTCAAAATATACTAAATTATTAATAAGTAATCTATAATTCATGTTCATTATCATCTAAATCTTGAAAATCCTAAATGATATCGTCTACTCATTGTTGTCTTCTTTTGGTAGCATCAGTCCAATCTTTAACATAAGTGAGGGCTTCCACAATGTCAAGAGCTCATCTATCTACCTCTTCTTTCTTCAATTACACGTCGACCTGCACTAAAAGCAGACTTTGATGTAACTGTAGAGACCGAGGGGGTTAGTAGATCACGCACCATAATAGATTGAATAGGATAACTCGTTGAATTTTCTTTCCACCATTGTAAAATATATAACTCATCATTTTATTTAATTCCATATTCCATTTTAAAAAAATTATAAAGTTCTAATCTATAAGGAGTAGAGATGACATTCTTCATTTTAAATTTCATTCTTTGTTGAAAAATACCCATAGAACTACCTAATTGTGTAGATGAACTACTACCATCAATAAAATTACTACCATTATTTTTTATATTTTGATTCATATAGTAAATAAAATAAATTTAATTGTGGTGTTAGATTTTAATATCTCCAACAGGGGGACCCCTAGATTCTCAGAAATTACAATAAAAATTTTAACTCCAACTAATTTTATCCTAGGGTCTATAATAGTAGTAAAACAAAAAATATTAGGAATATTAAGCTAATATTTTTTAATTTTTTCTTCCATTTTCTCAACAATAGGTGGAAATGAATCATATGTCTTATAACGTGCAAACATACTAGTAATTTCTAAAAAATGTCTAAGAACAATATGTGAAGTTGCATAGTAAATACCAGAGAAAATATTAGTAGAAACATAAAAATATTCTAAAAACTCAAAAAAAATAATTAGCTATTTCATAACTACTAGTATTTACAATAGTTTTACCTTATTTTTCATTTCATAATTACAAACTACACTCCAATAAGGTTTTATTGTCATTAACATTAAATATGTAGAGTTCCACCTATTTTCTACATATGTCTGTAGTTTTCTTGGTTTAAAACCATAATCTTTGCATGATTTTAAATATTCTTGTTATCTAGTATTTGAGGCTATAATATACGAAATAACAATACATATTTCTTACAAATAGGGTGATGTTTGTTCCATTCCAACTTTAACAACTAAATTAAGTATATGACAAACACATCACATGTGTAATAAAAAATTTTGACCAACATTAATTGTAAAATTATCTCTAAATAATTTAATAGCAATATCATTTGCATTACCTTATCAAGAGTGATATTGAAAATTCTATTAGAAATACTATATTCGTGCAATATAGTCATAATATATTGAAGAATTACATTACATGTGTGAGGGTAATCATGTCGTCGAAAACCTAATATTCTTTTATTTAACTCTCATTTATGATTAATAAAATGTGAGGTAAAAATAATGTATCCCAACGCATTATGTGCACTCTATAAATCAGAAGTAATACAAATAGACATAGAAGGAGGAGAAGAAGAAAAATTGAATTAATTTATCTTTCATCCTATGGTAAAGTTTAATTACATAACCTCTAGCAGTGTTTCTAGGAATATGTTTATATTAAGGATTTAGACACTCTCAAACAATCTTCTAAATTAGAATTTTCAGCATAACTCAGGGGTTGTTCATAAACAACTCTATATCTAGCTAAACATTTCCTAGTTTTAGGATGTGAATATTTAAAAGTTTTGGAACCAGATGCATGTATTTGACTTGTTTAGGGTCATCTTTCTTGTGATCTTTTGCATGCTAAGTTAAAATATGTTTGAAAATTGTTCCAGTTCCTTGACCAACTTTTCAAGCATAATCAGATAGACAATACTTATATTTTGCCCTAACTTGTTCACTACCCACAATAGATATAATATCAAAATGCTGCCCCATATTTCAGAGGTTTTAGCTCTTTTATTTTTAGGTTTAGAGGTTGCAGTTGATGGAGTAGATAAATGTTCATTTTCCTCAGGATGAAAATCATTTTCCTCACTAAAATCAACATTTTCATCATCAAAATATATGGGATCCATTGTGTAAAAAAATAAATAAAATAAAAATTACAAACACGATGATCGTTGTAATAGAAATAGACTATAGATGAGAGTTGAGAACTCCTGCATAAAAAACAAAAGAGATTAGATATCATTGTAATTAAGAATTTAACAAACAAAATAAACTAAATAAATGTATAAATTACCATTTCTTAAAAGGCAGGTGGCTTGCATTCAAGCAAGCAAGTGGTTGCATTGCATTTAAAGCAAGCAACGAATGTTTTTTTGTCCAAATAATCACACCCTCTCTTTTTTACTTGATTATTTCTATCTTTCTCTCTTTAAATCTCTATTCTTCGTAACCATTTTTATATATGGATAGTGAATGCAGTTCAACGACCACAAATACCAAAACCTCAAAAAGAAAAAAAATCGATTGTATGAGATCATTTCTCTGAGGTAGGTCCTATGAAAGTAGAGGGAAAGTTGTATTTATTATCATCAAGTGTAACTATTGCGAGCAAATTGCCATCTAAAGATTGGAGGAGGAAGATGTCATTTGAAGAGGCATTATAATTTTTATCATGGAAGTGGAAGGGAATTTTGAATATTGAGATTGTATTTTTTTACTTTTGTGTCTTGTTAATTGGTGTTAGGGTATGCCCTTGGACCCCTAGTATATTTTTCGTTGATTGAATAAAATATTCATTTAAATAAAAAATATTATCTATTTATTTAATTAAATTCATTTATGTCAAAGATATTTTTTCTAAAGTATTTGACCAATTGTATTGAAAGACAATAAAAAAATAATATGCACAATATTTTCACAAAAATTATCTTAGTCTAGTAGTGAGGAGTTTATTTAACAAGGAAAATGTTAAAGGTTCAATATTCAAAATATGTAGAATGGATGATTTTTTTAGCTAAACAGTTTTTGCTCATGGATCGGGCCGATTAAGGCCCGTGGGCCAGGTTGGGCCGATTCGGGCCAGATGTTCGGGTCGGGTCCATAGGTAAACTGTGAGGCCCGTGAAGGCCCGGGCTTGTCCCGCGGGCCTTAACCGACCCGCTTCTGTTCATTTACAGGACGATTCAGTCAGATTCGGGGGTCGAAACCGGTATACTTGCCACTTCTAGCTCAATACGAAGAGTTGGAAGGAAGTTTTAACCTTTTAAAAGTTTTATTTCTATTTTTACTATTGTTGACCAAAGTGAAATTACTATCGTTGTATAGGATTTCATAGAGATAGAAAGTTTGAGTTCTGTCATTGTGACTTGGTAGTTTTTCTAGGTAGCTAAACAAAATAAACTTCTTGTTTTGAAGGATCATCATGGAAGTGTGATTTTGTTTTCTCTAATCTATATCCTCTGACTTTGGTTCATGTGTTGAAGTTGCGAAGCTAGGCGTTGCGTTTTATTCTATCATAGCTATATTTTATCACATATAATTTCATTTTTGGTTTGATAGGTTAACTATATTAAGATTTGTTGCATAATTAAGCCTGATTTTTTCCTCTCATTGACGTGATGAGAGGTGTTCAAGGTTCGATTCGATTGGTTTTTTAGTGTAATATTGAACCTAAACTTAACTGAGTCAAACCGTTCATTTCAAAAGAACCGAATCAAATTGAACTGTGAGTCTCAGTTATTCGGTTCGTTATTATTAATTAAAAATTATTTTTAAATAATATTATTGAAAAAATAATATAACATCAAAGTTTTGTTTCAGTTTAGTTCGATTTGATATGAAATTATATATAAAAAATAATATAAATTTAATGTTTTAATTCAGTGTCGTTTGATTCGATTCAAAAACCATCCAAATTTTAAATGGGATTAAAACATTCGATTCGAAAATCACGTCACGTGACAATGAATTACAATAATAACACTTAACTTCCCAAAAGTTGATCAATTGAAAAAAAAAATCATTTTTTTCTGGTTTCAAGTTTTGTAACCGCATTATTAACTAGACGTCGTCTGTTTCTTTTTCTTTTTCTTGTATTATCATAAGTGTACGGGATTGCTCAACTCTTGAGTGCGTTACTTTTGACTTAGAACAAGATGATAACTTCAAGGTTTTTTTCAGAAAAAACTAGCACAGATTATTGGGGCGGTGACTGTACTCTCTCAACTCCGTTAGTTGGGAAAAATTATTGAAAATGACGGCACATTGTGATCGGCACTCTAGCTGTTGAATGAGTAGTCTGAGCGATCAATTCTTTTTAAATAAAAAAATAAGGTCATTTCTAGTAAATTTTTATATTTTTAATAGGTCAGCAGGACTGTTTAAATTCAAATCAAGAGATCGAATTTTTACAATGTGAAACCAAGGTCACATTATGACCAATAGTCTAAATAATTACTCGTTAGTTGGATTTAATCATTCACCTCAATCAATCAAAGTTTGTTTGTTTACTATTTATTGAATATGTACTAATGATGTATATGTTTAGTTGTTAGTATTAGAAAACAATATTAATTCCTGCGTAAAAACTTGAATGCATGTGCTATAGAAAATGTGCTTGAGTTGCCTAAGCAACATTGTCCTCTTAACATCTTAATTAATTCGATTGATTGTGCTAGTGATTAAGACTTGCAAGATATTTTGTTTAGTAATCTTTTTTCCTCTTTCTTTATACCTCTTCAGTAATTATGTTTGTGGCATGTTAGATTGGATGATTGTTTATTTGCTTATGTGTTCCATTTGAAATTAATAGAAATGGAGATTAATAGTATATATCATTATTTCTAATTTAAAAGAATCAATTATTGATTTCTTCACCCGTAGAAAATGCCATCTAAGCTCTAGTAGTGGACTCAACTAAAATTGGTCGTGCTTAAGTTAACAACTCTCATCCCCAAAAGCATTGGAGAATAATTAAACAAAAGCTAAACGATGGACATTTTGTTTCCGGCATTTCTTGAGATTGGGTGATTTTAAATTTTCTATCTCTATATGCAGCCATTTGTTGGTGAACCAAATTAAGCATCCCATGAATCATGAAAAGGCACGAAATACTATGGAGATGTGATTCTATATTATAAAAAAAGGTAACTCTTTTCTCAAAGAAAGAGTTTAGCCTAATTGATTTATATAGATTATAATCAATTAGGCTAAATCATTTCATCGCATGCATTCCATGGTGAGGAGAGCATAAATATGATTTATATAGCCTATTTGGAGTTGGTTGATAACTGAGAAGACTTCAACAAGCTTCAATGGGTGAAGTCTGTTATGAGAGGACATTGAAGTCTTTGGTAAATGCCATTGGCAAACCATCTGAGACGGTTGTTGAGAAGAAGCTAGCGGAGAAGCAGGAAATGAAGGAAAAAGGGAAGCATGATGTTGCGTATGAATTGTATGGCTTTACACTTGCCTTCCAGGCAAGATAATTTGTTTTTTTTTTAAATGAACTTGACATACATTGTCTTAATTATTTACTTATAATTGATCTTTCTTTAATAAGATTGGGCGTACAAATGTGTCCCAATAATTAGAATGTTTTATGGTACTATGGTGAATAACACCCTCTCGAGATTATTCAATTGGATGTCTCCTTCAGTTACCTATTTTGAACCATTAGAAAAGACTTCTTTAGTGGCGAAGAATGTAAGCACCTTTGAGTGTTCTTAATTGATTTTGGGTTGTCTATCATAATCATTTCAATATCTTATTGCAGTTGACGGTATTGAGATATCTGTGGCCTTTGCTAGATGAAGAGTCAAAGTTATTGGATGTCGCTCTTTGAAACTGGGAAAATGTCACAAGATGATTTTTGTGACATGGATGAAGGGGTGGACAAGGAAGAACCTATAGATTACACATTGCAGTTTGAACTTATGGAAGATGAATTAGTGCATGAGATGCCATGAGAGGATGCATCTCCTATAGGTTTGTTCATGGAATTTACGATAAACAAGTTGATTGTCATGGAAGCGGCATCAACTTGATGAAGGGAGATTTGAGCACCTTGAAATGTGATGAAAAGGGAGTCTTTGGTGTGCTAAGTCAAGTCCATTCCATTCTCAACTTTTTTGGTATATAAGGTAGGGAATCTTATAATGGATGAGAGTTTTAGGAGGAAAAAAGGAGGAGAGAGATGGTATGGAGGAAATAGAGGATGTGAGTAAGGATAAAGAGGAGGATATAGATGATAGGGAAAAACATAAGGATAAAGAAGATTATATAAATGATAAGGAAAAAATGAGGATAATGAGGAGAGAGATGATAAGAAAATGCAAGAGGATAAAGAGGAGGGGAGAGAAGATAAAGATGAAGATAAAGATCATAAAGAGTAGGAGCAAACAAAAGATAATAAAATGGATGGGGTGTGTGAGGATGTTTTGCACCTTAGTTCCTCAATTGATAGTGGATTGGTAAGCTCCATCACATATGTGCTTAGGTTAGTGGCAGATAGTGGAGTAGTGAATGACAATATATTGCAGACTAACTACCATATTGTATGTAGCTTCCATTTTATAGTACTTACCAAAAACACATACAATTACAACAAGCTACATATATCAAGACATGCAACAATTAGTTATGATATATCCAAAGATATTAACAGATACCAAAAGACACATAAAGAGTTACATTGCAAAAGACACACTATTATGACTTAACTTCCATTGGAGGATGAAGTGGCATAGGCTACTTAAAGTTATCGGTTGTGGTCCGTACTATGACATCTGCCGCACCTAATCACAAGTGTCTTCTTTCTATGTATGGAATCCTTGTTGTTCTCCATCTTCTAGTAGACCGCTTAACCATTGGTGGCAAAACTACGATGTCTACAACTCCACCAGGAACATCCCATTATGTTTGATTACTAAGGGGATGAATTGGTTCAGCATAGGCTGCAATGAATACATATGTAATATAATAATAATTTAAACACAATAAATAAGCTAAAAAATTATGGCTTTAGGCAGCCGCTGTCCATGCTGACAATGTCTTTGATTGATCCAGATCAAACTTTCTACACGTACATGTTTTGTTGTACAAATTAACTATCTCTTTCCCGGTCGTATCATACACATGGAACTCATGTAGATCAACTGAATGTACTTAGGAAGTGTGCGACCTTATATGCAATTATAGAGTTCAGCCTCTATCCATTTGATCATGTGGGTAGTCATCAGACAACTTGTAGTTTTCTGTTCATAAAACCACCACTCGAGTAAGTCTTTTATATGCTCAACAATAGTAGTACGAGATGTGATCTCCCATCTTTCAAAATTGTGTTTAAGCACTTAGCAATGTTTGTGGTCATTATATAAGACCTTCTACCATTAGAATATGATCGAGTCAATCTTTCAAAGCCAACCTCTATCAAGTATGTTAGAGCCTCACTGTTCACTTGTTCTATTTGAGTCATCAGTTGATCAATTTCTATACACGATAAGCTTTTGCAGTTGTAAAGAACAAATTATGCACATCATCATTTTTGAAGATCACTTGCATTATTTTTTCAACTTGAAAGATACATGCGCCATGTATTGCACGTGGAGATACATTTTGGATGGCCTTAATAATACTTCCATGCCTATCAGATATGAAGACGATGTCTTCTTTCTCCTTGATAACCCCATGCAACTTTTTTATAAACCATTCCCATGAAACATCATTTTCATCATCTCTTAACCTAAAGGCAATTAGGTACACTTGGTTGTTCTCATCATTTAAAGTAATTATGAATAACTTACCTATGTATCGACTTTAAGGCTTCGACTATAATGACTGGACATATCTACCCAAGAAATCCTTGAATGAAAGCACCCACAGACATGAAAAAGTACAATAAGTGATTGTCATCACTAATCTTTATATGAGTCACTGACCTGAGATTCTTCTTTTTAAGCATGTAACAATACGATAGAAGAAGTCCATTAGACGTAGCCACATATCCCCATACTGATTCTAACGCTGCTTATCTTGCCTTCTATGTTTTATCGTAACCGATGTTCATATCCAAGTTGTCTCCTGACGTTATCTATTATTGATTGTCTATATTCGTCCAACTCCTTCGCATTTGGATCTTATGCAAGGTCTAATTAAGAAGAGTTTGCTTTACAATGACCATGCTTTAAGATGTCAGGTGGAAATAAATTTTCTTACCATAAAGAAATCAACATCTTTAAGTTTTGTTGCCCTTAATCTCCATTAACAATTGCTGCAATGGCCAAAATATGCCTTTTGGATTTTGTCTCTTGGAACTGAAAGTTATGTTGTATGACCTTCAACCGAATAAGCCTTTGTAACTATTTTTTACTACGACAGACATTGTTTTCTCAATATCATCAGTTGGGGATGGTTCTCCAAGGTCATTCATTGTTAAGTATCCAACATATTCATCAAATGATGTATCGATAAAATTAACAGGTATAGCTCTAGGAACATCATCGCTTGCTATATCATCTAGATGCGCATCTACACAAAAGTCATCTCCACGCTCATAGTTGGTATGTAACTCATTTGTATCCACTTACGTGAGGTCATTAGTTCTATCACATGAAGATGTATCCACAAAACCATATACATTAGTAGTTTCTCTAACATCAAAAAAATCTCCTTCTCCCAAGTATATATAATATACATTACCTCACACGGTGAGAAATGAAGAAGAAATTTGGCTTGCCTACACGAGATGCGAAATGGAAGTAAAGTTTAAAAATGGAAGCTTGATTGTAGATTTTTTATATTAGATGAAGTTTAATGAAAGAGGAGAGGAAGTTTTCTTTTAGGATTTTGTTTAGAGCAAAATTGCTTCTCTGAAAATGGAAGGAAATGGAAAGAAGAAGAAGAAGTTTGTAATTTGTTTGCTAAAGGGTTAATTATACTAGACTCCCCCGACCTTTGTGCAACTATACCATTTGTTTCACCATTACCCCCTTCACTTTTCATTTTGTTTCACCAATACCCCCTACCATGGCTTTCGTTCAAAAAATGATGAAAGTCAATGCACGTGACTTACATGTGAGTTTTTTAATGGGCAGTGGGGATATTTAATACCCATTGCCACACGTAAGCCATCAATGGTCCTTCCATACCAACCTCATTTTTCCCTATAAGAAATGGCGTCAATTTTCCCCTATAAGAAATGGCGTCAATTTTCCCCCTCCCTTCCCTATTTCTTCTTCACCCGCAACAACATCCTTTCCCTTTAATTCCTTCACTGTTTTTTCATTTTTTTTTCCATGGGAGCTTTAATATGCTACTGCGGTATTCCTTCAGAACTGAAGATCTTTTGGAATGATTTCAACCCGGGAAGAAGGTTCTATGCATGTTCTAAAAATGGGTAAGTTTGGAAGGAAAAAATTTAACTTCTCCAACCTCAAATTTGTACTGAAATTGGAACCTCCATGTTACCTAAATTTGGAAGCTCTATTTTCTCATAATTCTTTGTTAATTTTGTTGAATTTTTTGCTTTATAGAATAATCGAGTGTTGGGCATAGTGTCCTCAAGGCACGTGTTTAGACATATTTAATATGAAATCACTGAAATAATATTTT
Organism: Datisca glomerata; assembly: GCA_003255025.1. NCBI lineage: Eukaryota > Viridiplantae > Streptophyta > Magnoliopsida > Cucurbitales > Datiscaceae > Datisca > Datisca glomerata. The sequence goes on from QANY01009406.1 coordinate 358,861, forward strand.
TCTTATCATTGTTCTTTTGAATTATTGTTGAATAATTTATATAAATATATGAAAATTTTATATACATGAATGAGACTATGATCTTATATAAGTACGAGAGGATTAAGATCATAGATAATGAACAAATAGTCCCAACATATTAAAGTATGGAATCTTTAATGAATGGTTGCTAGTACGGCTCAATAAGCATTTTTAAAATGTATGTGATCTAGATCCAAATCACTGATGTGGATAGATATCTTAGTGAATGTACTTTACATAATTAGATTATATAGGACATGACCGACGTGGATTAATAAATATCATTAACTTACTGTTTATCATAAAGATTTAATACACATCAAATCTAATGATCATATTTAGATCAGTCTGAATACTGAGTAGTCATGAACTCCTATGCATGTCTACTGGATCTTTTGATTCACACGTTAAATTTTATTTGTAAAACACACTAGTGGCTTTTATTTTGGAGATTCAGTGATATGGATGACTGAGAACATGATCTCACAAGATTTAGAATCTAAGCTTTCCTAACGAATTGTATATTGGTTCTCTTAAGTGTTAATTCTGGAACTGAGCTCAAATTTATAATACGATTATAAATTGACTATTCACTAGTGAATTAATGGTACTTAAGGATCAAGATGTAATTTGAGGGGTAAAATGATAATTTTGACCAACTCTAATTTACGAACCGATAATTAGAGGACAGAACTAGATGAAGTGATTATATCAATAGACTAGACGAGAATACTCTGTAAATATATTTTGTGATTATTAAGAGTGCAACTACATATTTATAGTGGAGTTATAATGGAATTAATAAATAAGATTATTTAAATAAAGAGTTTAATTAATAATCTAGTATATTGGAACTTTGAATTATGGGTCCATGGTCTCCGGGCCACTTCTGTACTACATAGTTTAGGGTGTGAATATTTCATGTGAATATTTAATTTTAATTAAATTTCTAGGATAAGTACACAATTATACGATAATTATATTTAATTAGTCAATTAAGAATTAATTAATTAATTTCTATAATTATAATTAAATAATTGTATCGATTAATCTTTGTGTTAATTGATAAGTGAGAAAACATATTTGATTTATGAAATTAAATAATGTTAAATTGTTATGAGATAATAATTCAAATTTGAATCAACTAAATTTGTTATATGTGAACTAATAGATAAGCTAGTTGATAGAGTAATCAGATAAATTAACTGACATGTATGTATTTATCTGATTAAAATAGATAATAAATTTGTCATGTGTCATGTTGGACTAACACATGTGAGGCAATCACTGATTCTTGAATCAGAGATTGACATGTAATACTGTAGTGTCACATGGTACTACAATGACAAGTGGGACGCTGTAGTAGCTTACGACACTACAGTGGTATCGTGAGTCTATAGTGTTGTGAGGCACTACAACTCTATTCGGCACATTGCAATGTCGTGTGGCACTGCAGTGTTGCTCAAATTACAGTAGATCCCACTACCATAACATTTATTATAATTAATTTATTATTTTATGTGCACCCTAAAAATCTAATGAGCCTTGACCTAGAAAATATAAATAAATAATATTCTATTGGCTTGATGAACTTGGTGATTAAGTGATTGAAGCATTCACTGTGTTTAAGAGTTAATCAAAGACTGTGTGAATACTCCAATTCCTTTTCAGAGTTTTTGTATCACAAAAGTCATTCTCCAAATTTTTAGATCTCATGTATTGTGTACATCTAGAGACATAAAATTATTTTTGATATATTCTACGTGTCCATACACATCCTAATGTGTTTGAGGATTCACTTGAAAGATCTTGATGTGAATCTCGCAGTCTATTGTTCGTGGAACCTCCAGTTCATTGTTTACAATGACGTTTAATTGATTACAAGCGGGATAATTCATATCATTGTATATCTTAGATTTAATGTATAGATATATGATGAATCCGATGAGAAAAAGTATTTTTCATTAAAAAGATTTTATTTTTGGAAATCGTGGCATTGCAATTGTTTTCATTTTATAAATAAATAGTTTTTTAAATCACCACGCCTTCACCGCGCGACGCCGCCGATTCCAACATGAAGAATGCAAGTTTTTTATATGGTCTGACCCACCCATATGTGAAAGTGTAAAAAATATTATCTTCGAATTATTAAGCGGAATGACCCGACTTGAGCACGAAAATAGAATTTTACGATCCAAGATTAAGAAGTTGATGATGTACATATGCTTGTTGTTGAAGTTTGATTTCTTCAATTGTAAGCTATTTTTATCAATGAAAAGTCAAGTTTAAATTTGCATTTACAAATTTTGATCATTGAGTTGATGGAGAGGGTAATATTCTCAAACGTAATTAAACATCATTCATACTTCATATATCCTTCATAATTATCATAATATCCTTACAAAAAAATCCCAAACATCCTTCACTGTTTACAACAATATTCATGATATCCTTACAAAAAATCCCAAACATCTTTCACTGATTACTACCCATAAAAAATAATCATCCTCATTCACAAAAAATATCCACGAAAAATTCACAATCATTGTTCAAATTTGACTGACTAAGGGGAATAAAGGCGTTCAACTTCCATTGTGAATAATGCTCTGGTCGCCTTTCAGGTGCAATGCTTCTTAAGGACCATCATTCGCACGAGAGACGTCACCAATGTAGGAGATTGAGAAATGTACATTGATTCAGACCTTTGCGAAGCATTTGCCATTGGTTCAGATCACAACTCAGAATTCGTCACTGGTTCAGGCCTCTGGGAAGCATTTCCCACTGGTTCAGAAGCCTACGATTAAATAATAAAACACAACTCAACATAAAAAACTGTAAGTTAGCAAATAAAACATAATTAAATGTAGAAATAATGTATTAACTGTTGACATCTGGGAAGCATTTTATGAAGCCACAGGTTCAGGATTCTATGAAGCCACTGATCTAGACGTTTGTGAAGCTGATTGTGAAGCTGATTGTGAAGCCTATAATTAAACAACAAAACATACTTAAACACTGATATTTAACAAACATAACATAATTAAATGTATTAATTGTTTTTGTACCTTTTCTCCTGTTACACGTCTGTTAACTGTATTAATTGTTTGCATTTCATTACCATACCAACCCTAGATTTTCTGTTTGTCACTACATGAGGTCTAGGAGGCTCACCTACCTCCCTTGTCCTCAACTTCTTAGGTCTTTCGGACTTTTTATGGTAATTAGGAGGAATTAGTGGTGGTCTAGTAGATTTGGGTAATAATTCTAAACTGGCCATAGGGCTAATGACAGGCCCATATGTCTTCAAATAGACCTCTTTTGTATAACAATAATCCATATATGTACGATGATCATCTAGTTTACAGCTTATGGGAGTTATGGCAATATAGCATGAAATGCCAATGAGATCTTATTTCCTACAAGTATAAGTCTTTACCTCCAAGTTCACTACAGTAACTGGCCTAGAAGCATGAAACACTTCAAATTTCCTTCCTCTTGCCTATATAGGTATGCAAAATGCACTATCTATTTTATTCTTCTTAACTATCGCACATGCTTTTGGAGACACATTAGAATTCCACTTAGAAACACTCTCTCTTTTCTTCGCCATTTGAATTATCATATATAACCTAATCACTGGCCTACAACCCTCTTTAAAACCTTCTTACAAACCCCCAAACAAATATACAGCCTTTGAAACTTAGGTTTACCACCTCTACCAGCCTCAATTTACATAAAAAATATAACTACCATCATTAAATTTTTTTATCTCCTCAATACAATCCAACAGTTGGCTAAATTGGTCATCATATGATCCTTGAATAACAAGTGTAGCCTTTCTCTTGGCTCTCCAAACTTGCATCCTTTATACCAACATCATATGATCATGTCGTATAGCATTTTGCATGGCACTTACACTCATGTCAGGTGCATTCCTCAACAACCCCATATATTATCATGACAACCAACTTGAATTGGCAAACCTATTCCTACATGTCCTACTGTAATTATGGACATCATTGAACGATTTGAAATGTTCTTCCATCTCTTTGTGAAGACGCATACACAAACCAAGGACACGCATTAGAACATGCATCTCTAATCTTATCTCTATCATTCTTCACAAACCTTAGAACCATAGAATATTCCCTCACAGCATGCCTAAGCTCACACCTTCTCCATTTGGCTCACTATCCAAATTTCTTAATTCATCTGAGTTGTCCTCTTTACTGTCAACTACATTAAAATCAGTACAGTAAATTTATGTTCTACTTCTGGTTCAACCATTGACTCAAAATAATTTATCATCATCAATTGTTTGACCATCATTTGACTCAGCATCATCAAAATCAGGATCATCAGAATTAGGGGTGTACAAAAGTGTACCGAACCGAATAAAAAATTATCGATTTAGTCGATTCTTTATATACATACGGTTTGGTTCGACAGTGATGAAGAACTGAAGTTTTGATTTGATTGAAAAAAATTATAAATTTGAACCGAACCGAACAGTACCGAACAGAACCGATATATATATAATAAATATGGTGTAGTTTTTATCACTGTTTTATACACCATCCAGCCAATACGTCGTCATCTATACTCAATATAAAAGAGAGTTAGATTTGTTTTTGGCATTCTCATCCTCCATTTCTATTTTCTTCACATTCTACGCCTGGCGGCGCGTGACTGTGTCAATCTCTATCTTTGAGAACTTCATTAAGCTTCAAGGGTTTTTGGTTTTCCATGCTGTTGGTGATGGTACTTATTTTGGGCTTGCTTCTCTTCTTCTTAAAAGACTCTGTAGACGCGGAAAGAGATCCAAGGTCGATATTACTATTTACCATTTACCTCAGGTTTCCACCTATGTTGTAGAGCCTTGCAAGTACTCTCCCCACTCACTCTCTTCTAGAGCACACTGATGTTGCTGAAAAATCATACAATTTATGAAGCTTAATGTGGTTGAGAGAATTTATGAAAGTTTGTGAAGCATAATGAAGCAATTTATGAAATATCGGCTACAAATCTTAGGATATTAAGAGACCCACTTACATCAACCTTAATTGGGTTGTTTCTCAAGTACACCATATCGATTTATGAGGAAAAACTAGAAGAAAGTAGGAAACATACTTTCTGATTTTGAGATAGTTAGAGAGAGAGAGCTTTCATTAGGTAATTGATTCCCTGTTTCCATGATGATGGCCTACGGGTGGGTCTTTTTGTTTCATTTTGATGGTTATTTTCTTTAATTTTATCTTGAATTTTTCTGGGTTTACATAATATTTTTCGTGAAGAAACAGTTTGATAGAATATTGCCGAGCCGAACCAAACGGAAAATTTTGGTTTGGTTCATATGACATTCACGGTTTGGTTTGGTTTGACATATAAACTTTTGGTTCGGTAATATTTCCCACAAACCGATCGAATCGAACAGTGAACACCGCTAATCAGAATCACTTGAATACACTACATACAACACCTAAATTTTTAATCAACACTAATACCCTAATTAGAGGTGGAAACCGGGACGGCCAGGTCTCGGACCGACCTATCAATACTCGGTCTGGCCGGCTCCGGGTTTTTCCAAGTGATTCATGGGACGGTTCCGAGTAGGCCTGCTGGAATTTTGGGGAGGACCGAAATGAACCGCTGAACCAGCCGGTGAACTCACGAGCTGTGGTAACTAACGATTCAGTCCGGTTAAATAATCGGATCGGTCGGTTCCTTTCCTTTAAACATGTTGTAATTCTAAAAAATGTAAATGAGGAAAACTTGTAATAATAAGTAAAATAATTATTTTATTTATTTTATTTATTAAATTCATAAACTTGTGATATTCATATTCATATAAAATATAAAAATATAATAAATAATTAATAACTAATTTATAATTCATGTTCATTAACAAAATAAAATATATAAAAAATATTAAACCAATATTTTTTAAAGCTTTCTTGAATCCTATTTTTATTGATTAAAATATTCATTTAAACGAAAAATATTATTTTTATTTAATTAAATATGTTTATCTCAAAAGTATAATATATGAAGTTTCGATAAAATTTGTTAAAAGATAATAAGAATATATTTTAAACAATATATTAATAAAGATTGTCTTGGTCTATTGGTGAGGAGTGTGATTTATAAGAGAGAGGTTAATGGTTAAAATTTCAATACACACATTGTTTAACTTTTGAGATAAAAAAAGTGGATTCACTAGACAAGCTGGTTCAGGCCCTTAACCTAAACAATATATTTTAAACAATATATTTTAAAAATTGTCTTGGTCTATTGATAAGGAGTGTGCTTTATAAGGGATATGTTAAAGATTAAAACTTCAATACACACATATTGTTTAATATTTAAGATAAAAAGAGTGGATTCACGGGACAGGTTGGTTCAGGCCCACCAGACCTCATGGGTCGGGCCTTATGTATGGAATGCAAGGCCTGTGATGGCCCGGGCTTGGACTGCGGGCTTTAACCTGCTCGGTGTTGTTCAGAATCGGGCCGGGCCTGGATTATAACAGGCCGATTCACCCGATTTCGTGGGCTGAACCGGGCCATTTGCCACCTCTAACCGTAATACAAATAAACTCTAATCAACAATATACAATCTCAGAATTCAAAACAGTATGCAATCTCAAAATTTAAAACAGTATGCAATCTCAGAATATCAAAACAGTATGCAATATCAGAATATCAAAACAGTAGCAATCATATTTTATAACAATATGCAAAATAGTATACAATCTCAGTATGCAATCTCAGAATGCAAAACAGTATGCAATCTCAGTATGTAAAACAGTACGCAATCTTAGTATACGGTCTCAGAATACACTACAGATAACTCAGTATACAGTCTTAGAATATGTTCCTTCGCTAGATAGAGTACACGAAGGGTCTCTTCTCCCCACCTAAAGTGGGGGAGAAGCCGTGGATGACTTACACGTGGTAATTGTGTGTTGACTTCCATTTGATTTTTTAACCGAAGTCATGGGATGGGATATTTATGAAATAAAATGATAAGTGATAAGATTTTATGAATGAATTTAAAGGTGAAAAGGTAAATTAATATTGTCACAGAAGTTCATAGGTCTATCATAATTAACCATTTATTAAAAAGAAGTTGGATAAGACAAAAAATGAGGTGGTGATGTGAAGCATTAAATTAAATGCTCCCTGATAGAGTGGAATAATGATTTTCTTACATACTAAAAAGGGTAGAAATTTTGGGGAAAAAATCTTTGCCCGTTTATCTAAATGACAATTCCAAATGCCCCATCTATCCAAAGGACCCATGAGCTAATATAAGAAGAATTCTCTCATCTCAAATCTTTCTTGAGCTAAAATTACAATTTTATGAGCATTTCTATACATTGAATTGCTTTTGTCAAATATACATTGAATTATTTTTTGTTCGAATATCCATTGAATTGTTGGCCATTAGAGTATAATGTTGTAATTTTATTATTTTAACATAGCGGAAACTTACATAAAAAAGATATGTTCGAGAAATTGAAAACTTGGAGGAAATAGAGATACTCTCTTGAGATATTAGTAAATTGAATCTGAAAAATGCATCTAGGACTTACAACGACTTCAATAAGAAATTTTAAATTAGGAAACTTACTAATATTATTAAAGAAAATTAAACACTTTTAAGAAGGAAACTAACATCTAGAAAACTAATATATAATAAATAATTCTGATTTTCCATCATGCATAATTCGTCTCTACTTGAAAAAAATCCGATCTCTAGTTTCGTGGTTGGAATTGAAATCTCCCTCTTCACATAGCAAGATACTTGAAAGAACACAAAGATCAATATATTTTTTAGATAAAATACTTTTTAGTAGATTTCATTTCACAGTTAATTGATTTGTGATAACGGATCGATGGAAATCCTGAATCAGAAGTTCTTCAACTCCAACAAAATCACATATTCTGATGGAATGACATTTTGTAATTGGCACCTACCTCAACTTTCAAATTTTGTTGGCTCCATTGCAAAAGAATCATTATTTTCAATTGGTGGAAAATCTCAATCTGCGTGCACTTGATCAATTAGATCTTTACAAAAATAAAAAGGAGAACTTAAGAGGACCAAAATCAGTAGATTGCTCACCTATGTCTTCGTGGTCGTCAATGGAAAACTCACCATCTACTAACTTGCTCATGCCCAAATTCTTCAAATTTGAAGTATTGATGATCTTTACGTTTGCTTTGGAGGTTTAAGCATCCATGAGATTCTTTCGATTTGTCGTTATATGATATTTTGTATCTTGAATGCTTGGGGAGGTGTGATTCTTAGTTTTAGTACTAACATGATCAAGATTGTGTGCAATAATTATTTTTCTAATCTTAATGCCCTTTACAAGCCTTTGAAATAGGCTGTGAATAAAAGTGAGAAAAGACGTCTTGAAATTGAGAATTCATTCCTTTGATATACCTTGGCACCAAATTTTCCCATATTTCTCTTATATTATTTCTCTATAAAGGTTGGCCAAATTCATCAGTATACTCATCCATTGTTTTCGTGAGTTACGGAAAATTCTACAACTTTTGATACATCAACATCTATACATTATAAGGTAAAACCATAGAACGGAACTTACCTTTCATATTCTCCCAATTAACAATTTTTGATATTCCGAAATCCAAATTTCTTTAAAAGTACAGATTCAATCAAGAAACTCTACTGGTTGAGGATTGCCATGAAACTTAGAAACCACATGATGATTAATGTTCCAGCGTTGATTTTCATTGGCCTAGAACTCATCAATCTGCTTCATCAATTGCCCCAACTACATCAAACGGTCACTTTTATTGGCCTCTTCTATGGGCACCTCATTGGTTGTGCATCTATTCGACGACATACTGTCCCGAACAAACCTGATTCTGATATCAACTGCTGAGCAGAAGCTTCTACAAGAAAGACATGGACAGATGATTGGATACAATCCTCTAGAAAGTTTGTTGAATCACACAAAAATACCTGACAATTAGGCACTAAATATTCATTGATTCTTGAAACAAATACCGAAAATTTTAGACGAAGTATAGATGTTCTCTCTAAAATAGTATCAAATTAAATATGAAAAATGTATCTAAGGCTTACAATGACTTAAATAAGAAAACTGAAATTAGTAAACTTACTAAAATAGTTGAAGGAAGTTAAATACTTTTTAGAAACTAAAACAGTTAGGAAACTAAATAATATTAGGAAACTAGTACGTTTAGGAAACTAAAGAAAAATAAACTTAAAATATTTGGATAATAACTAATAGTGCTTAACGCCGAGGTTTTTCAACTAAACACTATTAAGATTAAAAAGTTTGACGTCTCTTCAGGATTTTTAACTAGTTTATTTACAAATTTATCTTGGTCATATATTATGGTATAACACATGCCATAATTATGTTTTAAAATTTTTATTTTTGTAAAAACATAGATAAAAAATACAGTTCCTCACCAACAAAAAAATAAATTATTTTCCGGTCTTAATTTAAAAATATACAGCTGTCTACATAGTTATACTATATCTTAAAGGTGTGCATGGTTGGTTCGGTCTGATTTTTAGTATAAAAATTAGACGAAACTAAAATTCATGGTCTTGCCATAATGAAGATCTAACTGATCAATTAGGTTTACTTAAACCGAACCAAGTGAACCGTAAAACAATTAGTCATTTCGGTCGGGTCTTACGGTCCACCAATTTTCTATTTTTTATGTTTCAAGAGGTTCATCAATGAATTTAAATCAGACATGTATCAAAGTTTTTAAAGTTTTTCATGCATTATAATAAGAACTCATAATTTAAATCCTAACATGTAAATTAAACATTAAGAGATGTGATAGAAATATAAAAGGAGATAATTGTAAGAAATGAAAAGGAGAAGAAAGAGAAAATAGATATGATATCCATTTAGGAGAGGATAAACTGTCGATGGACCGAATGGACAACATTTATCTAAGAAAATGATCAGATCGATCATTTTCGATTGGTCCGATACAGTTTGATCGGTTTGGTTAGATTTTGCACACGCCTACTATAAATCTAAGACATACAATGATATGAATTATACTGTCACATTTTGCTGATGTTGCATTACATGACAAGTAATTTAACGTCACATCAGCTTTTTAATTTACCCAACTACCACGTATGATGAATTACCCAAATTATCCATAATCTCCCCCCCCCCTTTCTTCTTCCCTGAGTTCAAACTCCAACAACCATTTCATCAATCTTGATTTCCTCTCTGTATACCCACAAAAAATTTCTCCTTCTCTCATCATTCCCCCATAAAACAACAAACAATAGAAAACCAAAAAAAGAAAACATTTTCTCATTTCTAATAAATCTCCAATAAACTAAACAACTCAATCCGAGCCCGTAAACAGAAAACAATAGAAAACCAAAAAAAAAAAATTTTCTCATTTCTAATTAATCTCCAATTAACTAAATAAAACAATCCAAGCCTGCCCAGGAAGAATGGGGTCAAGGGCAGAAGCAACATCAACGTCCGTCCAGGAAGATTCAGAGACCAAATGTGGCCCTCTGTAAGTGTGATCTGTGGCAGAAAACCTAAGGGCTTCGGTCTAGTTCAAATACATGGAGGCATAGGCACTTCGACCGGTGATAGAGGAGTATTTGTTTGGCGAGTTCTGAAGTGAGCATGTCCGAAACAAGGTAGCGGCTAGATGGGATGTCAGAGAGTGAACGAGCGGATGAGTATATGCTAGAAAGATTCAAACTCAATGAGGCTGGTACCGCCCAGTACGAAGGAGGGTTGTAGTCGTATAGCTGATTAGCCATTTCTGTCAATCAGCCATATAAGCTTGTGTGGTCTATTAAGCCAAAGATCTTATTTTTGAAGAAGCCATCATGCTTGCGTAAGATTTTGAAGAAGGAGGTGGTAGAGAGAGAGGGAGAGAGAGCATAACAAATAAGAGATTTCGAGGGAGAGAAGTTTCAGAGAGAGGGAAAGAGAGACATAGAGTTTTCAGACACTCAAGAAATAGTTGAAGAAGTTAAAAAAAGGAGATGGAACTCAGGGAAGAAGAAAGAAGATGGGGGAATTAAGGGTATTTTGGATAGTTCATCATACGTGTCAGTTGGGTAAATTAAAAAACTGATGTGACGTTAAATTACTTGCCATGAAATGTCACATCAGCAAACCATGACAGACCATTAATATTTTTAAGCGGAGAACCAACGAAAGTCTAACGTGAATGTAAAATATAACTCTAGAGTCTACTTTACAAAATTTTAAAGTATAGGATCTAAAATGAAAACTGCAGAGGATAAAACTGTAGTTTATCCTAAAATAAATGAAAAAGTTTTTATTTTGATTTAAGAAATTACTTAATGTATTCCACCTTGAATGTTATTTCATTTAATATTATTCACAAAAGTTAGTTCTTTATTTACGGGACATAGACTATTATCAAAAGCAAAAAAGCTTGTTGTCCATTACGGTAGCGCATGAGAGAGAATCTATCGCCATGATTTGCTCATTTTGAAGACAGAGAGTGATTGAAACTCAACTTGGGCTAACTCTTGTTGTGCCGCTGTCATGGGAGAGCTCCCCGTGACCTTTTCCTCTATTCTGATCTTCTCTCTTCTCCCATCCCTCTGTTTTTCTCTTTTATTTCTCTCTTTCTTTCCTCTTCTTCTTTAGTTTTCCCCTTTTCTTATGCTTGTTTTTCTCTCCTCTCTCACTGTCTCTCTTCATGCTCTCTTTCTTTCTCCTTCTCCTTTAGGAGCCGTTTGGTACGGGTTAAGTAAAAAAGCTAGAAAAGTTAAGTTGTTAAGTAAGTTTAAGTGGTGAAATTAGATGACAAGATATTAAGATTACCATATTTGATAATACATGGTTAAGTAAAAAAGTTACTGAAAAAATATGATTTCTTTGTTTGGTATGTAGGAAACTTGGGTAAAGTTGTTGTAAAAGTTTGATAAAGTTGTTGGAAAAGTTATATAAATTATATGAGTGTAATAAAATTATTTGATTATTTATAGTTTTTTTTTTTTATCAAATTTTAATTTGTTGTCCGTGATTATTTATAGATTTCTTTTACTACACAAAAAACTAAAATATTTTTTTTACTTCAACTGTACAAATAAATTCAATGACAAATTGTTCAAAATTACATAACAAATTTGTTCTAAAATTTTGGAAGAAAAATATATGAGTTACTTTTTGTTCTGATTTTATTCGAGTGCCCACTTACTCGTGTTTTTAGTTGACGGTTCGAGAAATAGTTTGGAAGATTATAAAGTTTCGATTTTGGATCGTCACACTTCAAGATATATTTTTAATCTATTTTTATATAGATTGTTTCTCGAATGATTAAAGATCATGTATTTTCTGCTGCATCGATTCCTTAAATAGGTATCAGAGTAAAAGTTTTGAATTATACGAGAAATGCCTTGTGATATATTTACGATTGTTTTCGATATTCTCTTGCATAACCATTTGGATTTTATGTGCTGTTGGTTATATAATTAGAGGGACAATCTAGGAAGAGATTGTTTTTCCCTTTAGGATTTGTATTTAATTTTTATAGATTTTTGTAAACTTTCTTTGAGAAAGTTAGGATTGGTATGATGTATTTATTCTTATTGGGAAGATATCGAAACGATGTCAAAGGAGTATAAAAAATCGGATGTAAACTCGTGTTCGCATAGGAGTGGCTGTATGATGACAGGTTCAGTATTTGGATCATAACTTTTAGATCCAATATTGGATTGAGCCAATTTAAAATCTTATGGAAATACAACGGAAAGCCCCAGATTTTTCTGTTTCATGAAGAAGACCAAATTCGGATGGTTTTCTTGTCAAATTTGAGGCTGAATTTGATGTGTCTCGAAACGGGATTTTTTTTCTTCAGTTTTTCTGATTTGGTTTGTTGGAATGAGATGAATCTCATGAGTCAATGAGTGATGGTAGGAAGTGGACAGCAATTTTCAGAGGTGAGAACAAGGATGTCAATAAGCAGTAGACAGCTCCGGTGTCAGAGATCAATCTCTCCCTATCTTGAAAATCGATTTTAGACTTTAAATTAAGATATGGTAGGGTTATTCAAGGCTATGATATATTTTAGTATTTATCTTTTATACATTGCTATTTTATTTATTATATTTTATACCCAGCATGCTTGGATAATTTTATTTTACGCAACTCACATTTAGATACCATGTAGTGTTAGGTTTCTAAAAGGATAAGCATTTGTGATTGCACAATGAAGATAAAATTTAGCATAATCGATTATGGTATAAAATGAATAATTCTAGAAGCATGTTATTATTTTTATTTAAATGTAAACTTTAATTTTAATAATCTCGCTAGATATTTAATTTTTTGTTAATTAAATTATGAGATTGTTAAAATTTAGATAAAATTATATTAACTTAAATATAATACTAATTGAGCACGCTTGTTTAATCGAAGTAGGTTGCTAAAGATTTTGTTGGGTGATTGCCTAATGTCACTTAGTAACCCATTGTAAGAAAAGCTCACATGATTTAAAAAATCAAGTGGGAGCGAGATTCTTAATCGAAACTCACAGTCTCCATTATTGAATCATAGTTAGGCGCTAGGGTACATCGTCTTCAATCTTGGAAGCTCCCTAAATGGGGGTACCCAAAGTATTAGATATTACAAGTATGATCTTCATAACGATCACCTTGATTAGTGAATAACTGGAAATGATCTGCCTGAGCAGGAGTTGTCCACATATTACAAGTCTGAGAGTGAAATAATAGTATACACTTGACTCGTTTTTGTAGTATCTCATATAAGCGGTTTCTATTACTTATTTTGAGAGAACAAAGGTGAATGTTAGTTAATTGCTAGATATTAATACTAGATTAGTAGGATTAGTATGTATTAATATCATATTGGTAATCAATTGGATTGAACTATCCTACCTAATTTTTTAAGAGAACAAAGCGTGCCTATGTTTATAAGAGTTGGAATATCGTTGCGTACATTGCATATTATTTTTTGAGTTGTTATTTTCATGATATGATTTATGCTTTAATTAGAACGTGTTTGTAATGATTGAGAATTTTATTATTTTTCAATAATTAAAATGTTATCCATAAGCCCATTAGCAATTCTATTGAAAATATTATTGACATTAATGGATATTAACTAGGATTTTAATCTGATTGTAGAAGGAAGCAAGTACACTTCTAATTAACGCTACGCTAGATCTTTCTTAGAGCTCCTCTTATGAGAATAAATTAATATAGGCTATGTAGATAAATTGAGAAATAAGTTGGAACTATAGTAAATTCATTCTCTATAGAAGTTGATATAATTATTAATCTCTAATAAGATGTCTGAATGGTAATGTGAAACACTTAGATGGCAAAGGAAACTCTGGTAGATGACCATATCCTTATGGTTGTTTGCTGAACCATCTGCATGGTTTAGTTAAGGTCTTGAAAACTTTTATTCATATTCTAAAATCCTTGTTGCATGTTTTCAAAGATAGTATGAATACTATATCGAACGACCTCTCCGCCTTGGGATGTTTCTCCCTCAATTTTATTAGATCCAAAACTAGGAACTCGAGATTGAACAGATATAATTCTTGGTGTCTGGCCACATTAGCGGAGAAGAAAAATAATTAAAGCAAATGCCACAAAAGCAGTATGAGAATAATTGAATTTGCCATGTTGACAAATCTGAAGAATCTGATCTGGAGCTACTCGCCTAACCAAGGTAGCTGAAGTATAAAAGTCACATAGGAATTCACGAAAGCCAGAGAAGCCAATCGAGAAAATCATCACCGTGACAAAACTGGTAGCAATCACTACAACCGTCAGATTCACCACATACGTCAAATGATTCAAATTCAAAAAGTTGTTAATACTGAGAAGCAAGGCTCAGTTATTCTCTTACAAGATTAAGCAAATTCTGGAAGATAAACTCAATCTTAAAGAAAATTCTATTTATTCTCACTTTATTTTGGGAATTAAGTTATATTATAAGCCTATAAATACATGCCAAATTATAAACTGAAGAATCATCGAATACAAGCCATTGCAAATTGCTTACTCTCGTGCTTATTTTCTCTACTCTTGATATTTTATATTTTAGAGGAAAACATTCCTTTACATTTTGGTGCTTTCATTGAGAGCTGAGAGAAAACGCTTGAGAAACCCACCCCAAAACACTAAACATGCCTATTACTAGATCCAACGCATCCTATAATGGAGACAATGAAGCCATAAACACTAATGACCAAACAGATCAATCGACCCCACCAGCGGAGATACTCTAGACAATTCTGACTGAGATACGAGAGATGGAAGAGCGAAATGCAAAAACGTAGCACGATGTGTAGAGAGCTATGCAAGAACAACTCCATGCTCTTCAATAAGAGATGGCTCGAACGCGTGCTGAGATCAGCCAAAGAGCAAATAATGAAGAATAGGACATCCGTTCAGAAAATAACAGGTGAGAGGTGAGATAAGAAAACCACGAGAACAACATGAACATGCAACGAGAAGAAGGGGAAATCCAGTCTCAGAACCAAGAAAAGGAGGTAACAGAGGAGATGCACCAGTCTAAAATTATCACCTAGGAAGCTATAAAAGAATTACTAGAATGAAATATGTTGGAGATGAGGAACCTGGGGAGTACTGGAAAAAAGACCTTGGATCTCTCACCCGTACCCTGTTAAGTCCAGAGATTCTGTACCCAATAAATTTTTGGCTCTAAAGTTCAAGTGTTACAAAGGGAAGACAGATCTAGTTGATCATCTCTGCCATTTCAGGCAGATAATGGCATTGTTACATCATGCAGATGAGTTAATGTGCAGAATGTTCCTAACCAGTCTAGACGAAATGACCTTAAAATGGTATCATTCGCTCCTTCTTCATTCGATTATTAACTTTACTATTATGTCTTCTGTCTTTCTGGGACAGTACTCCAAATATCGAGCAGTAATGGAGGACACGGAGTACCTACTCATGATCACGATCAAGGAAGAAGAATCCTTATAGGATTACACCAATAGATTCAAAGATGAAATGGCGAAGGTGGAAAACTGTGATGATCGGATGGTCAGACTGGCTTTTAGAAGAGGGTTACGACCAAACTCACATTTGTTCGAAGACTTGTCCAAAACAAAACCTTTATCTATAGCAAAGACTTTCCAAAGGGCTCAGACTTATATCACACTAGAAGAAAAAAAAAGAGTCTTTGAAAGAAAATGAATGAAAAAAGGAAGAATCACAGAAGTGAGAAAGGAACTCCAGCTCAGAAAGGAAAAG
This sequence comes from Datisca glomerata, assembly GCA_003255025.1. Lineage (NCBI taxonomy): Eukaryota > Viridiplantae > Streptophyta > Magnoliopsida > Cucurbitales > Datiscaceae > Datisca > Datisca glomerata. The sequence goes on from QANY01009406.1 coordinate 375,178, forward strand.
GACTGACAAGACTGACAAAACTAATGAAAGGGGTGGAAAACGGGGAAGAATAGAGTATCATAGGAAAGACTCGAGTAGAGTACATAGAAGAAACAAGGTCTACACACCGTTGACCCTCCCAGTGAATCAGATCTTAGAACAGATTAAGGACAAGCCATGGTTAAAAAGGCCAGTGCCAGTTACAAAGACAAAGATATGTATTTTTCTGCTATCAGATATTGTTTTCAACTCAAAGAATATATTGAAGAACTTATAAAAGATGGATATCTGGGCCGGTTTATGAAAAGAGAATAGCAGAAACATTAGGCAAAAAAAGAAGACTGTGGTGATGAAAAGAATACTCTTTGTGTTGTCAGCACTATCATTGCATTAACGGAGCAGGAAGGAACAAAAATGAAGGAAAGGAAGCAAAACTATAAGAAACCAATGTTAGATAAGCGCATGGAGAACCACTCATCTGACAACGAGAATCTCCCGTTAATATTTGTTGTTGATCTAGATCTCGAACACGACAGACACCATAACGATGCACTTATAATTTTGATACAGGTCGGTAATTTCCTTTTGAGAAGAGTTCTGGTAGATGATAGAAGCACGGTTAACATACTGTACCAGACCCATTAAAAAATATGTCTATGGGAGATTAGAAGCTGCAGGGGACATCACAACCGTTGATAGGTTTTAATGAAGCTATCAACTACTCAGAGGGGATCCTTACTCTCCCTATAAGAGTTGAACCTTTTAATCATATGACTGAGTTTATGATTCTAGATACTTTATCCCCGTACAACGTCATTCTGGGAAGAACATGACTACATAAGATGAAAGTTGTACCATCAACCTTCTACCAAGTGTTAAAATACCCATCGTCGAAATGAATCAAGACCATCAAAGGAGACTAGGCTTTAGCCCACATCTGTTCTGTGACTACATTGTAGTCTGCAAAGAAAAAGTGTACAGAAGAAACAGATCTCAAACAGCCAACGGAAGCAACTCAATAGCAATAAAAGGACGACGGGTTAGACGGCCTGAGGTACGAGGCGGGGGAACATACATTATTGGTGTGCTTAGAAGAAGGAACACAAAAGATGACAAATATCACCATCTACCTCGAACAAGCAGAGAAAGACATGTTGATCGACTTTCTACGAAGGAACAAAGATGTTTTTACCACTACTACGCAAGAAATGTCAGGGATTCCATAAGAGATTATACGCCATGAGTTGAACACGGATCCAGTAGTAAAATCAGTAAAATAGAAGAAAATGAGTTTCATGCCTAAACATAACAAAGCAATAAAGGAGGAAGTAGATAAGATATTAAACGCATGATTCATTCGAGAAGTTGACTATCCGGAGTGGCTGGCCAATGTGGTGGTGGTACAAAAAAAGAATGGCAAATCGAGAATCTGTGTGGATTTCACCTACTGAAGCAAAGCTTGTCCAAAGGATGACTATCCGCTGCCCATAATTGACCAAATGGTAGATGCCACATCTGGACATGAACTCATCATATTTATGAGAGCCTACTCTAGATATAACTAGGTGAAACTGTTCTAACTTGACAACAAAACTTCTTTCATTACTGAATATGGCATCTATTGTTATAAAGTAATGCTATTTGGGATGAAAAATATAGGAGTTACATATCAGAGATTGGTGAATAAATTTTTCCAGAGTGATATTGGAAGAAATATGGAGGTATAAGTGGACAACATGTTGGTAAAATGCAAAGGCCGAGAAAACCATATCCAAGATCTATAAGAGGTTTTCTCAGTCCTAAGAAGATCTAGTCCTAAGAAAAGTCTTTCAAATAGAAGGAAAGTTTGGGCCAACTTGGGAAGGACCATACATAATCAAATGGCATATGAGGAACTAGGTATTACTACTTGACAACAGAGGAAGGATCAGACCTGGTAAAACCATTGAATGCATCTCATTTAAAGAAGTACGTTGTGTAATTATGATTTTATAGTGAATATTTTTCCCGTGGTTTTTTCCCGCAAGGGTTTCCACGTAAAAATCTCTGGTGTCAACCTTCTAACTCTTCTTTTAGAGAGCACATCAAGCAACTAAGAGCGCAAGTCCTTGGGATGGGGAATTCTTAAGTCCTACTCTCAAAAGGAACTAAGGGCGCAAGTCCTTGGGAGGGGCAACTCATAAGTCCTACTCTTAGAAGGAACTAAGAGATCAAGTACTTAGGAGGGGCAATTCATAAGCCCTACTCTAAAAAAAAATTAAGGGCTCAAGTCCTTGGGAGGGGCAAGTAATAAGTTCCACTCTCAGAAGGAACTAAGGGTGCAAGTTCTTGGGAGGGGAAATTCAGAAGTCATACTCTTAAAAAAAAAACTAAGGGCACAAGTCTTTGGGAGGGGCAATTCATAAGTCTTACTCTTAGAACGAACTAAAGGCATAAGTTCTTGGGAGGGGCAAATCAAAAGTCCTACACTCAGAAGGAACTAAGGGCACAAGTTCTTAGGAGGGGAAATTCATAAGTCTTACTCTCAGAAGGAACTAAGTGTGTAAGTCCTTGAGAGGGGTAATTCATAAGTCCTACTCTCAGAAGGAACTAAGGACGCAAGTCCTTGGGAGGGGCAATTCATAAGCCATACTCTCAAAAGAAATTAAAGGCGTAAGTCCTTGACAAAGGTAACACATAAGTCTTACTCTAAAAATGAATTGAAACACAAGCCGTGATGGTCAAAGAGCAAGAACAAAAGAAAGAGAATGGAATAAAAAAAACTTCAAGAGCTGAGCCTAGACCAGAAGGCAGAGTTGGGCTCAGATAAAAAAACTCAAAAGTAAAAGTTTTAAAAGCAGAGCTCAGAAGTTAATGATGTGAAAGTTTCAGAAGCTGAACTTAGACCAGGAAGCTCAAACCCGAACGCAAGAGCTTTGACATTCCTGAAAAGAAAAAGTCAGAACTTCAGAATCAAAGAAAGAACTTCAGAACATAAATTCTTATCTAGAGATTAGTACTTCATTTCAAGTCAGAGAAAGTAATACATATAGAAGTCTATGAGGTAAAATTTTCCAGATTAAAAATTTCGATTGATATAGCTTTGAAGGAAGATAAAAAGCAAGGAATTTGAAAAAGCTTCTACATTGATAAGATGGGAGTACATAAAAGTTACACTTGCAAATCGCTTAAAAAATTAAAACTAAAGAGAAGTTGTGTCCTCATTCTGCACTTTAGAAGAAAGGCATTTTTTACAAAGGGAGTATCGTCAGTGGGGGATAGACATATTTTGTGAGGGGAGTATCGTCAGCGGCTCCATAATGGTTGATCTCAGCTCGACCTACATAAGTGGTGGCTTCACTATGCTCATTAATAGGAACATCACAGAGAGGTTTCCTTGGAGGAGCCTTCATTAAGCCATCTCTGTAACCCAAACTATAGATTACCAGCTTGGCTTCATAAAAAAGAGCCTTATATTTTTCTCCAACCTCTTTCTCTTTTTGTTCCGAGCTTTGGCTTTGCTTGCCTTAATAGTTGCCAAAGACTCTTTAGCAGCCTTTATGCTTCTTTCATAGCTCCCAGAGATTCTGTCAGACTAAGAATCTTTGCCTTAGCCCCATCGACTTCTGCCGCTTGCTTCTTCATTGTCCTATCAAGCACAAATTTTGACTCTTACAACTGAGCAACTTCTTCACGAAGACCTTCAATGATGCCAGTAGAATAAGCAACATCCCTTTGGAGCTTCTGCAACACCAAGTATTGAGCAGCATGATGCTATTAAAGAACATTATGGTGAATAAAGACTTGGGGAGAAAACAAAAATGGTGAGAAAAAAAATGGGAATAACTACGAAAATTACAAAGAACCGTACTCATACTAAGCCATGACTAAGGGAGGAAAAGAGGTTGCTAACTCCTTAGTTGTGAGTCCTAACCAGATCTGTCTCAAGATTAATCCCACGGGCAACTGCGTGAGAAGACTGAGCGTAATCTAAGAAGTAGGCTGTTAATAGTATATCAACAATTTTCTTGAACTGCCAAGGGCCAAGACCACCAACTGCACCCTGAGATCCAGACGTAGGGTCTTGACTGGTGACTGGCAGAGCTAGTGTGGAAACAATGAGAGAGGGAGAAGTAACTGAATGGAGGGGTGAATCCTCATCCTGAATGGAAGAAGCATTCAGAACGGGATGATCTCTTAAAGAGCTGGTCTCGTCTAATCAGGGGTGATTTCACCTCCCAAATTCACCCACCATGGTACGAAGGCGTTTATACATAATTATTTTCTCTTTCACTCTCTAAAGAGTCAAAATCTGAACCGCTGGGGGAAGATTGGCGTGAATCTCACACTTAGTAGGAAGGAGATGTTGGGGTAGATGTGGTAGACGGAGCTGAATGAGAAACAATGGGCAGGTCTTGTGGTAGAACGGAGAATCGCACAACAATAAGGGGCACGACTGAACTTGAGGGCTGAAAGCAAGCAAGCTTAACATCACCGCGCGGGTCTAGGAGATCAGACCAACTTCTATACCGACAATGAAAAGCAAGGATTAACTTCTCTACAATCTCCTGGGTTATGTAAGGCTTCATGTTCTTAAACTTATCTACATAGAAAGAGAAGACCAACATAAGAAAAAAAAAAGAACAAATAATAAGGGCAGATTTAAAGATAAACATGATTTGGAAATGGGGGACCGACTACTTACTGAACGTTCTGAAGTTCCTGAGAATTCTCCAGCGGCCATCACCGCCCCAATTTTCGTTAATCACAAGAACATCCATCTCCCAATTTTTATCACCCGGGGGAATATTGGTCACCATTAGCCCCCTCTTTTCTGAAGTTCGATTGGAAAGGTAGTAAATCTCATCCCTAGGTTTGATTACGTAATAGAATCTCAATTCGTCAACTCCCACATCAAAACCAAACCACTTATTCAAAGCCTCAAAACTGAGGATGATCCTATAGGTACTGGGAGTCAATTTTGAAGGGGCAAGACCACACCAATATTGATGTGAACAGGAGAATGAAACGACACAAGAGAAAGCTCACGCAACCATCAAACGTATGTCATTTAGTAAGGTAACTATTATTATTGTTAAGTTTTGCAAGTCATCATTATTATTGCACGTCCCAATAAATCTAGTGTTGAAGATCGAGAAATCAAATTATTACACCTAAATGAAGAGAGACTTCATCAAGTCTAATGGGGTAAATGAACAAGAATATCTTTCGATGTACAGCCACATCAGTGGAGAAGAAAAATAATTAAAGCAAATGCCACAGAAGTAGTATGGGAATAGTTGAATTTACCATGTTGGCAATTCTGAATAATCTAATCCGGAGCTACTCGCCTCACTAAGGTAGTTGAAGTATAAAATTCACATAGGAAATCATGAAAGCCAGAAAAGCCAATCGGGGGAATTTCGCCATGGCAAAGCTGGTAGCAATCAGTACAACCGTCAGATTCGCCACCCTACGCCAAATGATTAATATTTAAAAAGTTGTTAATACTAATGAGCAAGACTCAGTTATTCATCTAAAAGATGAAGCAAATCCTAGAAGATAAACTCAATCTCAAAGAATATTTTGTTCATTCTCGTGTTATTTCAGGGATTAAGTTGTATTATAAGCCTATAAATACATGTCAAGTTATAAATTGAAGGATCATCGAATACAAGCCATTGTAAATTGTTTACTCCGTGCTTATTTTCTCTGCTCTAAATATTTTCTATTTTAGAGGAAAAAATTCTTTTACAGAGAATCTAAAGACACAATTTGTGTTAAACATGACTCAGTCCACTTCTTCTTTTAGGCTTAAACTTAGCCCAAATAAGATGAAGAAGATAAAGGTACCCAAATAGAGTTTACTTAGAGTAAGAAAGGGAGAGTCAGATTCAATGGGAAGTACTTTTACTATGGGAAGATTGGATAGAAGAAAACTAGCTAAAAGGTTTTCTTAATTAAAAAGAGCTGAAACACGCATCTCATTACGAAATGATCAATGATTAATTATACTACGTCTTGGTGTGTAGACTCTAAAATCACTAATCACATTCATAATTCTTTGTGAGAGTTCTAGAAAATCAGAAAAACTAAATGAAAGGGTTTGCATGTTGTTCTTTGGGTAGAGGCATATGCACTATTTTAGATTGTACATTTAATTCTAAATTTTTGTCGCATGATATGGAATAAAATAATGGTATACATAGAACATTATAGAAGAGAAAAGTTTCTCAAGATAACTATATGTCAATAACTTATGTCTAGGTCATTTAATCAAAATATGATTTGAGTACTAGTAAGAAACAAGCTTAATAGCCTTTAGAACTCTTACCGGTAAGCGAATCCATTATTGATAAGAATATGACCAAGAGTCATTTTTGAGACAGAAGGACGTAGAGGTATGTGACGTAAATATTGGAGTATATTACTTGAGTGGACAAGTGAAAGTCTAGGTGAGGGGTGGCTATAAGTATAATGTCAATTTTATTGATGAGTACCATAGATATGACTACGTTTGTCTTATGTTTCTCGATTCTGAAATTTTTAAGAAATAGTTTAGAATTAAAGTCAAGAATGCATTGGAGAGACAAATTATATCCTTTCGATTTGATCGAATAAGTAAATATCTCTTAATGACATTCACAGACTATAAGGTAAATATTAGGATTGTATCCCAGTTGGTTATATCTGGGTCAGCCTAGAGAATTGTGTAACAGCAAGGGAAAATATTTTCTTTTAACATGATGAGATCTATGTACACTTAATTAATTGGCCCATTTTCTTTTTTAGGATTAGCTTTATAGATTACGTATTTCGAGTCTAACATCATCTTTGGCAGTTCTTGAAACATTACAAGAATTAAAGAATGTTCGTAAACCTAGTTTACATAACCTTCATATATGTGGATGTCTAGCACACATGCTAAATGAGAATGTTGCCAAGCTAGATGGCAGACCAAAATGCAAAAAGGAACGTGTGTTATATGTTTTTATAGTACCAATAATAAGAAGTGTTTGTAAATATAAACATTGTATTCTTAAAAGATTTCAAAATGAATATCTAGTCATATTTCAAAATGAATATCTAGACTTAACACAAATGTAGAACAACTTTGATAATCGCAATCCAATTAGTAAAAGATAAGTCTAGAAATTTTTTAGAATCCAATTATTCAAAAGAATAAGAATGAAGTACTTCCTAGTAGTACATAACCTTATTGTAGTGGGAGCATTTCTCATTGATATGAGAAGCATATGTTCCTAGGAGAATCTGATCTAGTAATCTTGGTGGAAAATATGCTAGATCCCAATCACTACGTTATACTGGGAGAGGATCACGACCAAGTGAAATATTCATGTTCAAGTGAGAAATTTTCAAGTCCATCTTGGAGGAACATGACTCAGATCTCAGAAACTACATAGAAGTTGTAAATGATGTAAAATAAATCATTGACTTCAAGCAATGAAATCAGTAAATGACTCCATTAACTCTAATGGAGTATGGAAACTTGTAGTAGCCTTAAAATATTTGGTGCCGAAGATCTACAAGCGAAAGAGAGACGTCGAACAGGGACAAGATCTTCAAGGCTAGACTTGTTGAGAAATGACATACTTAGAGAGATGATATTAAGTATAGCAGATTAATTTCACTAATAGCCAAGCTCATGTCTATAAAGATATTGTATCAATTTTAGTTCGTCTCGTTTATGAGTTTTGGCAAATGGATGTGAAGAACGCTATCTTGTATGGCGATCTTTAAGAACATATCTTTACGTCTCAATTTTTCAGATTTGTCCCTAAAGGCCAGGAATTATGATATACATGATGCATTAGTCCAGCAATGAATTTAAGGATGCATTAATGACTTAGAACATTATGTTGATCATGCAATCAAAGTTTTGATTTTGATCAAGGTCATAATGAGTCATGTCAGTACAAGAGAAATGAAGAAAACATAATGATTTTCTTGGTGTTTTATGTAGATGACATTTCATCATTAGGAATGATGTAGAATTAAATCATTTTGTCCGAATTTACGATATGGAAGACTTTGGAAAAGTGTTATTCATTCTAAGCATTAAGTTCTTTCGAGACTTAAATATAGAATGATATACTTAGCTTGAACTACGTAGATAATAATATGTTTGTATATGTGTACAATGATGGATTCCAAGAAAGGGCTTGTTACCCATTTAGGTTTGAAACCTATGTATTTTGTCAGTATCTTATGACATATGATGAAATATATAACATGAAGACAACTCATTTGTTTTTTGTAGTGGGAAGTCTTAAGTAACTTATATTGTACACCAGATGTATATTTTGTAGTAGGCTTAGTCAGAAGATATCAATTAAATCCTAGAAGATTTCACTAGATAGTTGTGAAATATATATTCAAGTATCTAAGGAGAATTAAACATTATGTGCTCGTCTATCATGGTGAGAATCTTATAACAGTTCAATTTATGGATTAAGATTTCCAGTTAGATTATTTGAACCGCAGAACCCAGCAGACCCATTTACAAAGACTTTAGCCATAACGTATTTGGGCCACATGTAGAGAACATGGGGGTTAGGCTGATTATAGATGTGTTTTAGGGCAAGTGAGAGATTGTTAGGATTGTGCCCTTAAAGCACTAAAATTTTATTATATTTTTTGAGATATTTAATTCTAATTAATAATAAATAGTTTACTCTTATATTATGTGTAATACATTTTTGTAAAAAGTCTACAAGCATAATAGTACTTAATTTCACTAAAAGTCCTTTTATGACTTGTAAATAGTTAATTTCCCAATCTAGTAAAGCTATGTGCTTTACCTAGAAATGATTATAGTTAATTAACTCAATTATGTAGAGTGATTTACCTATCTAGTTAATGTACCATTGCATAATGCATGAAAGAATTAATGAGTATGATTTTCAAAAAATGTTATCCAATGAAAATCATTACTCATTGTTATTATTTTATGAGTGCTCTCAATATTGAGAGAGTTATGAACTCATATTTAATGCTTAACTATTTTGATCTATTAAGAATGCGACTCTATGAGTCAATATATTCTGTAAGTTGGATTACTGAGTAATTAGAAAGTGAGTCCTTAGATTCTCAACAGTAGAATCCACAAACACTTTTAATTAAGTAGCATAGTATCTTTTAGGTAATTCATTTATCTGGTCAAAATAAACTAAGCGTTTGGTTATCTCTAATGGAGTACTAGAGGTTTGATACTTTTACTTAAGACATCAAGTATGAAATGTATCATAACTGACTAATAGAACGAATTTAGAACCTAAGAATATGAAAATGTGTATAAATATTAGGTCGATAGTAATTAACCTAATTATATATGGTACTATATTATGGAAGGGCATTACATGATGAATAGTAGGTCAATGATAGTTACGTCGAGTAATATAAAATATACTTGGAGTTCAATTACGATTTTATAGTGGAGTTAATCATAATTAATAATTAATAAATTTGATTATAGATTTAATGGGTAGAGTTTATTAATTATGTAGCCAAAAATATTTTTAGCCTTGTTGTCCCCGTACTAGTCTCGGATTTGAGTTACGTTGTGACGAGAATTGTTTAATGAACAACTGGCTCAACGTGGATACACTATAATCAATCAAGTTATCAAAAACTAACTCAGTGTTTATTCTAAAAAGAAAAATGATTAATTAAAATTAATTAATTCAATTTTTTTTAAAAACACACACAAACGGCAGTTTGTGTCTTACATCTCTTTCATATGCCCGTCATTTGCCCTTCCCCTTTTTAGAACTAGTGTGTTTTCACTCTCAAATTTACTAAATGTTTTAAACTCGATTTTGGCGTCCGTAGCATAGTGGTTTCCCTCATTTTTTCTTTTCACGCTCATTTCTACCTTCTCTAACTCTCCAGCTCTTCCCTTCTTCATCTTCTCACTTTTTTATTTCACATTTCCTTCCCTGGTAGCAATGGAGGACCATCCATTTAAGGTCACTGTTCCCCTAGTCATAAATAGGAACGAATTCAACCATTTCCTTTTCCTTCATTGGAACGCCTTCCCACCAAACGTAGCTTGTGGTTTCGGGGAAGGAACCCTAAATCCTTCCCGTGTAATCCCCCATATAAAATTTTTCTAGCCTCGATATACATAGCCTTAGGTTTAAAACTTTATTTCTTTCCAATTTATAAGGTTTTTTAGTACCTTGAACCTTGCTTCCCAATATACCCCTAGTAGTTATAGGGTTCTTTTAGGGATTGAAGTCCTCAATAGGAGGCATAATTTAAATATAGGTGTAGATGAAATTCACTTCGTGTATATAGTGAAAAGGCCCAGACTGTCCTATTACTTAGCTCTCGCGTGAGTGAGAAGCGGGGAGGACTAGTCACTAACCTCCCTAGTGAGGCTATAGGCTGGGTGGAGGGTACTCTTCGCATAGGTGGAAACTAGGGTGGCGATGGCCACTGGGTCATTCCCCGGATCTGGGGAGAGTTCAATAAGTGGTCGAAGATCCCTTTTCTTTTTTCTTTTTCCTCTTCTGTTTAACTCTGTTGTTTCATTATTGCGTTTATCTTATTTTTTAAATAGTAACTTGTTCTTGTTTTGTGCAGATAAAAATATGAACAAGATGTACTTTACTCTGAAAGAAGTAGTCATGTGACTCTGTGCCACCTATGATTTCCCAGAACGGGACTGGAGAGATCTTCTTGGCCCAAGGCGAGAGATCGAAGTCACGGTCGCACCCGTTCTGGTTACTGAGTCTGCTGCCTCCTCATCTTCTGCAAAAAAAGTCCCTCAAGCCATCCCCATTACAATCCACATTGCCACTTTTCATCAAATAGTCTGGTCGAGTTCTTCTGAATCTTCGAAATCAGAGCGAGAAGAAGAGGGGTTTGATAAAGAAGAAAGAGAACGTGAGGCTCAACGGAAAGCTACGCAGAAGGGGACAGAAGAGCTGGACGCGATTTTCTTTTTGCGTATAATGAGCTCGATATGTCGAAATGTCTTAAGAGTATCTTGTAGGGGATATATGACGAGAGCAAGCGCCAAAAGACAAGGAAGGCCAGCTCGTCAGGTGCCGCTTCAGGGGATGTTACTCCCTCAGTCCTTAATCTCCCTACTCATGTTGCTGGTCTACATGCCCTGTTGATGAGGTTTCCCTTATTCCAGATAGGACTGCCATGCCTCCTCCCTACCTGCTAAGAAGTCAGTCTCCCCTTCCTCTGGTTCCCATATTTTTCTGAGGAGATAGGTGTCTTGAGGTGGCGGCGACACCCCGCGACTCCACTGGTTCCCGCTAATGTCAGCTTCCTAAAGGACCCCCATTCTTCACACGTGGTCACAAAGGGGATTTTGTCTGGCACGAACTCTCTCGTACTCTGCCAGATGTCCATCCATGTCAAGGTTATCAGCCTGAGTCATTCTCTGATGCAGGAACTTTCATTTTTGACTTTTTAGACGCTTATTTTTTTGTGTAAATTTCTTTCTGATTTTTACTAACACTTTTTGAGCACACCGTGACTTACCACAACGGGTTATAGGAGGATATTCATGCTACTGAAGAAGAGATAGCCAGTTGTAAGAGAAAGGTGATGGAGACCATCAAGGCTTACGGCGTTGTTGCCTCAGAACGTGATGATCTTAAAAAGGTAGAGACTGATCTTCAACAGGTTGTTGCCCGTTTGACTTCAAAGCTTGATGCCGCTATGGTTAAATAGTCGAAGCTTGAGGGATCTTTGTGGAAGGTAGAGAGGATCATCGAGATAAGCGGGGAGAACCTGTCCATTGTTGAGGCAAACTTAACTAAGGCCAAGGATGCTTTAGCTAAGTCACGTGAACGGGAGGCTGGACTTGCGGCCGAGTATCAGGCCATGGTGGATGAGTACGAGCAGATGGCTTATACGGGGGGTTACCGTGACGCCAAGACTGATAAACCTCCTTGTATGTCGCTAGTCTCACTTCCTGATGAGCCCACTGATCTTGAGATTGAGTTTCCCGCTTCTACCACAGAAGCGGCTACTGATGTTACTCTCAAGGACGCGAAGACTTAGCATTTTTCCTTTATTTCTTTTCTAGAAATTTTCATTTTCTATATACTTTTTTCCTATTTTTTCTTGGAGATCATTTGGTAATTTTTCACTTTTCAATGAAATAACTCCTTTCTTTAATATGCTTTGCCACTTCCTTTCATTCTTAACACTTAGTATACGTTCATCAATCAATTTTCTCTAGCCTTCTTGACTGCTTAGTGATTTCCATAAACATTAAAAGATATTATTCCCTTTTAATAGTTTCCATGGTTAACTTTTTAGACAGTTGAGTAAAATTATTAACTACATAGTCCTTTAAACACTTGAAAGCTTTTTCAAGGAATTCCTAGGCAAGAGTATGTTTATCCATTTTGACCGTTTATACTTTTCATCTGTTGAGGCTGGAACTCCCTTCCTGTTTATTGAAAGAGGTCTTGTTGGAATCGCCTACTTTCATGGTTTTTCCTTCTTCAGTTATTTTTATTTTTGAGAGTAGGGCTTAAGGGCTTTTCACACCCCTAGTTTTTTCAGGGAGTAAGACTTATGAACTTCCCTTCCCAATAACTTTGTATGCCCTTAGTTCTTTCTAAGAGTAGAACTTATGAATTGCCCCTCCCAATGACTTTTTTATGTCCTTAGTTCCTCCTGAGAGTAGAACTTATAAACTGCCTCTGCCAATGACTTTTTTATACCCTTAGTTCCTTTTGGGAGTAGGATTTATGAACTACCACTCCCAAAGATTTTTATGCCCTTAGTTACTTTACAGTAGTGATTCAACTGAGGAGAGAAGATTGGCACCACTGCTTTTACATGGAAAATCCTTGCGGGATAAAACCACGGGGAAAGATGTCTCATTATAATGGATTTCTTACATTCTTTACATAAAATATTTTTTCAGATGAATCACGTTCCATGGTTTCTGTAATTCTGTTCCATCTTCCATTTCTAAGTGGTAATAGTCGCTTCCTCCTATCTTGATGATAATGTACGGTCCCTCCCAGCTTGGCCCGAGCTTCCCTTCTATTTGGAAGATTTTTTCTGATGAGGTGTCCTGTTTGGAGTTCCCATTTTCTCACCTTCTTTTGGAAATATGATCTCTTTTTCTAATTGCAACGGGCCATTCTGATCAGGGCTGCTTCCCTTTTTTTCCTTTAGTTCATCAAGACTGTTTCTTAAGAGTTCTCCATTCTGTTCTTTATTTAGCTCGGATCTGATGGTAGGGATTCTGATTTCTATGGGAATGATCGCTTCTACGCCGTATGCTAATGCAAACGTGTTTTCTTCCATTGTCTCTCTCAAGGTCATTTGTATGCCCATAATATTGCGGGTAGCTTTTCCACCCATCTTCCTTTGGCGGATTCCAGCCGTTTTTCAGGTTGTCAAGTATGACCTAATTTGATCTTTCTATTTGCCCGTTCCCTTATGGGTAGTAAGACGTAGATAAGCGATTTGTGATCTTCAGATCTTCACAAAAGGTTCTTTTACAGGAACTCTTTTACTTATTCCTCACAGATTCTGGCAAAGGCTTCAGCTTCAATCCACTTAGTAAAATAATTTCTTACTACCAAGAAAAAATGCTTCTAGGTGGGGAGTAGCTCAACAATGTCCAGGGCCCACAACATGAATGGTCAAGGACTAGCCACATTTTTGAGTTCTTTGGAGACCATCTTTGTTATGGGTGTTAAACGCTCACACTTGTCACACCTTTTCGCATATTGTTTGGCATCATGATTCGGGGCTAGTAGTATCCTTCATTAATAACTTTATGGGCTAGTGATCTGGCCTTAATGTGGTTTCGGCACATGCCTTCATGAATTTCCGCTAACACATATTGGGCCTCCTTTTCTCGTAGACACTTCAGGTACGATCCTATTAACCTTTTTTATATAATACCCTGTTAATCATCATATACCTGGCACCCCGTTATTGCACCTTTTTGGCAAGGTGTTTGTCCTTGGGAAGCTTTTTTTCTTCAAATAGGCGGATTATGTCATCCTGCCAACTAGACTCCCTTTCAACTTCTACATCAGCCATGTTACTCCATAAGAGCCAGATGCTTGGCTTCTTTAGAAAATCTATAGGGACGTTCCTTGATAGGGGAAGCATAATGAAGATCCCAGATTTTACAGGGCATCAGTGTGCCCGTTCTCAGTTCTTGGGATTTGTTGGATCTCATATTCTTTTATCATGCTGAGGAGATCCTTCACTCGTTGTAAAAACATTCACCATCAGTTCATCTTTTGCTACGTATTCACCCGCGACATGTTTCACAATCAACATGGAATCATAGAAAATTTTAACATTAGTTACCTCATATTCCGCAGCAAGGATATTCCCGCGATCAGTACTTCATACTCTGCTTCATTATTTGACGCATTTAATTCACAAGAGATGGAGTGTTTCAATATTTCTCTGAAGGGAGTTTGTACAACTACCCCTGCTCCTGCTCCTCTATTGTTTGAAGCACCATTAGATTCCAAGTTCCATCTTCTCCCATTTTATGGGTTTCCCGTTCGACTTCCCCTTTAGTGAAGTCTACTGTGAAATCTGCGAAGCCTGCCCTTTTATTGAAGTTCGAGGCTCGTAACTGATGTAGTACTAGCTTAGATTAATTGACCATTTTGTTATTCTCTTGCTTGCCTCCGTCGAGTATAGAAGGATATTAATGGGAGAATTGGTTAATACCTTGATGCTGTGGGATTGGAAATAAGGTCTTAGTTTTTATCCCGTAGTTACAATGGCCAGTACTAATTTCTCCATTCGTTCATATCTTGTCTCCGTCATCTACAAGATTTTTGCTCATGAAGTATACAGGTTTATGTTTCCTTACCATTGGAGACGCTACGTATAACAGAAGCTGCTTACCGGGAGTATGTTTGGAGAGTAATGGGGAGCCGTTAGGTACTTTTTAACTTTGGCAAATGCTTTCTCACAGTCTTCATTCCAGCCGCTCGCAGAGTTTTTCCTCAACCTCTCGAAGAAAGGCTTGCATATGTTCATTGATCTAAATATGAACATGTTTAGTGTGGCTTGTCTTCCATTTAACCCTTGGATTTCTTTGAGGTTCTGCGGGGACCTCATTTCTGTGATTTCCTTCACTTGGTCCCAATTTACTTCAATTCCTCGTTACGTAATTAGGTGTCCAAGAAACTTTCCCACTGCCACTCTAAAAGTGTACTTCTCCGGGTTTAGCTTCATGGAGTTTTAGCTTAGAATAGAGAATGCTTCTTTAAGGTTCTAAATCTGGTCTTCCCGCTTCTTACTTTTGACCAGCATGTCATCAACAAAGACTTACATTTTCTTTCTGATATGCTCATGGAAGACCTTGTTCACCAGCCTTTGATAGGTTGTACCTGCGTTCTTTAGACCAAAGGGTATAACTTTATAGTAATAGATGTCATACTCAGTAATGAAAGAGGTTTATTCATGATCAAGTTGGAACATTTGCTTTGTAACATGAGTAAGCATCCATGAAGCTGAGAAGTTGGTGTTCTGAAGTGGCGTCTACCATTTGATCTATCATTGGCAGCGGGTATTCATCTGTGGGGCATGCCTTGTTTAGGTTAGTGAAGTCGACGTAAATCCTCCACTTCCCGCTCTTCTTTCATACCATCAATACGTTAGCTAGCCATTCAAGATAGTTTACTTCTTTGATGAAATCCACTTCCAAGAGCTTCTCAACTTCTTATTTGATCGCTTGATTCCATTCAGGAGCGAAGCTTCTCTTCCTTTGTTTCACAGGTTTCACAGTGGGATCCGTGTTCAATCTATGTCAGATGATCTCTTCTAGAATGTCAGGCATCTCTTGTGCCATTGGTTCACATGTATCTCTGATTTCCCTTAGAAATTCAATCAACTTCTTTTTCTCATATTCTTCGAGACGGACGCCAACGTTGGTTATTTTCTAGGTCCCTTCTTCCAAACATATGGGCACTGTTTCCTCTCATGCCTCATACCTCTAGTTGTCTTTCCCATTTTCCTGTGATTGTTATAGATCTGTGAGTCTTTTTCCTTCAGCTTTCTCCCTAGCCTTTTTCTTTGAGATTCTAAAATGGTCACTGAAGAGATACAAGTCATGGCCTAGTCGCCTCTTATTGTTTTCAGTCCCTCTGGTGATGAGTACTTTAACACTTGGTAGAATGTTGAGAGTACAACCTTCATTTTGTGAAGCCAGTTCCTCCCCAAGATTACGTTGTGCGAGAAAGCTGTTCCCAACACCATGAAATCGATCATATAGTTAAACGGATCCGCGCTCAACATGAGAGTCAGAGTTCCTTCCGAATAGCTGATGGCTCCATTGAAACTGATCAGTGGCTGCGTAGTTCCATGTAACTTTTGACCTCCAAAGGACATTTTCTCCACGGTCGCTCGGTATAGGATGTTCACTGCGCCCCCATCGTCTACCAAGACCCTCCTCAACAAGCATTAGCCAACTTGTATTAAAATGACGATGGCATCGTTGTGGTGTCCATCATGTTACATATCGAAGTCGTTGAACACTAGCGGCGAATCTTTGTTGCCATTTAAGGACTTCTATTTATTTCTTTCTAACATTGACCGCTTGCAGTATATTTTCCTTTCCTTTCTTATCATCCCCTCTTGTCCGGTTAATGCTATAACCGTGTCGGTGATGCGGAGGGGCTACTTTCCCTTATCCCTCAGGTTTTCTTCTCGACTGTCTTTCTCAGCTCGCATTTCTATTAATATTTTTCTCACAAATTGGCTAAGGTATCTTTCTTTTATCAGTAGTTCAATATAATCTTTGAACTGGAAACAATCTCACATGTAATGCCCGTTGCTCTTATGATAGAGCAATATTTATCTTTATCTTTGTCGCTAGGTTCCTTGGTGAACGGGGCTGGTCTTTTTAGCCAAGGTCTATCTTTAATTGTTTCCAGTATATTGTTAACCGGGATGATCAACGATGTCTAGACTTTATCCCTCAGGTGTACTCTATCAAAATCTAACCTCCAGTTGGTATTCTCCTGTCTTGTTGGACTTTTTTCCCATCTGTTCTTTTTATTTTGTCATGCTTCCTTCTTTCAGGTCTTATACTTCATTCTCGCTTCCAGGATTCTTCTTTTTTCCATTCAACCATTCATCGCATACTCATCTTCGCTTCCTCTAAGGTAATATAGGCATGCGCCTGTTCGAAAACCTCTGCCATGCAAAGGGGATCATCTTTAATAGATCCTCGAAAAAGGGTGACTCTGGGTCCAGACCTCGTAGGAAGGCCAGTGTGGCAAATCATTCATCGCAGTTCTTGATCTTGGCCATTTCATCTTTGAAGTGATGAGTGTACTGCAGGTCATCGTGGCGCGTGCCCGGCGGAAGCGAGGCGCATGGCCTTTTAAAACTTTAAATTTTTAATAAAAATGAATCTTTTAATAAAATAAAACTTACGTGATGCCACGATAATCAAATAAAAACTTTTATTGACAACTCTTTTTCAATCAGTCATGATCCATTATATATTTATAAGTTAAATCTATAACATTCAAGGTTATGAACCATATTCCTCTTATAGTCTATATCAAGTGTCCTTGCAAAAATCGATCGATCATTCGTTCCCACAAAATTGTTCCAACGATAAGTAGACTCTGAGATCCACACCATGATCTACCAAGTCAATCATCAACGCACTAGAACGTTTGTGGGCACATAGAATATTACAAATCACTTTTTAGGTCTCTAGAAGTTCTCAACACATGAGATCTAAAAATTTACTGTGAATGACTTTAAAGGACGGTTCTAAAAAAGAACGTAATGATTATTTTTTTAGAGATTTGATTAACGTTTAATCACAGAAGAAAATCTCTCTAACACCAATCGTGTTCTCAAGTCAACTTTTGATTGATGAATTGATGATCTGATCAACTGATTCTCTCCTCTTCGTTCAACAACTTAGGCCATAAGAATAATATTGATATATATTTCAGATAATGGCGTATCATATTTTAGGAATAAATTAAAATAATATTTAATTATAAAATTACTAATTACAGTGGGATCCAATGTAATTGTGCACAACTACAGTGTCATATGACACTGTAGTGTGTTGTGACCAGCACAGTGCCTCACGACACCACTGTAGTGTCGTGTGGTACTATAGTGTTGCACACTCACTATTGTAAGGCCGAACCATAGTAGTGCATATCAATCTCTAAGACTCTATCAACGATTGACACGTGGTCATCACTACGAATTAAATATTTATTTGAATAAGATAATTATTTAGATATCAGTTAATTCAAAATTAACATATATGATTAACCTTATCAACTAACTTACATGTTATTTGACAAATAACAGATTTAGTTGATTTAAATTATTATCTAATAATAATTTAATTATCTAATTTCATAAATTAGATATTTTGTCTTACTTATTGATAATTAAAAAAATAAAAAATTATTTATATATATAATTTCCGAAAATTATATTTAAAATATATAAATAATTCAATTAATTAATTAATCACACATAATTATCTCATAAATATGTATTTGTCCTAAAATAAAAATTCTTTTTGCAAATCAGTCATTTTCTCATGTCCTAAAATATTCACACCTAGATAACATAGAGGTGACTTGAGGACCATGGACCAATATAATCATAAGCTTCAATAAACAGAGTTTAATCATATTTATTTATTCCATTATTACTCCACTATAAATATGGAATTGCAATCTTAAAAATTATAGAATGTATTTACATAGAATTTTCATGTGGTCCACTGACATAATCATTTCATGTAGTTATGTCCTCCAATTATTGGTTCATAAATTAGAACTGGTTAAAATTATCATTTTACCCTTCTAATTACCTCTTGATCATTAAGTATCATTAATCCACAAGTGAATGACTAATTTATAATCTTATTATAAATTTGAGCTCAATATACGATCCGTTAGGAAATCTTAGATTTCAAATCTTGTAAGAACATGTCCCCAGTCATCCACATCACTGAATCTTTAAAATAAAAGTCAATAGCCTGATCAACAAATAGACTTTAATGAGTGAATCAAAAGATCTAGTAGACATGCATAGGAGTTCATAATTACTCAGGATTTAGACTGATCTACATATGATTATCGAATTGATGTATATTAAATTTGTATGATAAATGGCACGGTAATAAAGATATTAATTCACATCGATCATGTCATATATAATCCTATTATATAAAGTACTTACACTAAGAATATCTATGCACATCAATTATCTAGATCTAGATCACACGCATTCATAATGCTTAGTGAATTGTACTAGCAAACATTCATTAAAAATTCTATACTTTAATATGTTGCTAATAATTTTAATTATTATCTATAATCTTACCCCCCTCGTATTCATACAAGATCATAGTCTCATTAATGAATATGAAATTTTCAGATATTTATATAAAATTATTCAACAATATTTTAAAAGAACAATTGTAAGAAAAATGTAATCTTCTTTAAAGTTCATATCAAAATATCAATACACATGTTTTGAGGGCATAACTTCCAACAATCTCTCACTTGCCCTAATGCAAATGTGGTATCTCTCTTAATCTCATGTTGCAGGTGGCCCTCAAATAACTTCGCAGGAAATGTCTTTGTAAAATGATCAATCAACTTCTATTATGATGCTATCTTCATAACAGTCGCATCCCCTCGATGCACGATCTCTCTTACAATATGGTATTTTCTCTCAATGTGCTTGCCCCTCTTATGACTCCTCAATTCTTTGGACTTTGTTACCGCTCCACTGTTATCACAGTATAGGATCAGTGGCTTGTCCATATCTGAAACTACTTCCAGATCATAATAGAACTTTCTGAGCCACACCGACTCTTTCGCAGCTTCAGAAGTCGCTACATATTCGACTTCCATAGTGGAATCTTCAATTCTGAATTGTTTAATACTTTTAAACTACAGCTCCTCAACCTAGGGTGAATATTGATCCAAATGTTGACTTCCAACTGTCTCTCTCTGTCAGAATCAGTATATCCAGTGGGGTTTAGGTCTACACCTGAATAAACAAGCATATAATTTCTCGTTCTCCTAAGATACTTGCAATATAGTGTTCCAAACCTGGATTCGATTGATAACGATTAACAATTTCCATTGATAACAATTAACATTTCCCATTAATAACGATTAACAATTTCCACTGCATAATAGATGTCAAGTCTCATACACAACATAACATACATGAGACTTCCAACAGCTGAAGCATAGGGAACCTTTCTCATATCTTCTTCCTCCTGAGCTGTCTTAGGACATTGCTCCTTGGAGAGGATAATTCAATATCTCCATTATCTTATCAATATAAGATGCCTGAGAAAGTGTCAAGAACTTGTTCTTTCTATCCCTTAGGGTTTGGATGCCTAGAACATAGCTTTTGCTCCCAAATTTTTTATTTGAAATTTCTCAGCTAATCACTTCGTTACCTTTCACAAAGTTTTTACATCATTCCCAATGCGTATAATATCATCGACATGAACAACTAAGAAAACCATTATCTTATCTTTGGTGTATTTATAAACACAGGCTTCGTCACATTTTACTCGAAGCCATAAGACTTTATAATCTCATCATCAGGTAAGATTACGAGATCTTGATGCTACTTTAATCCATAAATGGATTTAAGCAACTTGCATACTTTATATTCTTGCCCCTTTTGTACGAACCCTTCTGGTTATATCATATAGATGTTTTCTTCAAGAGAGTCATTCAAAAAAGTTGTCTTGACATCCATTTGTCATATCTCATAGTCAAAACTAGTGGCTATGGACAAAATGATGTAAATGGATTTTAGTATGGTCACATGGGAGAATGTCACTTCATAATCGACTCCTTCCCTTTGTAAATAGACCTTGGCTACTAATTGTGCCTTTAAAATCTATACTTTCTCTTCTGCACCCATTTTCTTCTTAAAGATCCATTTGCATCCAATGAGCCTGACATCTTCAGGTGAATCTATAAGTTCCTAGACGGAATTGGAATATATAGATTGCATCTCCTGGTTCATGGCATCTTACCATTTCTCATTTTCAAGATCATCCATTGCTTCTTCATTAGATAATGAATTGTCCTTATTAATGTCTGATACCATGACAGGTGCCTCTAGTTCGTAGCGAACTAATTGTCTCACAACCCTCCCACTTCGAAGTTGCATTGGGGTTTCCTTTACAGGAATTATGGTTTCTCTGGTTTATCGTTTATCAATAGAAATCGAAGGTGGTCTGATCTCATCAGTCGCTAATTTCTCGAGAACTACGCTGCTATGAGGTTTGTAGTTTTGCATATAGTCATGCTCAAGAAATGTTGCATTTGTCAAAACAAACGCATTTTGATCATTGTTACTATAAAATTACCCAGCTCTAGTCTCTAGAGAATAGCCAACGAATATGCATACCTCAGACCTTGAGTCTAACTTTCCGGTCTTAGGTCCAAGAACGTGAGCTGGCACCCCCATATACGGAAATGACGCAAACTAGGTTTGGAGTCATTCCATAACTCTAAAAGCATCTTGCTTACAGACTTACAGGGCACTACATTTAAAATGTAAGTTGTCGTGAGTAGGGCATATCCCCAAAATGTAAGTGAGAATAATGAGTAGCTTAACATCGACCTAACAATATTCAATAAGGTTCAGTTTCTCCTCTCTACAACACCATTTTGCTATGGTGTTCCAGGTGCTGTAAGTTGGGATAGGATTCCACACTCCAGTAAATAATCATTGAATTCTAAATATAAGTATTCACCACCTCAATCGAATCAAAGGGTTTTCAATGATTTATCAAATTTCTTTTCAGCTTCAGCCCTGAAGTCTTTAAACTTTCAAAAAGTTTCAGACTTTTGATGTATTAGGTAACTGTAACCATATCTTGAGTAGTCATCAATGAACGTGACAAAATACTCATACCCACCATTAACTTATACATTGATTGGTCCACAAACATCACTATGTACTAACTAAAACGGTTCCTTGGCTCTTTGGCCATTTCATGTGAAAGGTCTCTTGGTCATTTTACCCTCTAGACAAGATTCACAAACAGGAAGAGTTCCAACTTTTAACTCTCTCAAAACATCATGCCTTGTTAACTTATTTAATCTACCTAGGTTAATATATCACAACCTAAGATGTCATAAATATTTGTTATCATCATGAAAAACTCTTTATCGTTTGTTATTTTTAGGTTTTGCTACTTTAAATAATTCAGAACTATTTAACACGTATTCAGTCAATTTAAGCATATACAATCTGTTTATAATTTTAGCATGATAGATATCGAATCTCAGAAATAACAAACTCTTTATTAATGAAAAATTTTTGAATAACTGTTCTTGTAAAAATGAAAGAGAAAACAAATTTCTCGAAAAACCAGGAATATAATAAACATTGTTCAAAACTAAGTAATTATATCCAAAAAGTAAATGAACTATCCCTAATACTTTAGCTGACACAAGCGCACAACTGCCAAATCGTAAAATGACCTCGCCATCAGTCAGCTCATTTAACGAATCAGGCATATACAAATAAGAACATAAATACTTAGTGGCTCCTGAATCAGGTATTCGGGATGACAAATCATATTCCACTAAACATGTTTCAAGTACAAGTAAATCATATTTACCTTTCTTTTTCAGCTCAAAGAGATAAAATTACCAATTGTAGTGGGACCCACTATAATTGTGCACAACTACACACATGGCACTATAGTGTTGCACTTACTATTATAGGGTCACGTGACACCACAACAGTCCATATCAATTTCGGATATTCTATCAGCGATTGACACGTGACAATTACTATGAATTAAATATTTATTTTAACTAACTTATCTGTTATTTCACAAATATCACTTAATTCAAAATTTAATATTTAATTATCTCTATTAACTAACTTATCTATTATTTCACAAGTAACAAATTTAACTGATTTAAATTATTGTCTAATAATAATTTAATTATCTAATTTCACAAATTAGATATTCTGTTTCACTTATTGATAATTATATATATATATATATATATATANATATTTAAATATATAAATAATTTAATTAATTAATTCTTGCCCCAGAATAAAAATTACTTTATCAGGTTAGTCATTTTCTCACGTTCTAAAATATTCACACCTTAGACAACGTAGTATAGAGGGGACTTATGGATCATGCACCTATAATTTTAAGCTTCAATAAACCAAATTATTAATTAAACCCCTTAATTAAATAATCTTATTTATTAATTTCATTATTACTCCATATGGAATTGCACTCTTAGAAATTATAGAATGTATTTACAGAGTATCCTCATGTAGTCTACTGACATAATCATTTCAAGTAGTTATGTCCTCCAATTATTGGTTCGTAAATTAGAACTAGTCAAAATTACTATTTTACCCTTCTAATTACCTCTTGATCCTTAAGTACCATTAAACCACTAGTGAATGACTAATTTATCATCTTATTATAAATTTGAGTTTAATAACCATTCAGTTTCAAAATTAACAATTAAGGGAACCAATATACAATCCGTTAGGAAAACATAGATTCCAAACCTTGTAAGATCATATCCTCAACCATCCACATCACCAAATCTCCAAAATAAAAGTGAGTAGCCATATTAACAAACAAACCTTAACGAGTGAATCAAAAGATTCAGTAGACATGCATTGGAGTTCGTGATTGCTCAGAATTCAAACTGATCTATATATGATCATCGAATTGATATGTATTAAATTTTTATGATAGACGGTGCGCTAATAAAGATATTAATTCACATCGGTCATGTCATATAGAATCTTATTATATAAAGTACTTTCAATAAGATATCTATCCACATCAATGATCCGGATCTAGATCACACGCATTTATAATACTTAATGAACCATACTAGCAACCATTCATTAAAGATTCAATACTTTAATATATTGCTGATAATTTTATTCATTATCTATGATCTCAATCATCTCGTAGTAATACAAGATCATAGTCTCATTAATGAATATGATATTTTTAGTTATTTATATAAATTATTCAATAATAATTTAAAAGAATAATTATAATAAAAATATAATCATCTTTAAATTTCATATCAAAATATCAAAATACATGCTGCGGGTATAACCCCCAACATGTACTCTCGCAGGGACTCCCCTTCCTTGGTAGAGATTGTCATTAGGTGTTCTGAGTCTTCCATGATGGTACAATACATTGAGTGTTGTTCTATGAAAATGAAGGACATGATAGCGAAGCTCATGATCGAGTACATCTGTAAGGAGTGGTACCACTTTAAAGTCGTCCCATCTAGACCTGTGGGGAACATTCTGCTCATCAACTTGTCATCGTGTTGGTACAATGTCATGTCTTATCTGAATCGTCGAGAATGGTCTACAGGATTAGACTTTCCTTCGTAACATTTGATCCTGGGCAGAATGATTTTTTTGGGTACGAGTGCTGCTAGGACTTATGGGCCTAATGGCGTTTGGATAAGAGATTCAAGGTCGATTTTTGCCATATTCTCGAGATTCCTAATCTCCATTATCTTTTGGTCAAATAGTTCTTCTATCGCTTGCTTTGACATGACTCAGGATTGTCAATCCTCTCCCGTAGCTTCATTCACAAGGTTTTGCGACTAAATTTCTTCTTCACGTCGTATGATTCTACCATTCTCGAGGTCTGTTTGCCTTCCGTCTCGATCGTTTCCCCAGGATTGGGTTTCTTGTTCATCATTATTTTCCCGTTCTTCATTATTCACCCGCTAGCTGACCTCTGCTTGCGTTTTCACGAGTTCCTATTGTAGTGTGTTGATATGCTCTTCCACATTCTATCATGCATTATGCATTGCTTCAGTGTTCCTTTGTTCCATCTCATGCATCTCATTTAGGATTGCTTGCAGCATTTCTATGGGTGGGGTTGGTTGATCTACGTGCCCATTTTTGTTTCTGGGCCTATTGTCACCATTTAGAGTTGCGTTGGATCTGCTTCTAAGCATGTTTATGGTTTTGTAGGGTGGGTCTCTTGATCTTTTCTCTCAATTCGCAACGAGAACACCAAAATGGGATTTTTCCGTAATCAAGGATTAAAGGAAAAAGTATTGATAAAGGTAGAGTTATATGAGTATTAATGAGAGAGAGTGTGTGAGAGGGAGACAGAGAGAGATTTTAGGAACAAGAGATTGTAAGGGGTAAATGCTATGTGTTATCTATGCTTGAGTTGTATTGAATGCCTGAGTTTCACTTAATACACTGGCTTTATATATGCTTCCTAATTTACATGAATAATTAGAGTAATAATAATAATAATAATGGGGAGATGTTCCTACCAAGTATGACCCTCCTTCCATTCATTACTGATCATTACCATCTATCTCACTCAACTACCAATAAGTCATATTTATTTGGTGATTTCTTGTGGTTCGAGCCAGTCACTCGTAGCCACTTGGTGGCTTGCCATCCTATCTCGCCCGAGTCATTCAGCTACCTAATCAAGCATGCCATTTGACTGTCATTTTGGATCCCTTTCGTCAGTTTCGGTTCTTCTTTTTATCCTAATCTTCTCACTCTTGCACAGATTAACGAGTGCTTTACGCGTTCAGGGCAAATCTCTGAGTCTCGACATCATTTGTCCTGAGGAGTGGATCCCCTTAGTCTTTTCCCGTTAACTAGTCACTTTCTCCCATTCTGATACTATTTCTCGTTCTTGAAGTAATGATCCTCGTTCATGAGGTGCTGAACCCGTCCTTAAGGTGTTGATCATTTGTTTATGAGTGTCTCGCGACTTCAGTATTGTAACTCATTTCCTCGTTTTTACCACTTTTTGCGAGCCCTTAGGTAAGTTCTCACGTGGCAGTAGGTATTTTTTACATGTTTAATGACAACAATAGTTTTTTTTAAACTGACAACAAAAGTTCAACATATGCACACCTGTGACTTCAATGATTATGTTCTTTTGGAGACAATGCATCATCATCAGTAGTTTTATGTCTCTTTTCAGTTTTGTTCATGTGTGTGGTTATGATTTGAACAATCGTGCAGGAATAGCTTGACATCCCAACACAAATGGTGTTTACAACAATAATTATTGCAGAAAAGTTACGTAGTTAACAGGACTGAAATGAAAACTAATCAAGGTAAAGAATGTTATAGAAATCCTTTAGTTCATCGAAAATCCATTCAGTTTCATGATTTTCTGGAAGGTATGAGTCGTATGACCTACAGAGCTTCTTTCTGGAAGGACTCTCAGGTGGGGTTCACTTCTACAATTCAACAAAAGAAAATTGGTCCACTAGTCTTTCTAGCTGAGTCTTATAGGATTCTGTCAGTACTGTGTCCACACTCGCATTCTTTCAAGCTCCTCATGGATGACAGTTAATAGATAACGTATACGCGGCTATTATTACTAATTGCTCTCTTTGACATATAGGCTGACACTTTTGACACACGAGTCCTGATTAACCACGTCTCCATGTTGAAAAATATTATGGTACTCTTACAATACCGTATTCGTCAAGTGAAAATATGATATTTGACAAAAAAATCAATCATTTTAATATTTTTTGTTAAAAAATGTATTAAATTTTCATCTGAAGGAATACGATACTTCAAAACCACCGTAAATTTTTTTCTGTTACGCTGTGGGCTCAATTTTATTTCCATTTTTATAAACTTGTCTTCACTCTTTAGTGAAAGATTCTATAATTGATATTTCACTGTACTTTATTAAAAAGAAAGGAAATGTCATATTCTCAAAGATTCAATAAAAATAAAAGAAGAAGTTTTGAACCATTCTCAAATATTGACATGTATGAGTAATATAGTAAATAAGCTAATAAAATCTGTAATATAATATGACAAATAATAATAATCTATCCATATTTTTTTAAGAAAAATCAAGTTGTGAGAGTATTTTAGGTGATTATTTTTGTACGGACATATTATTTATAGGTGAATTGTAACTAGAAGTGATTTTAGTGTAGTTATGATAAACTACATTAGAATTAAAAAAAAAAAGCATTGGCATATATATAAATAGTTCTCTTGTTTGGCGTTGGCAATAGAAGTTGTAGAGAAGAAGACAACAAGAGAGTGTAGTCTTTATCGTCGGCCATGAATTCAAACTCACTTCCTCTATATGAAAAGATAAAACTGAAGAGAAGAGTGGAGAGATGTTTGGAAAGCATAATCTTAATCCTCCTCCTCTCCCTTCTGACTTACAGACTCCGTTTTGTGGACAACCATGGTTTGCCTTGGCTTCTTGCATTCATTTGTGAATTGTGCTTCACCTTCAACTGGCTTCTCAGCCTCAATATGAAATGGAATCCGGTCGACTACAGAACTTTCCCTCAGAACCTTTCTCAACGGTCTCTCTCTCTCTCTCTCTCTCTCTCTCTCTCTCTTCATTATCACCCCCGGTTCCTACCACATATATTGCCATACTTAATTTCTTACATTTCCATGAGTTTTTGACAATAAAATAATTGAAGAAAAAAATGTTACTTTTCCTTATTTTACAATTTGATGCTGGTTTTTTTAGTACTAAAAAGACAGTTGTTAGAAATTACAAGAACCCATTCATAATTCGGTTTTAAAATTTTATGCATATCCTTATGAAACTCAATGACATATATTCAATGAAATACGTTAACATATGTAATTGACGTAGGCTGTATCCAAAATAAATTAACCCCACTGATAATCATATAATAATCTATAATTATTAGACCGTTATCCCACATCAATTAGGTTTATGTTGGTTATAAGTAGTAGAAGTATCACCGTAGTAGATGTGTTAAACAGATTTTTTGGAATAAAAATATATTTCAGTAATGACGTATGCAACGCTTCTTTTCTAATGTATTACGTAATTTACATCCCACAGAGTGCAAGAGCTTCCTCCGGTGGATATTGTAGTCACGACAGCAGATCCAGTGCTAGAACCGCCTATTATAACAGTAAACACAGTAATATCTTTACTGGCACTCGATTATCCATCTCACAAGCTTGCTTGCTATGTATCTGACGATGGGTGTTCCCCTCTCACCTTCTATTCTCTCGTCCAAGCCTCTGAATTCGCCAAAATTTGGGTTCCCTTCTGTAAGAAGTACGACATTCAGGTTAGAGCCCCCTTTAGATACTTCTCCACTGAGTCTCAATTGCAGATCCCATCTTCATCAGATTTCAGACTGGAAGAACGACGCATGAAGGTATTCCCAAATTGTGACTGTTTTTATAAATGAAATATTTTTATTTTTGAGTAATGGGTATATGGGCAATTATTGAATATATTTTTTGCTCAATCTATGTAGGTTGAATATGAACATCTATGTCGAAAAATTGAAGATGCAACCCAAAAGTCGGTATCTGATCTTCTTGATGATTATGCTGTTTTCCTAGGTACAGAGAGCAAAAACCATCAGACAGTGATTAAGGTAAGTGGGTAATACACAGATATGATTTATATTCACATAGTTCATATTGGGGAAGAAACTAAGCTATCATTACATTGACTTTGTCGGTTACATAACAATAATTGGAGTTACCATTTGTTTGTCTGATTCCTAACTAGAATAGAAATGTGAAGGCACTATTTTGAATGTGCATTCTTGGATTCTTAATTATGAATTTCTTATCAAAAGGGCAAGGGAGGACATTTTGAGAAAACATTTTTATTTGGACTTATGTGTTGGCTTAGCTACAACGCAACTAGAGAGGTGCCGGTGTAGGTTTTGAATCTAGAAGGAGTGTCTGTGTAGTTAAGACAATATACAGACGAGGATGTTCATGTAGTTTACCCTGTATTAAAATAAAAATGCTATGTAACACTATGGTACTCAACACTACACTGTTATGAGTTGGCACTGTAAGTGGTCCCACCTTAGACATACAAAATGATCACTCGAGGAAACAATAAATTCTAAATTGTGAAGTGCATGTGTAGTCTCGCGACACCTATATTGACAGTTTTTCAATATCACAGTCACTACATACTCTGACTTCGTTAATCTTAGGAGTGTTAACATTTGGTTCTTGGTCAAATGTTTGATGAAGTTCTAACTACTATTCTAAGAGGCCATATAATCCATCCAAAACAACTCTTTTTTGCAGCTTATCTGGGTGAACAAAGAGTGTGATTCAAATGGTATACCACATTTGATTTATGTAGCAAGAGAAAAGCGTCCAAATCACCCACATCATTACAAAGCAGGCGCCATGAATGCTTTGGTAAAATCATTTTAACGCCAAAATTGTTTAGCTTTAGATATTTATAAACACCAAGTACTTCCATCTATGCTTGAATCCACTGATTTTTCATCAGCATACATACCCAGTCTGATTAGTTTATTGTGTACAAATAGACAAGAGTCTCTGGAGTGATGACTAGTGCCCCATTCATCTTGAACGTGGACTGCGACATGTTTGTTAACAATCCAAAGATTGTTCTTCATGCAATGTGCCTGTTGGTCGGAGTCAAGCGCGAAGAAGAATGCGTATTTGTTCAATTTCCACAAATGTTTTACAATGGATTAAAAGATGATCCATTTGGAAATGAAATGGTGATTCTCTTTGAAGTAAGTTGAAACTACATATGATGGTATATTCCTTCATTGTGCTTTGAAAACATAGAGCCACACGTATATTTTTCTGCCATTAAATGTACGACAATCTTCTTGTAGACTATGCTTCGTGGAATGTCAGGGATCCAAGGATCTTTATATGGAGGAACTGGGTGTTTTCATAGACGCAGGATTATATATGGATTATTGTTAGATGAAGCAGAAGTTGAAGGTACATCATGTATATCAATTTGTGGTACTAAGAAAGAAATTTTCAACAGAAGAACCAATATTTATTTGCTTGCCTTCTTTTTTTCTGCTTGGCTTTCTAGCTAAACGTTGTGATGAGACACTGGTGGAAACATTTGGACATTCTGTGGAGTTCAATAAATCAGCGGCTCAGATTTTAGCAGGCTTGCATGAGAAGAGAGACAGCCCACAAAATCTGTCTAGTTCTATTGAGGCAGCTCAGCATGTTGCAAATTGTGCCTATGAGAATGATACTGCGTGGGGTAAAAAGGTACATGCAAACTGTATATAATCTTTCGAGTTAATTTGCTAGTTATTGATTGATACATTTAAATTGAACTCTTAGTGTGTTGATCTAACACAATTGTTAGGTTGGTTGGATGTATGGCTCTGCAACTGAAGATGTTCTCACAGGAATGAAAATTCATTCAAAGGGATGGAAATCGGCTTTAATCATGCCTTACCCGCCTGGCTTTCTAGGTTGTGCACCATCGGGTGGATCGATTCTGTTGACTCAAAGGAAGAGATGGGTCACAGGTCTTCTAGAAATCAGTTTCAGTAAAAATTGCCCTGTTATTGTTTACCTCACTACTAAGCTCCAGTTTAGGCAGTGTTTGGCCTACATGTTTTTCCTAACATGGTCACTGACTTGCATTCCTGAGCTGTTATATAACACTCTGCCAGCCTACTGCATCATTTCCAACTCACACTTTTTGCCCAAGGTAAATCGCCAAAAGCCCAAAACTTTTTCAGAATTCTTGGGTTGAAATATCGGTTTTTCTGCAGATAATGAGAACAAGGTATTGACATATGCAGGTCCAGGAAGCGGGCATACTTATTATAGTTGCCATTTTCTTATCTTTCAATTTGTACAACGTACATGTCTACCGCAAATATGGCTTGACGGCTCGAGCATATTGGAACAATTTGAGAATGGGAAGAATAGTGGCCTCCAGTGCATCCCTATTTGCTATTCTCAGTGTTATACTGAAGATTCTGGGATTATCAGAAACAGTCTTTGAAGTTACAGCAAAAGACCAATCGGATGGTAATGAGGGAACCGATGATGATAAGGCTAATTCGGGGAGGTTTACCTTTGACGAGTCGCCAATCTTCTTGCCGGGTGCCACCATATTGTTAGTAAACTTGACCGCGCTCGTGATAGCCTTGTTTGGTTTGTTAGCATCAACTACTAATGGTGGTAAGAAAGAGTCAGGGGCAGGGCTTGGTGAGATTTTGTCTTGTTTATGGATAATGTTATACTTTCTTCCATATTTGAAAGGGTTGTTTAGCAGAGGTAAGTATGGAATTCCATTATCTACCATATGCAAGGCAACTGCTTTGGCATTGCTTTTTGTACATTTCTCCAGAAGGGCTTCCATGGATTGAAGATTCATTGTTAAGCATAATCGTTTAAGGCTATTTAAATCAAGCACATTTAAAAACATTCAATTTAGAATCTCTTTCTATTTTGTACGGTGTGATAATTTAAATTAAAGCCTGCTCCATAGCTCTTGTCATCATCGAAGTAAAGTCTAAGTGCATGTTGCAATGTTATTCAATCATTTTGTTATTGCCCGTAATAAATTAAAATAATGTCCTAAGAGGTAAGAGTGGTAACATAAAATTAGATTGTGAAAAAAAAAATTATATAGATTATCAAGAGTTATGGCGTGTTCACTTGATTCCATGTTGTGGAATCGAATTCTCCGAAATTCGATTTTAAATTGTCATTCTAGTTGTTTAATATGATTTTGAAATCTGATTTCAAATGGAATCAGAATAGATTTTTTTATTACATAGAATGAGATTCTTAATAAAAAAGTGATAATGAGATTCTATATTTTTTATTCATTTGAAATGAATTGGGAAAAATTTATTATGTCCTCAAAATATTTATTTAATCAAGTCTTATTTCTTCTATTTCTTTTTTTTAAAGACATTTTAGTAATGTCATATGTTTTATTTTGATTCATTGATTTAGTGAACACAAACAATCATTTTTATTCTCAATAAATTGATTTCTGATTCTTATTTCTAACGGTTAATAAACGTATTAATTTAATTTCAAATTTCGATTCTTAACCATTCTATTCTTCATTCGATTCTTAGGGAAACTGATTTCAAACTTGATCCGATTCCAAATGCAAGTAAAGTTGCCATTAGTATAATTCATAAAACATCTTTGATTTAATTTAAGTCGCGGCCAAGGCCACTCACCTGAAAGTCGCGGCCAAGGCCACTCACCTGAAAGTCGCGGCCAAGGCCGCGACTGTTCCAGATAGCCGCGGCCGAGCCACGGTTTTCCTTAACAGTCGCGGCTTCGCCTTGCCAGCGCGGCAATTTTGCCGCGCCGATCATCTTTCACCGGCAACAGTGAGACCGCCTTCTGGTTGTTCCAAAAACAAACAAAAATACCGAAAAAAAATGTTCTCAAATCTAATACATGTTCAAACAAATATTAAATTCAAGAATACCGAAACATAAACACAAAAATACATATAATCATGGATCTAGAACTTAATAGATCGATTCTCAATTATTCAACATGAGTTGCTCTGATAGCACTTGTAATATTCATAATCATTTCGGTGTAAACCATATCTCAATAAAACCTAAGATCTCATATTGAACACATCAAAAATCAAAACAATTATAGAGCGGAAGCGTACCTGAATCCGATTGTTGTTTAGAGCCGAGCGGTTGGCCTTCTAGATCTACATGATTATCTATCTGAGAGTCCCTTTTGGTAAAGCCCTCACGGTTTTCTCTCTAACGATGGGATATTAGGGATAATAGAATGGTTTTACCTTATCGTGTGACATGGGGACCATAACTACTTATAGATAATTCATCTTTTAGTATTTCTATTTTAACCCATCATAAAAATAAAAATTACCTTTAAGTCTCTACACATTAAAGGGTCCACAACTTATCAGATACATTAAAATCACAATTATTTAAACCTTAGTAGATCACTTTTAATTGGGTTTAACTTTATTTAACAGTTTGCAACATATAATTATTTTACACATAAGTCTAATGTTGGATTAAGGATCCAACATCCATAACTCTCCTTGCACCGACTAGAGGGTTCGAATTTCATGCAGGTTAATTGAGCTAGATGGGGGAAGCTTGTGGAGCTCCACCTCTAAAAAGGGATGTGACTGTCTTCCTCCAAATAAAAAATACATTTGGCTAGAAATCTTCTTCCAAAAGACTAACAAATTTGATAAAAAAAATTGAAAAATTCAAAACTTTACTACCTTCCTCTCTCCTTATTTCTTCCACGCCAGAATCTCTTTCATATTTATTATAACGGAAACACCAAGAAAATAATAATGATAGTTATAATGTGGTTTGACTAATTTACCTACATCCATGAATAAGTCTTTATACAATCATCTTTGATCGTTCACCTCTAATGTAATCCATTTCCTCCATGTTATATGAATGAAGAAATGAATGTTGGGTCTTTCTTTCACTGTTAATCCTATTCTCTTAATGCTGATACTTTCTCTTTTGTCGAGCCCCGAGCTTACGGTCTCTCTTCTTGTGTGGGTTCAATTGAATGAATCTGTCAAGTCAAGGTCAACATAGGTAGCAACAAGATGGTGCATTGCCCTATTTCTCGTTCTCACTAGGGAACCAAAATGAAGATGCATGCTACCTATTGTACTGGAAAACAGAACATATATTAGAAGGTAGGAAATCCCAGGGAATTTTCATCGATTTTCGATGGATAACAATCCATCTTTCTCGCTTTTGTTATTTTTCCCAATCAATCGTGAGGGTTCCAGGCACGAGAACGCAAGCGCCAATATCTAAACTTAACACATGTAAAATAATACCTTAAAATCATAATTAACTTAGAGAAAAGTCACCACTCTTGATTAGACTTAAGCAACCCAATATCATGGGTAATCCATGGGATAGAGCTCTCTCTTACATCTTAAGACTATCATCTATCTATTATACAACATTCTCATCACGGGATGCTCTTTTTAAGATATAGTCACTTTTCATCATCTTTCGAAGTAGAACCATCTTCTCTCGTTTTAAGGATGCACACTATCTCTTAGGACAAAAGCCTCTTTACAACCGGATGCTCATTTTAGGTTAGAGCCACTTCCAACCCAATATCAAAGCAAAGCCACCAAACATTATATCAATACTCATATTTATAAACTCACAAAAAATCCAAACTTTTCTACTCAAAATAGGAAACTTATTCAAAACAGAATATCACATTATATCTTTCCCAAACATCCTCATAGTCCCTATGGAATTTGAGGCACCAAATTCCAATATCTACCTTGATTCAAATTCCATCATCCTTGAACAATTGTTAATGCTGCAGCTCCACCTTAAATCAAATTAACTTCAAATCATGATCGGGAAACATAGCAACACCATATCTTTACCGTCTTCACATCGTCTCTATATTGAAACAAAACTCTCGTACCATCTGGGATCAAACCATCAACTCTAATACCACTTTTTATAGCATAAGCATCCATAAGACAATAACAAAATGATATTTTTAACGTGGTTCTCCAATTTGTCTACATCTACGAATATCTCATTATATCATCATCATAATTACATACTCAACATCAACTCAACCCCTTACCCAAATCCCGCTGCACCAACCCAAATCTAAACTTAATGCACACAAAATCATAACTAGCTTAG
This sequence comes from Datisca glomerata, assembly GCA_003255025.1. NCBI lineage: Eukaryota > Viridiplantae > Streptophyta > Magnoliopsida > Cucurbitales > Datiscaceae > Datisca > Datisca glomerata. The sequence goes on from QANY01009406.1 coordinate 409,656, forward strand.
ACGAATGTCACCACTCTCGATCCGACTTAAATAATCCATTGCTTGGAAACCATATTCAATATGGGCAAAGTCCTCTAACTAACATCTAATATTATAGGTTATCCCCTCCTAGGATAGAACCCCCTCTCACGTCTTAAGTCTACCCTCTATCTATTAGGGTAGAGTCTCCTCACAACGGGTGCTCCCTTTAGGTTATAGTCACTTCTCACACTCTGTTGAAGTAGAGTCACCGGATCATTTATCAATACTCATATTTATAGACTCACCCACTTTCATTTTAAATAGGAAACTCATTCAAATCAGAATATCACATTATATTATTCCTAAACACCATCAAGGAAACTTAGTCCCCAAGGAATTTGAGACAACAAATTCCAACACTATTTCCTTATTTTCCCAGTAGATAAACCCATTTGATCTATTATTCTCTTTTTCTTTTACTTCTCTCATCTTTTGATGTAAGTTGTATTATTTATTTGTGTAAATACTGTATTTTTTAGCTCATATACTAATCTAAGACTATATCTAAGGTTTTAAAGAAGAGAAATTTGCAATTTTCATCACTTTTAGAGGGTGTATTAACAAAATGTCATTTTTTCTTAAATTGCAGGGATGGACGAATTTTCACGTACTAGCTGGAGGCAGTAAAAAAACGTTGATATTTTTCTATTTTGCCCTTCTCTCTCGAGCTAAACTTTCTCTCTCTTCAATTTTCTCTCCATCAAAAGAGTAGACCCATCAATGGAGACTTCTCTAAGGCAACAACAGCAACAAAACTCAAACCCATATCTCCTTCCCTCCCTTAACAGCCATAGCATCAACAGTAGCAGTAACAGTAATAGCAACCGAGCAGTTCAAGTTGAAGCCACACCTCCTCCATCATCGCTGCCGGTAACACAGCCACAATCACAACCTCCTAAACCCATTACCCGATCCGAGTCTTCTAACTTGTACCCGACTATCTTTGTTCAACCCATTCATCTTTCAAACAAATTGTTTATTTTCTTTGTGTTTCTTTGTTCTCTTGAATGTGTTGATTAATTCGAATATTATATCCATCAATTGTTCCAACATCAATGAACTTCTCGTCATTTTCCCATTTGAATCTGGACAATTTTTTTGGAAAATTGCAAGACGTTATGGTATCTAAATGACATACCATACGTATCAAAATTTATTTACAGTAGATACCATACGTTTTTCATATTTTTTTTCTACGCTATGGTATCTAAATTAGTTACCATACGCATCTAATTTATATATTATACATATAGATAGAGACTGTTCAATGTTTCAGATTATTTTAGTATATATAGAAAACTAAACCGGTATCTAAATTCGATACCATACGTATCTGATTTATATATCATATGTGAACTTTTTTTAAATAATAACAAAACGCAGACTGTGTACTACGTCAGTGCACAATGACTTTTGTTGTGCACTGACATGCACAGTGATTAGTCATTGTGCACTGACATTCACAGTGATTAGTCATTGTGCACTGCGTCAGTGCACAGCAATTGTGTACATGCTTTTTTTTTTAATTTTTTTGAATACTTTTTAAATGCATTGAACGACTCACGATGTACGCGTTGCGTCGTGATTCACGTGCATGTATTCTTGCACTTTTTTCTGTGATTTATGTACGGCAACATAGTAATTATCATTTTTTAGTGGGGGACCACCGGTCATTCTTACAATTAAAAATTTAAGGGTCCATTTTGCTACAAGAATGGCCCAAATGGGCCATTCTTGTAGTTCTCCTTTTAAAGAAAAGCTCAACACTAAAAAATGACCCAATGATTAAGAAATAGAAAAATAGCCCAACGACTAAAAATTTTAAAAATAGTCTAATGACTAAAAAAATTGAAAAGTAGCCTAAAGACTACAAAACTAAACGAAATCCCTAACTTTGCCTATAAAAAGATATGGATCTTCACTTGAGGAGGATGTCCTTTCAGAGAGAGAAATGGAGAAATAGAAGAGGATTTCTTAGAGGGAGATAGACAAAAGGAGAGAAAGAGAAATACATTTATTACTCTTCATCTTCTTTCATTTATTTTTAAGGTATTTTAAATTTCTTACACCTTAATTAAAAAGAAATATTTTCCATTGCTCTTCATCATTTCTCATTTATACTCTTGTAATATATACTTTTTTCTTTACATAAGTAAAAAATAGAAGTATTTGTTCATTCTTCTTCATTTTTAATCATAATCTTGAGTTTTATTTCAATGCATTGATGATTTTCTTTCTTTAAAAGCTTAAAATTTGATAACGAGATATATTTTGTCATCAACTCAATCAATGAGAATAAGGATAAAATTTTTGAAGGTGTGCAATAAACTCAATGTGCAATCAACCATTTAATTGGTTGAAAGTACACATATCATGCAATAAAAAATTTATATGAAATTTCTCATACATAAAATATATAAAAAATAATGTATAGAGCTAAGCATCTATATGGATAAAGATTATGCAAACATTAAACTTTGAATCTCATATTTTTTATTTCAATGCATTGATGATTTTCTTTCTTTAAAAGCTTAAAATTGGATAACGAGATATATTTTGTCATCAACTCAATCAATGAGAATAAGGATAAAATTTTTTAGGGTGTGCAATAAACTCAATGTGCAATCAACCATTTAATTGGTTGAAAGTACACATATCATGCAATAAAAAATTTATATGAAATTTCTCATACATAAAATATATAAAAAATAATGTATAGAGCTAAGCATCTATATGGATAAAGATTATGCAAACATTAAACTTTGAATCTCATATTTTTTTATCATATATTCACTAGATTATTTTTTCGTTGGATATTTTATTTCAAAATTTAATATTATCTTTTTATTTGTAACACACGATTTAACTAGTTACTGTCCGTAATCTATCTTTTACTATTTTAATAAAAGGAAAACAATTTTTTTTTAAATAATGGTTTTGGGGAGGGGGACCACACCAAAGCAGCTTTTACTAGTTTTTTTCATTATCCATTTCTTTTTCATAATTATTACTTTTCAACTCTTTATTCATTGATGTAGCATTATCAAATTGCTATAGTTAAGTTGTGATTCATGTTTCATTCACTTATAATTGTAACAATATGTATATGCATGTTATTCACGTTTTATCCACTCATATTTTTATTTATGTAGTGCTATCATATTGTCATGTTAAAAAAATGCGATTCATGTCTCACCCACTTATATGTATCTATGTAGTACCATCATATGGTCATGATCAAAATGTGATATATGCTTCATCCACTTATAATAACAATGTATATATGCATGGGTCACAAGAGTAATATTTAAATTTATATCATCTTAGTTTATCAATGATTTTTTTACTAAAAAAAATTCTTATGATGAATTTTGAGATTTATGGGATATCAATCTTCTCAAACTAGTGAGTTGAGGTGTTACTTTCGGGATATTGGAAATAACTCTAATAATGTTTTTATTTAAAAAAATTAAAAAAAACATTACTTTTCAATGGTCTTTATTTTTAAGCAAGCAGGCGTGAGAGTGATGATGATGAAGTTGATGAAGATGGTGACAATGGTGAAGATTCAGCTAATGATGATGAAGACGACCATGATGACGACACCAATGAGGATACTGAATCGGAACGAGAACATGAAGGACGTACAAAACATTCACATGATGTTTTGTCGAAAAAGAGAAAAGTTGTAACCTGATGTTTTGTCAAAGTTGATATCAATGTTTGGTGGATATAAATATGGTGGATTCTATGTTTGTTTGGATTTTAAGTTATTTTAGATTCTAAGTTTGTTTTGATTGGATTCTAAGTTTTTTTAGAATATATTTTGTCAAAGTTGCATGACATGGCATGACAGGCGTTTGACATATTATGGATATAAATAGGTAATTAATATTGTGGGTTTTCTAATATTTATGAGAAGGTTCTATCGAATCGTTGGTTAAAATTTGAAACTATCTACGGATTACATTTACAAACTAGCAATCTATCCAAATGAATTCTACGAAGAGTAGATTCGCCCCTTATGTTATGGCTCGTCTCGCACTTACAAACTGTCAATCTATCCAAACATTTTATTGGTGACAAATAAAAAATAAAGTTTCTATCCAAATTTTTTATGCATAATAGGGAGTTTTGGAACGAAACGCTTGACACAAAGACATTTCGCCCGTGTCGATAGGACACGAGCCAAATGCATGTTACAATGGCGTTCGGGGACCGAATGCCATCAGCTGTCCCCAAACGCCATTCAAGACTGGCGATTCGCCAGTCATGAATGGCTTTGGGGCCTGATGGTCACGCCCCAAACAATTGATATAAAGGCGTTTGGCCCATATCCTATCTACACGGGCCAAATGTTTGTTACTACAGGTGTTTGGGGCCCAAACACCTGTTATTATAGGCGATTCGCCTGACCTATAGGCGATTAGGTCCACAAAAGTAGCGTTTGGGTCCTAATCGCCTAGTTTGACCAAATTATTAGTTTGTGTCTAGTGATTATGCAATTAATAGAGATAATCACTCTTCGTAAAACTTCCTTGAAAATCATATATTCACTCAACTAAACACATTCTCACTAATTTACAAGTGCTCTAAACTTCAATTTTCTTTGTTTGGATTATCCAATTTTCATCTCTAACTAAATGATCGGCTACACCGAAAAGATAATGTTTGTTTAGTTTTCTTTAGTTTTTTTTAAGATTAAGCATATTCAAAGACCCAACATCCTGATGTTTAGTTTTCTCTAATTATTCTAAGAGTAAGCATCTTCAAAGATGAGTCATTACGAAGTATCCATACACCCATGTGAGATGAGTACGCGAGCGGGTTCATCCACATTAGCAAACTTGCGAAATGAGGATGTTATTGATGAAAATTTTGATATGTTACAAGAGGAAGAACATTTCTACTATACATACGCAGTCGATGTTGTGTTTAGTGTATGGAAAGATGATAAACGGAAGAACAGAGAGGGTGAAACTATGCTACGAAGATGGGTTTACTCAAAAGAAGAAATTCAGGAGAAAAATATATGGGTAGAGAGGACACCAAGCGAGAACCAAAAGGCTTAACAAGGGTGGATTGCCGTGCTTGTTTTAGGGTGAACTTGGATAAGAAGACAAAAATATGAGTCGTTAATGATTTTGAAGCTAAGCACAACCATCCCACCACCTCATCACAGGACGTACCCTTTCTTCGATCCAGTAGAGCAGTTAATGAAGCGGACATGGCTCGGGCAACAGGATTGTACAATGTCAGTTTAAGGCTAAGACAAGTGTTTGATTACATAGTCGACCAAGCAAGTAGTTACGAAAATATGGGTTCTTATGGACAAATCTCTATAATAAGATGTAGAAGCAGCCAAAAGCGCGGATAATCGATACTAATTCAAAAGCATCTATTTCTTTTTTTCTTGCAAAATTAGAGATGGATCCAGATATATATTACAAATACAATATTGACATGGATAATCGTCTAGCGAATTTGTTCTCGGCAGACTCGACGTGCCAAGTTGACTATCACTATTTTGGTGATGCATTGACGTTCGATACGACCTACAGGACTAATGCATACAAGAAACCGCTAGTGATTTTCATTGCTGTGAAAAATTACTACAAGACCATGGTATTTGGTTGCGCATTATTGGTTGATGAGACTAGACCGGTGGCGGATCACTGTGAAGACTAATATGCTACCAGCCGGGTCAAGCCATTCTCAACTGGATACAAATGAGACAGTATTACTTCGATACAATTCGATCAAACTAGCTGCCAAAAGACTTGCTCACTTTGCATCAAAGTTAAATGAATGGTCGACTCGAGCCAAAGAGGAGGTTGGGATGTTTTGTGCAAAATATTTGTGGAATGAGAAGGTAGCCAACAAACATGATGTAAGCACGAGGATGGTGTAGAGATTTAAAGAGGCCCTGTTGAAGACTCGATAATCATGAAGACCAAGGGTGTACCCATTCAACTCATATGCATACCCACCACCATTCAACGCACAAGGTGGGTACCCTATGTAGAACACAAACATCCCATACTGGTATAATTTTTTGTATCCCCCGTCGCAATAAATGTACATTTTGGTATTAACTTACTTTCATAGTTTTTTTGAGAATGTTAATATATAAATTTATAAACTGCTTATTTATAACAATACACAATAATTCTGCAAATTCTGTTATTTTAAAACTGTACAAAATAATTCTGCAACATATATTTATCATCATTGTACACGATAACTTACAAAAACCCCTTTTATTTATAGTTGTACACAATAATATACAAAATTTGTTTTATCATCCTTGTACACAATAAATTACAAAAATTTATTTATTTTCACTAGACACAATAATCATATACAAAAGATGACACAATAATGTCTACTTGGAGGGATGCTCGGCCAAGACAGTCCTATTTATTGTTTTCTATTTTTTGATGTTCTTGTTCAAACACTCACCCATTTGTCATTTCTGAAAAATTCAATGAGCTAGAGGTTATTGAAAAAGACAATAACGATGGGGAAATAAATTTTGAAGCATACGAAGATATCCCTTTTCAAAATTTATTGCACCGTCGTTATTTTCTTCTTCAATAACCTCTAACTCACCAAATTTCTCAGAAATGGAAAATGGGCAAGTGTTTGGACAAGAACATAAGAAAACAGGACACAATAATGTAATACAATATTATCTATCCCTTCATTTTCTTTCCTCTTCTCAAGCCTTTGCTTTAAAGTAGGACTCATCTTTAGTGGTAGTCGGGTCTTCGAGACAGATGAATTAGTATTATAAAATCGACCAATGCTATCATGTAACATATCATACGAGATATTCCAAAGATGGTTGATAATCTTCAAAAAAATGTTACACAGAAGATCGTGAGATTTATACTCCTGTAAAATATTCATAATATTCAACAAACTATCATACACTTCAACATATTCGACATTGACAGTCATATATGAGCAAATCCAGAACAATAAGAAAATTCTCAATTACATAACTAAAAGAAGCCTAACTCCAAACTAAAACAAAATAGAAAACATAACTGTAATATTCACCAAACTATCATACACCTCAACAAATTCAATAATAACAACCACAAATGAGAAAATCCACAACAATCAGAAAAATCTCAATTATATAACTAAAAGTCCTCAACTAAAACAAAACAGAAACTGAGATGCTCTAAATCTTGAATATTCACTAAACACCTCAACAAATACAGCCACAAACAAGCAAGTCTAGAAGAATTAGAAAAATCTCAATTACATAACTAAAGGAACCCTAACAAATAATCAATAATGGCAACCACAAATAAGAAAATTCAAAACAATCAGAAATTTCCCAATTATAGAACTAAAAGAACCTGAAACTATAACAAACAAAAAACAAATCTCTCAAGTTTAACAAAATGTAAAAAATATTTGAAAAAATTACCTGGGAACGATAGTAGACGACAATTTATGCCCTGATGTCATCCATATATCTCAAGACCCACACACCATAATCACTCATGCAAATGTCATAACAAGTGCATCATTAAAGGGAGAAGGAAGCCCAATTAAATTCACGATCCGTAAACTTACCCATTTGATTGGGTAATCACTTGAGGCGGCCTGAAAATTTTGAATGAAGAGAAGGTTGTTGGTGGGGGCAACAAATCTATGAGTTTAGGCCCAAATATCAAGTCCATACCTTCTAACTATAATTTCATTTACAAAATATCAAAATGTAATCAATGTCAAAATCACACATATTATAAGACAAATTACAAGTCATAATGAGGGGTTAGAACATACAATCTTTTTTTACCTTTTCGGTATGTCCTGCGTTAAGTTGGCCATCTGGCAAGGTGTTCCATACAGTGACTTCCTCGTCCATGATGGAGATCTTGGCCATAAACCAACGATCTCGACCATCGTGTACCATAGTACATATCTAGATTACACAATACATTTACACAATCATACTAAGTCAACATTTAATATCATAACTATAATAAATTTGTTTACCATGTTTCCTTACAAAATTAAGAAGCTCTACTAGTTTTGAAACACATTGACTATGCAGTGACAAAATAAAAACATGATACACAACGTATATACAAACCTAAAATAAGGATGATACTGATTATTAGATACTCACAACAAAAAATGTGGGAAGAAACCGGAATTAGTTGCTCATCGACGCACGACGAGCCTCCAAGGTCAAAATGTTGACAATCAAGTCTATAATGTCCGAGCCAAGCCAATTTTCTGGACCGAGAGTCTTTAGATATCTTCATTTAGCATGGAGACTAGAATATCTAACGAGAATCACACTGTAAAAGATAAGTAAAAGACAAACTTAATCTAAATTTGGTCGTGATGGTGTGTCAAATTTTGTTAGATTAGTGTGACTGCTACCTATCCTCTAATCATTTCTAAAAAATATACTCCACTAAACGATCATCGTTTACTTCTAGTGGGTTTTGCAACGTATACAGACCCACTTTAAATACATTCTTGTTGCATTTAGTGAGCGGTTTACCATTTAAATAGGGTGAACTGAGTAGAGAACCATTTCTCCTCTCCCTAGTGCTGCACAAGTTCATCGAAAATTGGCTTTTGGTAGACTCGGACAAGACTTGTTTGCCTACCAAAACACAACCCCAAGTAAGGTGTTAGATTTTAGATATACATGTTATATTTATAGAAAAGATGAAATACAACTAAATAGAATAATACCTTTCGACGTCCTTTACTTATTCCAGTCATAGATGGTTTTCTGACCAATAGCAGGTCAGCGAATGCATTGTCTAAAGCATCTAGCTGAATGCACCTTTCATCATTATCACCTTTATATAAAGGTGATGAAGAGACCGGTAGGTCTTTTTCCTAGAAGGGACTCATATCCTCATCAAAACCTCCTTGTTCTTTACCATGAGTTAGGGTGACACACAGTTCATCGTATTGGGCTCGAGACTTACCAATGTCCCGTTCCAAATGACTGGCTAATGTTGTGCACATCTTCTCTTAGACAACCATCATCTTTCTCTGCACCTCCATTAATTGTGAAACTCATGGAGTTGGACTCTGCCTGAAGAGCGATCACTTATGCACTTAAAGCACCTAACCCGACGACTTTCTCTTTAGGTAGATTTGCACACACATCCTCGCGTACGTGCTTACGCTCACAGTCCTCCCGAACCTCGCGATCGCCTGAAACGGCTTGCGCAGTTGTATCGCTCTACACAATACAAATATATATGAATTAGTAATAAATAATCAATGGCAATATAACCGACCAAATTTGCAATATTCTCAAATGCTTATCGTATAGCTTTTATACCAAGATTCTCCTCCCCTTGATTTTACAAAATAAATCATTTTTGCAATGACCATGTCATTCCACCTTAGTGGTGAAGGCTGGTTCAAGTCAACATAGTTGGCAGCACATGCTAACTTCTCCAGATAAAACACTGCATCAAAATGAACTTATTAGTAAATATACATATGTTATGATGTGAAAGTAATACCAATGTACACTAAATATAAATAACAAGTATCTGGTAATGCTATGGTGGTAGTTATTTTGATACCTCGCGACATCATCCACAAAGTATTTAAAACAAGCAGAAGCCCAATTCTTATGTTGGATCGTCGCGGGTGACTTCACAACGTGCAACCATGAATGACTGACGATTGATTTTGATTGAGAAGATAACAAAACCCCGACAATGAAGGCTTGCCTCCAGTAGTCACTGTCAGGCTCTCTAATCAAGAATTTCGATAAAGCATTCACTAGAATATCACATTTGGTGTTCACCAACTTCACATTTAGATCTTTTATCTCATTCACATCACCATCGAATTTGATCTTCTGCCCACCATCAAAGATGCCCAGTATAGAAGTCACATCATTTTCCGTGACTTTGAATGTCGACCCATGGACATTCAACGTGCATGTGGCTGGATCGAAACAACCAAATAGTTTCTGCAAAAAGTTCCTCTTCATCTTGTGACGTTTAATATCCAACAAGCTTCTGAATCCCATCTCTACGACCGCCATCCTCTTTCCTTCATCAAAATTTGTAACAAGATCGGCAAATTTCTCAGGTGTACAACGTGTGAGCAACTTTTGTTTAAAGACATGCCTTCTCAGATGACTAGGACGAGGTTGTTCTGCTCCGCTTTCAATGGCATGGATTTCGTTTTCCTTTAAATAATTGAGTTTGGCTTCCTTCGTCATACTTTTCCACTTTAAAACTAGATATTTTCGTGTCTGCATATCAGAAACTCACTTAAATTACAAGCAAAATTTATCAATATTCCATGTTATAATGTAATATTTGTTTAAACATACTTACTTCATGACCACTAATCTTTTCACCCGCAACCCTCATTTTAGCACATTCTTTCACACTATTTTAGTTTTAAACAACCACATTAACATTGCAACCATTTATATGAAAATAAGTAACATTAAATTGATGATCTCATTAATTACACACAAGTATACAAAGTAACCCTTTGTGCCTTCTTCACGTTGACATTTGTGTTAGCCATCTCTATAATATATGTTAGTATAATCCAATTTAGCCATATGATAATGTCTTCTTATCATTATTATCCCTGATATTATTTATAATAGACTGAACATCATCTAGTAAGAATGCTAAAATGGCATACCAATGTTATGTTCTTGTATACATCTTCCCCTATTATATTATTAATTAGTTTTATGCAATGACTATTTGAGATAACGAATTAATCGGAAGTGACATATATCTACAATCTTAATAGATGATAAATATGATGTGTAAAGAATTTAAAGAATGCAAGAAACTTAGTTGATCTAGTTGCAACATGCTTTTCTCCGAGTGTTTTTCACAATTTATCATGTTAAAAGAATCATATTAGTAAATTTTCATCACGTAGGTAAGCTAGTTAAAAACTCAATAAATGCCCAAGTCTCTACAATCATATAAAAAATGACGATCATGTAGCTCTTTCTAAAGTAGGATTTTTCCTTTTATTTGATTACTTGAACAATAACATGTACAATGGTATTCATCTAATAACAAACATACATATGAAATAACATAGTTTCCATGAAAGAAAATAATCTCATGTAATATCTCCTTCCAATAACAGTATTCCATATATAAACATGAAAAATGAAAAAAATGAGAAACTAGTCTACAACAAAACAAGTTCCATTTGATTAAGTAAATCCAATTCAGGCTAATGATACTGGGACAACAATTCTTATACGAGTTCATATTCCATAAGCAATGACTGCCAACTTTTTCAATGCCAACAAGTCTTCTCTATTGATGACCAATAATCAATAAATTTTACCCACAAAAAATAAGGAAACACTTTTATAATTGAATGAAAATACAAGCCGTGACAATGTGTCCATCCCAACCAATAAGTTGAAAGACCCAAGATACCAAAAACATGTTCTAGATAAGCTAAAAATATAAAATTCCTTTCATTGTAGATGGACCCAATAAGATGCTTTTCTATTCACTGTCTTTATTTAGTTGGAATCTTTGACATGCACTACCACAATCTCATTAAGCCTCACACACACACGCACGCACGTATGCACGCACGCATAAACACGCACGTGCGCGCGCCTTCATTCTCTAGCTATATTTCTTGCTTGAAAGTAGATTAAGAAGAATTAAAAGAAAGCAGATGTTAGCATACCCTTTTTGAAAACAACATAGATAGTTAATTTGCGAACGACACAAATTATGGACTATTCTTCGGCAAGTAGAATATGGTGAAATTCAGTCACGAAGAATCCTTCTAGAATTCAATAAACATACAACTGTTTAAAAAATTCAAATAACATATACTACAATGGTGAAAACTAGGCATGATCGATAAACTCGATTATATTGGAATGAGTATGTATGTGCCAGAAAAAAGTGAAATATCATATATCATTATATTCATGCTGTTATTGCCTTCTCAGTGTCAAATATAAAAGTAAATACTTATCTTACTGAGTTAACATCTATTTTAACTACCTAAATGAGACAAGACAAGGATTAGAGAGTATCTTCTTCCTCTTTTAACAACAAGACCTTATAGAAGTTCTATTTGAACTATGCAATAACTGATATCTCACTCATCTATTTCATTTAATTATTTCTATATAGCAAAGCCTTGTAAAATAAGGTATTAGGTAAAATATGATTGATATTTAGAAAGTTGAAGAAACACAGAAAATTAATTAGAACAATTTGTAGTCAGTTATGTCATCCATATATAGTTAGCCATAACCTGAAACACTATAATTAAGCATCTCCAAATTTCATTCAAGCAGATTTTAATTGTTCAGAATCAACTGAGACATGAAAAAATTAATCGCGTGCCCTAGCGTTCAGAATCAACTCAGACATTAAGCATCTCCAAAATTCATTCGTCTGCCTAGCTTTTGATCGTTCACGAAGGAAGAAACAGACATTTGCAGACTAAAATTAACGAAAAATAGGGCGTTGAGAGAGATTGAAAGAAGAGAAACATACATTTCTCGTGCCCTATCTTTTCGTCGCAAAAGGAGAAACACACTTCATCCAGCTCTTCGAAAAATATAGAGAAACAGACTTCGACAAAATGGGAGAGAGGATTTGCTTGACTCTCTCAGTCGCTCTCTCAGATGTTTTCACTCTCTCAATTGCTCTCGCAGATGTTTTCACTCTCTCAATTGCTCACTCTCTCAATTGCTCACTCTCTCAGTTGCTCTCTCTCGACGACAGAGCCACAAAGATAAAGAAAGAGAGCCTTGAGGAGGGATCCCGAAAATATTTTTTTTTAAAAAGTAGGTTTTGTTTCTTCAGATTTGTCTTTACGTTGGCAATGCGTGTCAATAGATTGCCACCTCAATTTTATCAAATGGGCCATACTTTTTTCTTTCGAGAAAACGGACCACAGTTAGTTGACTTCAACACCAGCAGCAATAAGAACTTTTATTCAACCTAAGACTGCATGTCAACACGTGTAAAAAGCAACACCAAACTGCGACCAACAAAAATCTTCTTTTCCTTTTCTCCAGCCAGTCAATTCTTATTTCAACAGTCTACTACATAAAACATTGATCAAATTTAGGGTTGCTTAGTAATCTTAATAATCTTCATTTTTTTTAAATTCATACAAAATAATAATACATTATTCTAAAAATGAAAATACTACTATAGGATTAATTAAGTTTAGAATTTGAACAAATTCACAAAAAAAAAATCTAGTATTTTAGAGTAATTGTTAATTGTGGTACAATAAATTTTATACTCAAGAAATGTAATGTTACAAAAGAAGTAAATGTATTTTTTACATGAGAAATACTAAGATAAGATTTAAGGGTAAATTACATTAACCTCTAATGTGTTTTGCCTTGATTACAAGGACAATAGTTTTAATTTCAATAATTACACACAATTCTCATGTGGTACATTGTTATGTGTTAAACTGTTATGTTCAAATTCTCTTAAATCATTATGAAAAAGTGTAACACTTTGTACATCTGTGAAAATTGTAACACTTTGAATATAATGAATTTCTTATTAATTTTTTTGAACTCTTGGAGGTTTGGTAAGGGAAAAAAATATACCTGAAATTCGATTTCACACATCTCCTATGTTATTAAGGCATTTTGAGAAGGAAACTATACAACAAATACAGAGTTACATGCCCCTTGTTATGGTTTGCGTTATGTATTGACTAGAGTGAAAATAAAGTTGGTGGTAGAAATCTCCCTTTAGTTTTAAAAAACTACAAAAGATGTAGGTGTGATATATCATATGATTAATTATGTTTAGAATCTGAACAAATTCTTAAAAATCTAGTCATTTTGAGTAATGAGATAATGAGCCGACACCATAAATCTTTTACTTTAAAAGAAATGAGCAATATTTAAGAAAGAAACAAATTCATTACAGATCAGTAGAATTTAAATCTCAACGAATTCGACTGTCATACCATAAATTATTGCATATAAAATTACAGGTTTACATTCAAAAACTAATTTCCTTAAAAATATATATGATTACCAATTTTTTCTTTTGAACATCACGTGATTTCTAGTTGAGCTATTACACGCGCCAAATAAAAATTAATTTCATAATTCTCCTAAAACAATATTAGTATTTCTATAAATCTTAAAAATAAACCAAAAATACCCATAACTTGCCTCCAAGCCTTCATCCCATGAGGCTAGTATCACCAAACTTTCCGTACCTCCTGAGAAATGAAAAAGAAAAACTAAAAAGAAAAAAAAAAGGAAAATCCTGGTTAGCCACAGTCTAAAAGGCCCGAGAAGTGAGAACAGAGTGTGAGAGAGACGCACCCAGATAATTTGACTCTCATCTTCACCCTTCTTCTATTCTCTCTCTATCTCTTGCAGTGTAAGGTAGTCTAAGAAAGATAGTCTTGAGGCATTTTTTTCAGAGAATGGTGAATCTTCCAGAATCTCTGTATGACCAACCATCATTGTCGTCATCTTCAGTGGGAAGAATAACAGCAGGAGGAGGAGTGGGACCAAGCACGTTTGGAACGGACCGTTTTGATAGTAATGGAGACCCCACAAGTGTTACTGTTGAGGAGTTGATTTTAGCTCTCAACGATGCTCAAACCCGTGAACGTGCTTTACATCTCCTCTCAAAGGTTCATTCTTTTTTTATTTCTTGGTTTAATTTTTTGCTCTGTTTTTGTCACTGCCTTGTTTATTTCCCGAGAATCAGGGAAACTCATAGTAACTTGAAATTTTACTTCGTTTTCCTGGTATCCAGAAACAGGACCCATCTTGATTTTTTTATACTTTCCATTTGGGATCAATAGTTTAACAAAGTCTACCTTGTATATTTGTGTCGGAAAAATTATAACCAATTTCTTAATCGAAAATGCGATTATCCTTAACAAAAGCGAAAAATCGAAACTTTTTCATTATCCTACAAAGTATAGAATCGTTGGTGGAATCATATACCACTGCATGCAAGGCCAATGTACTGTAAAAACGTGACACTCTTTGAAAATAAATTCCAGTTATTTGTACATAGTATATTCGCAAATATGAGTGCAGAATTTCTTATGGATGAGCTGGTTTTGCATAAAATCTTTCAAGTTAAAAATGGTAGCGTTTGCCATATTCTCAAGATATATGTTGGTTCTTATGTGCTTCAATGCCTGCTGTCAATACTGCTATATTGGATCTTCATACTACACGAAAAGTGTGGAGGGAGGCTGAGTTTGGGGAGAGTTGAGGAAACATATACTATATATTGGACATTGAATATCTGAAAGCTTCCTCAATTATGAGATTGGGATTTTATTATGGGGGAATGAGAGTATGGCATGTATTTAAAAAGCGTGATGAAAGATCGGTATTCATGTGTTATGTTCTTTATATCAATTACTTCATTCTTTACTTCTATTTAGGCAACATATTTTATTGCCACCCGAAAGTTTTCATCCGCGAACTAGAGCTGGTGTATGACATGTGTTTAATGCTTATTCTTGATGCTAGCATCTCATGTTATGAAGAAAGTGGAACGCTGTGAATTTAGTTATTACATTTACGTATTGAATCGGTGAGAACAGTAAAACGCATGATTAAAGATTAGTCGATTTTCTGCATATTTCGAAGTGAGGGGGAATTAGTTCCTAAGTTGCCATATGAATTTAAAGTCAATGCTGTTACGTTCTTCGTCAATATAGGTTCATGAATCAATTACTTACTTTTTTAGCTAAATCTGATGTGTATTGAGAGATTTACCTTTGTATTTCTTACCATAAGCAGCTGATAGGCTTACCAAGTATAACTTTGCCCATTAATGACACTTGATAAACTTTGCAAAGAAAATTTAGTGTCTATTATTAATTGTAGCAATAACTTAACTATATTCTTTCTATGAAACAACCTCGGAACAACATTTACACAATTAGAACAAGCTTAGAATTTGTTGTATAACAGCTCGTCTTGCATTGAATAGAACAATATACTAAATGAGTCTGATTTGAACTTCTATCTATCCTTTCAGAAAATGGGAACGTGCCAAGATATGGCTATTTTGTTATGGCATTCTTTTGGCACTGTTTCTTCACTTTTGAAGGTATACACACTAATCCGTTCCTTAATATTTCGTTTAACTTTGTGCTTCATTAGGAGTATAGTTTAAGGGACTCAATACCTTTTCTAAGGCTCGATGATATATTTCATTTTATTGTTATTTTAGGAAATACTGGATGTATATCGATTTCTGTATACTTCAAGACTTACAGACAAAGCATCAACGAGAGTGTGCAATGCTCTTGCATTATTTCAGGTAACAATCTCATAAAGTCAGCTTGAACTCATTGTGCTATTAACAGAAAATTGCATGAGATTTTACAATTCTATTTTGTGAATTTTTCATATTCTTTCAGTGTATAGCTTCTCACCCAGATACAAGGAAGCTATTTGTCAAAGGTAAATTCCATTGATACTTAAAACCATACTTAGTTGTTTTGAGTCTACAGGAAAAAAGATCAAGCTAAACAGATACTAAAGCTAACGTATGGCTAGCGTTTTGTGCAAGTCATTGCAAGTACTATTATTCGTTACGAGCTTTTTATAAGTTTCTTTTTTCTTCCTTCTGGTTTGGATCTTAGGATGAGGGATAGCAAACGTGTAACATAAATGAAAAGGCTTAATGGTAAAGCTTTTCGATCGTTATATTTTCCCACATAACGTGTATTTCAATTCCTGCAACGTACTTTAACCACCATTTTACGAGATTTATCTGGTTATTATTCTTATACATATATAACAAGTGTTACTTGAATAGTTCTTTTGATTCAGTTATAAATTTTGCCAGCCAAAATGCCATTCTACCTGTTCCCTTTTCTCAACACTGAAAACAAGGAAAGGCCTCATGAATATCTAAGGATTATGAGCTTAGGTGTAATCGGGGCCCTTGTTAAGGTAGTTGTTTCTTCTCTAACTAGTCTTGTATCATCTGTTCCAACCAAAAGGCACAATTCATTAACATTAAGTAATCTTACAAGCTAGCTAAAGCTGTATTGCTTCTACAGGGTTTATCTGTTACTAATTTTAAAAACTCGCGTTGATTTGATTACGCAGGCTAATGACATAGAAGTTGTACATTTTCTAATCAAGAGTGAAATATTTCCGTATTGCATACGGTGCATGAGGGTGGGCAGTGAAATGTCTAAAAGTGTGAGTTCCTGCAAATTCTTGATTGTTTTTCTATGTGATTACTTGCGTAAAATTTCTTACACTTGTGTAAAATTTCTCACACTTGCGTAAAATTTCTTACACCGTATTAACTATTTAATCAATAAAAACTGTGATCTAATGATTCTGGGACCGTGCAGGTTGCCACATTCATTATTCAAAAACTTTTTATGCATGAAGTGGGGCTGAAATACTGCTGTAGTTTCGCGGAAAGATTTAATGCAATAACCAATGCATTGAGAGGGATGGTTGAACTAGAAGGAACATCGGAGCGGTTGTTAAAAAATATTATCATATGTTATCTTAGGCTCTCTGAATATCCAAGGTTAGTATAACGTACTCGTCGAATTGGATTCAGTTATTACTTGTCATTACCTACTGACCTGTGCTTGAAACTTCCGATGTAGGGCGTGTGCTGGTCTGAGGAACCGCCTTCCTGCTCGGTTAAGAGAGACTGCCTTTCTTAACCTTTTTCATGTAAGTTATTTGCCACACACCAAGCTTTATATTCTCCTCATTAATGCTTGGATTTGCAAACCATGTCTGTGAATTTGCTGCAAGTTAGCTAGAATAGTTCAACTCTGACTGAGGCCCTAGATATTGCTCCTGATATAGCAAAAACTATTTGTCAACTGAAACTAATACCAGTGAAGCCAAAATCTTTTAGTGGCTGAGGCCTTGATTCTGAATCTCAAACCCTCGAGTTTGAGGTGCTGACATTGATTGGGATTTGAATTCCCTCCTGTTGGAATCCGAATCTAATAGGAGGGGTTATGTTGCTTTAATCTGAGTTGTTTACTCAGATCTCAATACTTCTGAAAGAAAAGTTCAGAACATGACCTATCTTGTTCTGAGGAATAAGAGATGACTCTGATCTCACGAATATTTTCAAAGATTAATATGAATAATTACCTTTACTTTCAGGACGACCCGGTAACAATAAGTTTTCTGCAACAGTTGTTTACCAACGTCTCAAATGGGCACGTGGCAAGAATGCAATTGCAACCGACAGGCTAAAAACAATTTTCAACTCTATTTATAAACATGCTGACCAACACAACATATCAGAAGTTATACGATGTCATACATACACAGGGTTACATGGGCGTCTGCTATTTATGTTTTATTACAATGTCAAACTCAATTAGTTATTTATGTCATACATACACAAGGTTGGTTTGCTTCTAGATCAATTCTATAATCAAATCAACTTTAAGAATTTGGTACATGATCAAACTAATCAAATATATAAACCAATCCAAACCAAATCATTAATTTTGGTTTGGTTTGAGTCGGGTTGGTGGTTTCGTTTATCTTGTATTTAAAGTTAACAAGTTTAATGCACGATAAGAACACATCTTAATGAAATGAGTTTTATTTCATTAAGTTGAGATCATGTTCTGCATGAGAGCTAAGTTAGGTTGTGGTTTGTTCATTATATTTAAGTAATCGATTTGATTTAGATTATGTGATAGTAAGAGAAAGCCGGACTTAAACCAAATTTAATAGTTTCGTAATAAATGAAACTAAATCAAACCATTATTACTATTTAAACCGTCAAATAGATTATGATTTGGGTTGGTTTGAGCGGTTCAGTCGGTTTGTCGATTTTTGTGCACATCACCACGTATAACAATGGGTATGATATTTTTTATTTGAGAGAATATTAAAATACTCCTATGCCATACTCTAGTCTAGTAAAAAACATCGTTGCTAGACTTTAGTCTAGTATTTAGTTGTTAAAGTTTACATTCGTTAGATTAGAGTCTAGTAAAAATATTTTGTTAGATCTTAGACTATCAGTCACTAATTTTAACAGAAAATTTTTATACCAAATAGACAATTTAGTCTTTTCTCCTATAAAAAATGTTAAATTTCATTAAGAAACATAAAGGGGTCCTAAAATCAATTTTATCTTTGACAGGATGGGGTTCTTTATAAATAAACAAAAAAATAAAACTAAGAGAGATTACTATGTGAAAATCCTTCGAGAGAAAAAAAGATATTAAGATCCATTCTTAATATCTTTAGAATTTATTTTGGCTAAACCTGGGTGTGGCAGTTATCAAATTCAACGGAATAATTCTAAACTTAAAAAGTATTTAAGTAATTTTCTCAAAAAATATGAAATGTCATTAAAAAATATATCGGACGTTAATATTAATATTAACTAAACTAGAGATCTAATAAAATGTTTTGGCTAGCCCTTATCAAATTCAATAAAAAAAATTAAATTAAAATAGCCATTTAATCATTTTAAAATAAAAATTTTAAATTTCCTTTAAAAAATCATAATTTCATCTTTTTTAGAAGCTTTTCAAAATTCTCTCCAAAGGGCTTCAATGAAAAAAAAATGATTTTAAAACCCATTTTTTACGAAATTCAGCGCTTTTTGCGGTGAATCTCTGATTCTCCGATGCTTTGGATTACATTTTACTTGCAATTTCCAACTAAACTTCACCAGCTGTGCCAATCATCCGCAGAAAATCTTCTGACGGAGAGCAAGAAAGATGGCGATGAAGCAGGTGGGTTCGTGTAGTCCGAAACTGATAAAGGCGGGGATGGGTTTGGTGGGTATGTGCATAGTCGGGTATATATTAGGCCCACCTCTCTACTGGCACTTTGTGGAAGTGTTAGCCGCAGTAACCCAGTCGCCTTCCTCTTCTTGCCCTCCATGTCTCTGTGATTGCCCTTCTCATCCAGTCATCTCTGTCTCTAAAGGTAATTACATTTGGAATCGTTTAGAACAAGAACAATGAATAAAACCCAATCACTTCTATTAAGCTATACCAATTAAGAGACTCCACCGTTGTCTAAGCCACTGAAACAGTACATTACAATGGTAAAAAAATAATTTAAATTCATGAAACCTTAAAGGTAGAAGAGAAGAAGGTTGAAAAATGATACAGTTTTTAACTGAAAACTCTTCTTCCAATACGACACTGTTTCACGTATACCCATTTGCTCACCTCCGCTCATTTTGTTAAGCTTTCAATTTATTTCTTTATGCCATGTGTAAACATATTAGAGAATCATTTAGATTTTTTGTTGCAATACTTGTCTATATATTCTTTTGTACAATTCTTACAGAATTAATTAATACAGAAAAACCTTATTTACTCTTTGTCTCCTTCATCTCCCTCTCTACCATTTTTACTATTTCTCAAACTCTGAAATGGTATATGTAATGCCCTGATCCCTGAGGGTTAAACATGCTTGAAATTTCACAACTCAAAAATCTTTAATTCACTTGAAACTCTAAGTTGAGAAAATCCCTAAATTAAAAACTCTAATTTTTTTCCAAATTTTAACGTTAAATAGCAGAAAAATAAAATTATTTTTGGAGAATATTAACACATTAATGAGAATTAAATGATTCATTAAACTGTAATAATGTCGAACACGAAAATCCATAAAACATGAAAGTCAAACATAGAAATTCATAAAAATTCTGAAACAACAGTAATTAAACTGAAAATCTGTTTCTAACATCATATAATCATAAATTATGAAAAATCTCATATTTTCATTGTCTGTGGCAGTCCCTCATTCATATTGCTCGCTATCACCTGCAACATATTCATTTATGGGCGTGAGTATTAAAAATACTAAATAAGTAAACTCACATATTAATAAGTTTCACATGACATAAATGAAATTTAATTTCACACGTTCTTTTGTTTATTAAATCACATAAAATACTTGTAATAACATATTAATTTCATTGTTAACATATAACTTGTACTTATACTTATACTTACTTGATCATAATTCGACTAGACATATCCCCCGATTACCAACCTAACCAGAACTGATTCACAACTTGAACTTGAACTTGTAACATGAACGTGAACATGACAGATTGGGTGTCATTAAACTAGATGTCACTTAAAGTTATCTGAACCTTAAGGACGCTAACATGAACATGGTGACATCCAACTGTATAACTTGATAACATGACATGAACAATCTGGTTACTTGATAATTAAGGGACATGACTAAGTCTACATTTTATTTATTTAACACTTTACTTGAGTTAAAATTCACAATTCTCATTATTACATATATATGAGTAAACATATAACTTATTCATGAACATAAATGATATAACTATTACGTGTCTAAATCAAAATATAAGCATATATAACATGATAAATAATTTCATCGTGATATGAAAATAAATAAATAAAATACTTGATCATAAGATTGAACATAAAGAAATAATAAAAATAATAATTTCATATTATATATTCTATACTTATAATATATTAACTGAATTATTATGTAAATTCACTTACATGGATTCGCTACGAATTATTCAACAACTAATTACCTGAAATCCAAAGATCTCATATCACAATATATTCAAATAATATCTAAAATTATTTAATTAACTAGAGGGCGAGTGAGGTTGGGAACAGGTGGAAACTAAACCGGGTGTAAATTGATCAAGCGGTTCAAATCGGTTCAACTATGTTTTGGTGGTTTGAACCGGTTTGGTTCTGTTGTTTTGGCCCGGTTTGGTCTAGTCGGGTTGAACCATTTTGGTATGGTCTGACCAAACCAGTTTGGTCCTGTCTGATTGAATCAATCTGGTTTAGATGACCATGTTCAAGAAAACGAGAGGAACAGATAGGGAAAAGGAAGACGAAGAAGAGAGAGACAAAACAGAGAAGGGGAGAGAGAGAGGCCGAGAGAAGCATAAATAGAGAGAGAGAGAGAGAGAGAGAAGCATAAATAGAGAGAGAGAGAGAAGCATAAATAGAGAGAGAGAGAGACGAATGAGATATAACAGAAACATAGGGGAGAAGGAGATTAAAGAGAGAGTGAGTGTGTGTGTGTGTGTGAGAGAGAGAGAGAGAGGGAGAGAGAGATAGAGACTGAGAGGAGCAAATAATAAAGATAGAAATAGAGGGGAAGAGGGAGACGAAGGAGAGGGAGAGAGAGAGAGAGAGAGAGAGAAAGAGACCAAGAGAAGCAGAAATAAAGAGAGAGAGAGAGAGAGAGAGATTGAAGCTTACCAAAATGGAGCTGCATGTGGTGCGATGATGATGCCAGAATCATATACAATAGGATAAAACTTGCTAGAATTTGAAGAATAAAATTCAGATTTGGATGAATATATACATAAACATAGAAATAGGAAATTTCCAGAAAGAGAAAAAAAAAAAGAAGAATCATGAAGAAAGAGAAAAAAAGAAAGCTTACCGGAGGAGACCAACAATGGAGATGCAACGAAGAGGAATAATAGATAAAGCTTGCTGGAAAATTAGAGAAGAAAAAATCAATTTGGTGCCGTAACGAATTAATCAAACTTTAAGTTGACTAGAGAAAGGATAGAGAAAATAAAAGAGAAGAAACAAGAAATCGTTTACCTTGATCAATGTTATAGGGTTGACCAAGCTGAAATGAAGAAGATGAAAGTGAAGAACATAGGCTCGTTGGAGAAGAAAACTGGAACAGAGAAGGGGAATGGCAATAAATAGGAGAATGGTTCGTGCATTTAAAAGAAAAGGGGGAGAGGGGTATGGGTGGTTACTTATGAGATAAAAAAAATGAGATAGTGTGGGAGATAGTTGAGTGTGAAGCTTATGTGGTGTGAGTAGGCTAATATAATTATAAATTTACCCCTTAATGTTTAGGGTATTACATTATCAAAGCCTTACTGAAAAAAGAAATGAAGGAGCAAACATCTGGAAAATAGATTACCAAAGAATCCTATACCTAGAAAAATTTCAGAAGAATATGTTAAGAAACAGAAAAGGTTCTGCTCCCATTACAAAACTACAAGACACAC
Source organism: Datisca glomerata (assembly GCA_003255025.1). NCBI lineage: Eukaryota > Viridiplantae > Streptophyta > Magnoliopsida > Cucurbitales > Datiscaceae > Datisca > Datisca glomerata. The sequence continues at coordinate 432,707 of QANY01009406.1, forward strand.
TTTGGAAAATTGCTTTAAAGCTGGGAATTCTGAGGCACCTACATGTGAATACTGCAAAGTAGCTGGACATATTAAAGCAAAATGCTACAAATCGCATGGATATCCAAAAAATCATAAGTTGCACGGGTTTACACCTAAGATTGGTTTCTCTAACCAAGTATCTCTAGCCAACAAAGTGAAAACAGAAGGAACAATTCACATTTTCAAAAGAAGATATCAACAAATCCTGGCTCTTCTCAAAGGGAATCCAAATTCTCCACAAGTAAACATGATTCAAAAAAATTTAGAACACAACTTAGGTTATTCTATCACGAAAACTCGATTTTTCAATTCTGTCATTATAAATAAGATACCGTGGATGTTAGATACTGGAGCTACTGACCACATTGTTAGTCATACATATTATTTCACTGAGATTGTGACTCTTTCTAACTTTTTTGTGCAACTTTCTAATGGACAGATGGCCACTGTCACACATATAGGAACCATAAGGCTATCTGAGAAGTTTATATTATATGATGTTATGTGTGTGCCTTCTTTTTCTTTCAATTTGCTCTCTGTCTAAAAGCTTATAGAATCATTGAATTGTTTCATCATCTTCACATCCTCCTATTGTTTTATTCAGGAACTTATGGATTGGAGGACGATTAGGAGGGGTGAAATGCATAATGGTCTCTATCAGTTCATAATATAAGACAATCATGTAGCATTAATTTATGATTTGCAAGTTTCTTTTCCACAAAAACATTTATCTAACATGTCTAAAGCTGAATCTGTTGACTTATGGCATTTAAGGCTTGGCCATGCTTCTGTTTTCAGGCTTCAATTAATGAAAATTCCCTTTTGTTCACTAAATCTCCTTTCTGTGACATATGCGCATATGAGCTTTTAACTAAAAGAAAACATGTTTATCAATCCTTAAAGACCTTTGGGTGCCTATGTTATGCAGATACTTTAAACTCAAACAGAAAAAAAACTGACTCAAGTGCCAAACAATATCTCTATTTTCATAGGATATCCATAAGGTGTTAAGGGATATAAGTTGCTAGATATGAGTTCAAACAATATCTCTATTTCTAGGGATGTAACATTCTTTGAAAATGTTTTTCCATGCACTACTCACTCTAGCACTCAAAATATTTCTTCTAATTCTCAATATACACATCTATCTTATCCAGATTCTGAATTAGAAGAAGAAATATCTTCCCAACATCTTGATCATGCCATAAGACCATCCATTGAACAAGAAAACTCCACTGAAACAGAGACTGGCCTTGTTATTTCCACCCCTTCTCCCATTGATTCTGAACAACCAACAGAACAGTCAACATCACTTATCATTGCTCCCCCTCCTAGACAATCTCAAAGATAAAGAAAACCAACCAAACATCTCATTGTCTTCATTTGCAATTCAATTATTAATGCTAATACAAGATACACTTCACTCCCTTCTCACTTATCTAACTCCAAAAGCACACCCTTATATCTCATCACTAAGCACATCTCTTATGATAAAGTTTCAGGACCTCTCAGGGTTTTTGTAACTTCAATCAATCATCTACAAGAACCTGAGACCTACAAAGAGGCTACTATGAACCCCAAATGGGTAGAGGCTATACAGACTGAATTACAAGCATCAGAAGAAAAAAAAAACATGGGAAACCTCTGATTTACCACTTGAAAAAATAACAGTGGGTATATAAGCTCAAATATCACTCAGATGGGAGTTTAGAAAGGTATAAGGCCAGTTTAGTGGCAAAAGGATACACACAACAAGAATGGCTGGATTATAATGAAACATTCTCACTAGTTGCTAAAATCACAATAGTCAGATGTCTATTAGCTTTGGCGGCTATTAATGGGTGGCATTTGCAGCAATTTGATATGGAAAATGACTTTCTCCATGGTGAATTAGAAGAGGAAGTTTACATGAAGCTCCATCATGGCTACGCTAAAACTTTTAAACATTTTGTTTGCAAGCTACTTAAAAGCATCTACGGACTTAAACAGTCTTCTAGGCAGTGGTATGCAAAATCTCTCAATCCCTCATTCATTTTGGATACACACAATCTAAAGCTGACTATAGTCTTTTCACACATATTACTGCCTCTAGCTTCACTGTTGTCTTAGTCTACGTTGATGATTTAATAGTAGTTAGCTCAGACATACACAACATTACAAAACTCAAACGATTCCTTGAAACCAAATTCAAGATCAAAGACTTGGGTTTACTAAGATACTTATTAGGAATTGAGGTAGCTCGGTCTAGAAAAGGCATTCAAATTTGTCGAAGAAAATATACTCTGGACCTCCTCAATGATACACACTTCATTGATGCTAAACCAGTAAAAATTTTAATGGAACAGAATTACAAATTTAGTGCTACAGATGGAACATTATTATAGGATCCTTCAACATATCGAAGGATCCTAGGGAAACTCATTTATCTGACTATTACGCAACCTGATATCTCCTATTCAGTAAAGACCCTTAGTCAGTTTATGGCTAATCCAATAGATAAACATATGCAAGGAATTCAAAAGGTTTTAAGATACCTTAAAGGTTCTTCAGGTCAGGGCTTGTTCTGTCCATCTTCATCTCAGATTCAACTACGTGCTTTTTGTGTTTCGGCTGCTTGTCTGGCCACCAGTAGATGTGTCTCTGGTTTTTGCATATTTTTAGGCAACTCTCTTATTTCCTGAAAATCCAAGAAATGACATATTGTCTCTCGTTCTTCTGCTGAAGCAGAGTGTCAATCCATAGCAACCACACTATGAATTGATCTGGTTATGGTACTTACTCAACGATTTCTGTGTTTTTCATACACAAGCATCACATCTTCATTGTGATAATCAAGTTGCTCTCTATATTGCTTCCAACCCTATTTTTTACGAACGCACGAAACACATTGAACCTGACTGTCATTTTATTCTTGAAATGATTCAAGAAGGGAGTATTAGAACATCTCATATTACCACTACAAATCAAATTGCAGACATTTTCACAAAGGCCTTACCTTCTCCAATTTTTCTCTCACATTTATCCAAGATGAACGTAGACAATATTTACGCTTCATCTTGCAGGGGGAGGTATTGAGCTATACTAATTCAGAGATTCCACCATTGCTGAAGCCACTGAGACAGAGCATTACAATGGTAAAAAACAATTCAAATCCACGAAGCCTTAAAGGAAGAAGAGGAGAAGGTTGAAAAACGACACATTTTTGGTTGAAGACTCTTCTTCCAATACGACACCGTTCCACTTAAGCCCCTTTGCTCAACTCAGCTCATTCTGTTGAGCTTTCAATTTCTTTTTCTCTACCATGTGTAAACATATTAGAGGATTAGTTAGATTTTCTGTTGCAATACTTGTCTATATATTCTTTTGTACAATTCTTACATAATTAATTAATACAGAAAAACCTTATTTACTCTTCGTCTCCCTCATCTTCCTTTCTACCATTTTTACTACTTCTCAAATTCTGGAAACTTCTTTTTTGGGCTTCTAATTTTCTAGATCCAATGATATCTCTTTGATATTGTATTGAACTATACCAATTAAGAGATTCCACCATTGTCGAAGCCACTGAGACAGAGCACTACAACGGTAAAAAATAATTCAAATCCACGAAGCCTTAAAGGAAGAAGAGGAGAAGGTTGAAAAATGACACAGTTTTGGTTGAAGACTCTTCTTCCAATACGACACTGTTCCACTTAAGCTCATTTGCTCAACTCAGCTCATTCTGTTGAGCTTTCAGTTTCTTTTTCTCTGCTATGTGTAAACATATTAGAGGATTAGTTAGATTTTCTGTTACAATATTTGTCTATATATTCTTTTGTACAATTCTTACAGAATTAATTAATACAGAAAAACCTTATTTACTCTTTGATATTGTATTTGTGTATGATTTGCTCACAAGTTCGTATTTCTACATTATTTGCTGCGATATCAGTATTGGGTTTATCTCAAAGCTTGTTCCTTAGCTTTATTGTTAGAATAATGATCCTGCAATTATAGGACATAATTATACTGAATATCGAGAACCAATGAAATTGTGTTCTTACAAGCATTCTTTTGTCCATTAATTTGTGAGCCTCCTTAAAATCTGGTCTTTCTTTTTACTTCTTTGATTGGCAGTGCACTTAGAACATGTACTTATCAAGTTTGCTTTGTCTGCAGGACAGAGAAATGCTTCCTCTGGAGGTTAGTTTCCTTTTTAATGAACTTAATTTTCATGGAGATTTAAACAATTTCATTATGATAACCAGAGCAACTAGATCTTTTCCTGAATATCAGTTCCCGATATATTGATATATTAACGAAGGAACCAATAGCTTGACCTGTTCACTGTTTAGATGGTTGAAGTCAAGTTCTTTCAGATATTTACCTCGCTGATTTTGCCTTTGGGTGGGGAAAACTAATGAATTCAATAGTAGGTTTTTTTCTCATCATAGTCCTACTTAAAATCAAGATACAGCTTGCTGTCATGTCTGTTCTAGTTGTGTTTTCCTTTCCCAGCTTGAATCCTGTTGCCTTATTTCAAAATTTTAACGCTTGCAGACTCAAAACTCAACTTGAAGGATGAACGCAGTTTAAAAATTTAATGATCATCTAATCTCTTACCGCCCTGCTATTCTAATAGACTGACTGGCGTTGAGACGTCTCTGTGTGTCAAATGAAATTTGCGAAATTTGGGGTGGAAAATAGTTAATAACAGCAATAACTGGCCAATCCTGCCTAGCTTATACTATATTCTGCTTTCAGCAACAATTATGTTTCAAGTGAGGGCACATAAAGTTTGTTTTTTCTTTGGATTTGAACATTCAGCTTAGTATTCTACTTCTTTTTCATTTGACATTTGAATGTAACAGACTGTGCAAGCATGAGCCAGAGGTGACTGAAGACACTCAGAAGAATTTTGTAGAGCTGTTATCGGAGGAACTGAATTTACGGGAATCCGAATCTGTCGAAAGCCAGCGACATGGTGACATGGCTCTCCTAGAGGCTAAAAGATTACATCTCAGTATCAAGAAGCAGACAAGTGCAATTGTGGAATGGAAACATGTGAAGAAGCCAGGGAAAGGGCTGATGCAGCATTGGCAGCTCAGAAGAGATTGACAGCCATATGGGAGATGAGAGCTCGCGGTAGAGGATGGAGAGAAGCTGACACAAAGCCCCGTCTTCAGACGCATAAGAATGTTCAAACTGCATAAAGTTGGACCAGATCTGAAATTAACTACCAGATCTGGCAAAATTTCATCTCTGCTTTTGGCTCTTCCAACCACAGAGAATCTCATTTGGATTTTTAGTATAGTCTTTGATCAAAATGCAAATCAATAAACATTTGGTGAACGACTTGATTTTATTGCACCGTCGTGTTACCATTCTAAATATAAGGGAATGTTAGGCCAAGGCCCACGCAAGAAGTTACGACACATACATGAACTTCATTATTATTATCATTACATCGATATCATCATCTTCTTCCTCACACGTCGTTCATGACTTTGTCTTTGCCTTTTCTACGGCGGTTATTGAACCAGAGTCGCCGGTGATAGAGTCGTACCTTTGAAAGATATAAGCTACAAATAAGGATGCGGTGAGGACGACAACGTCCTTAGCGGCACATTGCTTATTTGACAGACTTGGTGAACCGGTCTGTGGCCCGTTTGACCAGTACAGGTAATTCAGCAACTCGGCTCCCTTCTCCTTGGTGAACCGGTCCGGTTTGAAAGTCTCTGGATCATCGAAAACATTCGGGTCCCTCATCACCAGGGCCTGATACCCACAAAGCAACTCACCCTTTTTAATGTTGTACACCGAGTCATATGAACTCAGTTGGAAATCTTTCCTGGCTCGGCCGTACTGGATTGGAACCGGCGGGTTGAGCCGAAGAGTTTCGTAGACGACGGACTGAACGAGTTCCATTTCTTTTACTGAATCGAAACTCAGAGTTGACCCGCCGGCCTTTTCCCTCACTTCCTTTACTAGTTTCTCCTGCAACGATTTGTCACTCGTTATTGAACTCATTAAACCCGGGAAGAAAACAGAGAACCCGCCAAACGCGTTGAACCCCAGCACGAAAAGAAGGTTGTGTATCGTTTCTTCCTGAGTCAGTCCAAACTCGCTTTGACCTCTCTGCAGTACTTCCTTACCTATATCACAAATTCACACCCATGAACATGAAAAATTAAAGCTTAAACGAACTGAATCTTAAATTGAAACGGCTGTTTGTTTTGGAAATTCACCTTCGTTTATGACAAATTCAGTTAGTTTTTTGTAATCTCCACTGACTAGGAAAAAAGGGTAAGAGAAAGAGTGGAGAAATATTTCTTCAAGAGGCTGAAGAATGCCAATTTTGATGGTGGGAAGGAGTTGTAAAGCGAGCCATTTATCGACCATGGCGTAGCCGGACTTTGCAATTTCAGGCGAGTTTGATGGGTCCGCGCCCAGTAAGCATTTGCAGAGGAAACTGAAGATGAATTGCTGGACTGGAATCAAATAAGTGGATGAGCCTGACTTGGAAATGTCGGATTCTATTGTGTCCCACATAGTGGAGAGATTGGATACTACTTCTTCTACCCATACCTTGGAGCTTCTTTTCAGAATGTCCATGGCGAAGCTCTTCACCTGTAAAGCACGGACATCTGAAATAATTACGTGTGGATATCATTGGTCTGGCTCCGACGATTAAGAAGAGAAGGATTATCAAACAAACGAGTGGTTGTAAATTACCTTAGCGTGCTCTGGCTCCGACGTATCAAGGTAAGCACAAACCCTAATATTGCCGGTGAATTTAACACTAGGCATGAACTCTCCGACAAGAATGTTCTTCTTTTCGATGATGTCCATGTCGAAGAGATGCGCAAACGACTTGCAATCCAAAACTGTAATAACATTTGGATTAACGTTGAGAAAGAAAGGGAAACTTGGAGGAACATTAGTACGGAACACCGTGCTCTTATACTTTTCGATTCGTTTACGGAAGAATGTTTCCGGACCGTTGAACCAGAAGTAGTCTAGCCGGTCTGCTATTGGTCCTAGTACTGGCCAACCATAACTTCCGGGGATTGTTCTGACCGGCAAGTTAACGGCTGGTGGTGGCCGTGATATTGATGATGATGATGATGGGACGCCTGGTGATACACTCATTATTATGGACATGGTTTGGTTTGATGTGTCTGTAATATGGTAATTATGAGAAATACAGAGGGTTCAGTGTTATTGTTGAGTTTATATATATATATATATATTATATAATAGTGTTTGTGGGGAAGAGGTGCGAATATAGATATAAATATCTAAGCTAAAGGACGATGGACATGATTGACATGCACTGCATTACACCCTCGTGAAACTTGTTTTTCTTGTAAACATTATTATTTCATGAGTCTAACAATGGAGAAAAAACCGTACATTTGTCCTTTGTATGGAGAGGTAAAGGGACAGTGATGGAACACAATATAAAACAACAAACTGAAAAAGATAAATTAAAGAAAAAAAGTAACATAGGAGGTGTTGTTGTTGTTCCCAGAGGCTAGAATTTGAACAGCTCCAAGATATTTCTAGCTTTAACGATCTATTTTTGAGCCACAAATTAGCTTGTCTCCCTATGATTCCAAAAGCTATTGATATTATATCCTTATCGTAATGTAATCCATTTCTAACTATGCTTCTCCACACACACAACTTCAATTAGATATTTGGCTACACTTGCTATTTGTTTGATGATATTCACTCTTCACTTCTACTAATTATGTTTAATTTGGGGTTTTATACTTGAGGGAAGAACACAATTAATTCCTCTTTGTATATATATACTTTTTTTATTACTAACTGTTAAGAATATTTGACATTATATTTATTATAACGAAAGCGTAAATAAAACAATAATGAATGATATTTTTAATGTAGTTCGGCTAATTTACCTTATGTACACGAATATCTTATTATACCGTCTGTAATCTATATAAAAACTCCAAACTTGAAAAAATATTTTTGAACAATAATGTCCTTATTAATATTTTAAATTATCCTATTTATCCATCAATTAATGGTATGTCTCACATATTTTCAATCAAAATTAATTAAGATATATCATCAAAAAATGAAAAACATTATTCATCATATAATTGTTCATTCTTTATTGCATGGACATAAAATAAAAAAAAATATATCTAATACTCCTTTGTTCTTCTCTACGTTAAAGTCTCTACAATTCCATTCATTACATTTTACATTCACTGATTCTAGCTTGCTCTTGAATTGCACTTAGTTGTTTTATTTAATTCAGATTCAAAAATTGTAATATACTTTCTCATTTTAATGAGATGTCTTACCAATTGAGAAGGTGATATAGATTCATGACTAATTACTAATTTAATTTATTATACTGGATTTCACTGGTTCAGAAAGTTTAGATTGATCACTGAAATCAAACTCAGAGAATATGAAAATTCTTTGTTCTTAGAACACTTAATTGACTTATTTAAAATATTTAAATATTTACTTATATTTAAAACTCTTGAACAGTTTAGATAACCACATACATCGCATGTGATAAAAAATTAGTCTCATATAAGAACCTATAAAACCAAACATTCATCTCAATTTTAACCAACAGTCTCCTTCACGTTAACTATTTGGTTTTGCATTCTGCATCTCTGCGTTCCCCTGCCATTTCAGAAATATTGGATTTCACATTAGTAATTTTTATGCTGAAACGTAATGAATTCACTATATTATTTATTATTTGTTTTTTCTATCTTTAGTTGTGCATTTAATTTAATTATGTCAAATATATTATCTACACTAAAATATTTTGTACTAAAAAACCCAAAGGATCTTATGTATAAGTTTTTCTATTTGATTTCCATCTCACATCACGATGTACTAAAAAATCCAAAGGAACTTAACCAAACGAGCCAACGCATTCCTCAATAACTATATATATGAGGGGAAAAAATTCTTAACACCATTATTTTATTTTTACATAAGTTTTAAAATTATCATAACACGTGCGAGGCATATGATCGTCGACTATATATCATTAAATATCACAAAACAAAACAACCTCCTAACCCGAATCTCTTTACAACCAAAGCCAAATCTCAACACATTTAAACCATACCTTAGAAACCTAGTTAATTAATCAATAGTTTCATAGTCATATTGATTAATTATTGTTGGAAATTACATATATAACAAATCAATATTTATCAAATATGTTCCTATCTAGCGGAATGTTATTGGATCAAATAATAAAGACATAGTTGAAAAAAAATAGTTTTTCTCATATGAAATAAAAATTGGATTCATGTAACAAGAGAAAGGCATCCCCCTCCTTAGCCATAAAAAAAATGTGGCCATGAATACTGAGTTACGTGTAGACAAATAAACGATTCATGACGCAGAACATAACATGAATAAAGAAAATAAAGATCTTGTTCGTAAACACATGAACGGGTGTTTACTTGAATGATGCTTGAAAGAATGTAAAATCACTGGAATTCACTAGAGAAAATAAACAAAATTTTGTATTATTCAAAACTACTAAAAATTGGTTACAAAATTCCTTTAAATAGCAAACTAAAGAAACTCTAATAACAAAATATTAAGAAATTCCAAAAAGACCCCTAAAATTAAGGAAATTTTTTAAAATTGTCAAAAATGGATCTCTAAATGTTGCAATTTGACTTTGAAAGTTGATCAAACTACTCCATAATAAATATGTTCGCTAACTGTTTCACATCATTCTCTTCCACTTTAGAACAACTCGACCCCGAGTTGTCATCAGGATAAAGCATATCATCATCCTCTGTAACATATTTAAATAGATTAGCAACATTAAAGGTCTTCAAAATCTTCATAGAGGAAATAAGATCAATGACATAAGCTTTGTCATTAAGCTTTTGTAGAATCTGAAAAGGACCATACATCTTTTGATCAAGCTTCTTCTGGTCACCCTCACACTCTTTCCTCAAAAACACCATCATCATTCACAACCTGAAACTCTTAGCTTCGATGTTTATCTCGCATTAGCGGTATTTGTTCAGGCTCGGTCACCGTACTTTAGAACTCTTTAAATAAATTTACAACTTATTCAGGAATCTCAGCAGACTCGTAATCATCCTTAATCACTAAGGTAAACATGCTATCAATATCTTTGGGATCTACTAAAAAGTCATTCGCAGAATCTATAGTAGTCAGAAAGACCTTTCATTTTACTTTAGAACCTTTCTGCCTAACGATAGAGGAACTCTACAAACTTGGTCCACCTGAATAGTCGACTCTTTCTTGATCCACACACTCTTTTGCCCACTCCCAGATGGAGTAACCATAATCACTTTCCCTTGCCATCGAAACATGTAAGTGTTCTTATGGCCCCTATGTGTAACATCAACATCAAACTGCCAAGGCCTTCCTCATATCTTAGCACAACTGCAACTATCAATAATCAGATTACAAACAGCCTGGTCAATTCAACATTTAGCCTAAAATATACGACGTCGTTGATTCAACACTCCTGCATGGGAAAACACAAGACCCCATGCATGATACAACAAGCTCACCTTCTTTATCATCACACACATCATTAGCTTCATCCTCTGAGTCATCACAGTACTTCTGTTCATACTCGCGATCCTCAACTGCATCCACAACGTGTACTGGCCTCTGATCAGGGCACTCATTAGATCTGTATCCTAGTTATTTGCACCTAAAACACATCCCAATAGTAGCCTTTCACATGAGAGTTATTATAGCAGTCCTATTGTTCATTCTCCCCACCGTAATTAGCCGCCTTGGTTTTGCAGTTGGCTCACTATAAGGTTTTGATACGACATTTTAAGTGTCTTTTGAGTCGATTCATCTATTTACCTATGAAACGCTGAAGGAAGAGATGTTTGTTGTGCCAGTCGTGCCTCAACTGGAGTTTCCATCTCCCTCACATTTGTTAATGAATGATTCGGTTAAACTCACATCTTATCCTGGATCTCATATTTTAGACCTCTTATGAGTCTAGCGATCTTATTGTCATAAGTCTCCCTCACGTCAAAATGAGACTACAATCTCAAGAACTCCATAGTATAGACGACTAACCATCAATTTCCCTATCTACATTCTAGAAATTACTGACATAAGGCCTGTATGTAATCCCTAGGAAGAAATCGTAGTTGCAGTAGCTCTTTCATCATGATCCAGTACATGATAGGCGGTAGCCTCTACCTATAATGCTAGTCATATATACTTTGCCACCAGGCTCTGGCGCCTCCTTTTAATTTGTACACAACAATCGTAACATTGCCTTCCTCATTAACTTCCATAATCTTGAAAAATATTTCTACTTCGTTAATCCAATAAAAAAACTCTACATCAAGACTTCCATTGAATACAAAAATCTCGGCCTTGATGATGTACCAATCGTAATTCTCATTGTGTGCGTAGTTATGAACCAGTGAAGTCATAGGGTGAGCAATCTGATTGTTATTATGAATTGGGGTGATAGGTGTTATTGGTAAAGATTGCCGCACCAATATTTAGAGACATCAACACACGAACGGGTGTTTGCTCGAATGATGCTCGAGCGGATGTTAAAATTTGATCAACCCAAATTTTGTATTATTAAAGCTACTAAAAATTTTGTATTATTAAAGCTACTAAAAATTGGTTACAAAATCCCTTTAAATAGAAAACTAAACAGACCTTAATAACAAAATATTAAGAAATATAAAAAAGACCCCTAAAATTAAGGAAAACATGAAAATGTCAAAATGGAACTCTAAATATGGAATTGACCCTAAAATTTGATCAAGCTGCTCTACAAATATTTCTGTTAACTGTTCCGCATCGATTCGCCTCATAGAGTCACATTTGTATGGATGCAGATTCTTAACAATGAAAATACATTCAATCTTAGATGTTGTTAAAGGCATTTTCCCAACCCCAAATGGCACGATGACACGTGTCACGTCATAATAGGAAACTTCCTACGCCAAGAAAGGAGTGGAACCAACCTCAGCTGGTATGCCCCTATGGAGCTCGAATGCACAAGACCTGGGCTCATGGAAAAATAGGAATAAGAACACTAGGAAAGCTCCATCAAAGGTGACGGCCAAGGTGGCACACCCTCCTAAGCCCAAGCGCCGAACCGGTCCAATCGCTGCGACAAAATGACAGGATAGCCTCCGTCTGGTCATCTCATAGGCACATCAATATTTAATATCCACCAACTTTATGTCAAAAGTCATCTCATTTCCATCCAATCAGTGTTAGGCAAGACATCATGTCCTATAAAGGCTTTTTCGACACGCTATCCACGGTCTCGAGGAGTCAAGTATAAATGCTTCCCCTAATCGCCAAAAGAAGTATGTCAATTTCCCCTATAAAAACTATGCCAAAATATCAATAAAGGACTGACTTAGGCATGGAGGCCCTTAAGTAGGGCAACCACCCCCAAATCCTCACCTTTAGGATTCTTTGTTTGTGTTTTGCAGACGTTGAGGCCATGCGGATCTCCACTCACGAGGAAGAGTACGCCCAAATCCTCACCTTAAGTAGGGCATAACGTTACTTTGAAAGATTACCCCGGTTAGGAGGACCCTCACACCTGTATTGTGGTCATTTTCGGCTAAAATAGTTGGCGTCGTCTGTGGAAACGGCTATAAATCCATCCACGTTGAAGCATTAGGAGCTATTTCTCTTACTGTAAGGAGTAAATGGGCCCAACGTACTACACCGTTGAAATTTAGAATGAAGAGATAGGCCTGTCGTCTTCCTGATGTGTCAGATCCCGCGCAAGCATGGTCTCTTGCATGAAAATGCTCCCCCCATGACTCTAGAGGTAACAGGAAAAGTTGTCACGCGCTCCCAGAGCTCTGGGGGAAACTACCCAGGGAAAGCCAGGACGACCTCCCAGAGCTCTAGCTGGGGTCACCCCTGAAAGGCGAAGGGAAAAATCCCAGAAGAACCAGTGGGGCCGATATAGGGGTAACTGCAAAGATGCCAGTGGGCTGCCCACCATCTGAGTTTTTTTTATCCATTTGGCCGCCAGGAAGAAGTCGCGTGATGGGGTTGGACAAGCTGAGGATTATTCCTTACTGAAATACAGAATCTTGCATCGGCTCTCCTCCACAGTTAAAATACAAGCCTCGGCCACGTGGCCCCAGATCCCTACATCTTGCAGCGGACGAAATGGAAGGACGGGGATCGTGTTAAAATTAGAGCGCAAGCTGACAAATCACCCGAGGACATGAAGCCACAATGATAAGGCAAAAGAGATCGCCAGCCCCCTCATAGTACCTTCCGATGAAGTTAGGAACTTCACGATACCTTTACACGAGTATATTCCCCTCAGGCCTACGTATGAGGCTACTGAAACCACAAGGATAGAGGAGCTTGTGGCCGGCTTACAAACTAGGGGGCAGCCCCGAAAGGGAACTTGATGGGCCAAGGAGCTGATCTTATTCTCACCATACCGCCAGGGAAAATAGTTCAGGACAAGTAAGCGTTCACCTCCGAGTAGAGTGCGAGGCTAGAAGTGACTTACCGTTGAGGCAAAGGTAAAGTTCAGAAAGGAACGCTCTGACAAAATATGGAAGGCAAAAAGCTCAGGAAGGCAGGGCTCGGCTATCCTCAGCCCCCCTCCCCCTCGAAGCATCAGACGACAGAGATCACTTACTCATTGATGGTTTTTCAAATAAGAGGCCTCATTTTTCTCCTTACTTAGAAATAACTTCTGCTAAGGTCCTTTTTATATGAATCTACTTTTATGAACAGACAAAACATGTTATATTTGCTTAAGATTTCCTGGTTGTTCTACAAGCCTCTGAGGACCGACTCTTCTATGACACGCGACGAAGGCCAAAAAGTGATGACTGGTGAGGTGCTCTAGCCCCCCCATTTTGGATTAAATAAGAAGTGATACTAGTGAGGTACTCGAGCCCACAAGTTAGGATTAAACAAAAAGTGATGAATGGTGAGGTGTTCTATACCACAGTCGGGATTAAACAAATAGTGATGACTAGTGAGGTGCTTTAACTCACCAGTCAGGATTAAATAAAAAGTTATGACTCGTGAGGTGCTCTAGCCCACCAGTCAGGAGTAAGCAAAAAGTGATAACTGGTGAAGTACTCTAGCCCACAAGTCAGGATTAAACAAAAAGTAATGACTTGTGAGGTGCTCTAACCTACCAGTCAAGATTAAACAAAAAGTGATGACTGGTGAGGTGCTCTAGCCCACCACTCAGGATTAAATAAAAAGTGATTACTAGTGATACACTCTAGCCCACCAGTCGGGATTAAATAAGAATTTAGTTTTTAACGAGCTCTCAAGCTCGCAGACCCCATCAAGGATCTAGCCAAAGCAGACATTCCTGGCTAGTTATCAACAAGTTATGTCTGTCAAGCACTCACACTCAAAGATGGGATCAAGAATCTAGCCGGAGCAGACATGCCTGGCTAAATATCGACAAGTGATGTTTGTACAGCACTCATGCTCGTAGACGAGATCAAGGATCTAGCAAGAGTAGGCACGCCTAGCTAAATAATGACAAGTGATGTTTGTCGAGCATTCATGCTTGTAAACGGGATCAAGGATCTAATGAGAGCAGGCACGCCTGACTAGATATTGACAAGTGACGTCTGTCGAGCACCTCAGCTCACAGACAGAGTTAAGGGTCTAGCCAAGGAAAACACGTCTGACTAAACAACCAGGAAAGTAATAATTGCCGGGCACTCACGCTCGTCCAACAGAGTTAAGGAAAAGCCTTGGCAAAGGCAATCTCGACATCGGGTGTAAGGATATCAGCTGAGCATTATAGCTCAGAATAAAGTCCTCTTATGAGCACTTTAGCTCAGGGATCTATCTAGAACAAGGATATCTTGATAGGTAATGAAAGGAAGGTCCCCTGTCCAAAAATCGAGGAAATTGAATCTGCTTCGCTAGCCCTGAAAATAGCTCATCTAAAAGGAAGCATGCTCGACTAAATGACAAAAGGCAAACCCACCAATGCAAGCGGAAGGTTTGCCCGACCAGACCTCTAGAATAAGAGCACGAAAGGCTTCTTAAAGTTCGTGGGAAGTCTTTAGGACACCCGACCTACAGAGGGACAAGCCGTTGGGCAAAATCAACTCCACCAAAAAAGGATCTAGACCCTTAGAGGCCCACTCCAGCTTCGGGTCATAAATAATCTCGCACCTCTGGTCAATAAAAATTAACGATACAATGCTCAGCGTAATAAGTAAAAAATGACCACATAGATCAAGATTAAGGCCTCATCCAGACCAGATTAAAAGAACATCTACTCAAGACATGCTCGCGACAGAAAATAAGCACAAACAGAAATGAACAACAGAGCCAGAAGTAAAGTTTATTTTCAATAATAAACAGATGACTATAAGTACAAATAAAGATATGAAAGTCTCATCGGTTAAGGGGACGCCCCCTTAGGGTAACTCAAAAGCCCCTATTTGGGAAGAAGAAAAATAACCCCCCTCATCCAGGGCAGTATCTCCACAACATCCTTGAACTCGTCCGAGATTTCAAGGACTCCAGTTGCCCTGATCTTGAGGACTCAATCTCTCCAGCTTAAGGAGAAAGGAGGAAACCCCACATTTGGGTCTGGAACGTTCCCAGAGGACGCGATTGTGAAGGTTATGCTTGACCTACTTTCGATGCATCAGCCCACTCTAAGGTCGATGGAGTAAGTTGATGAAAGATCGAAGGGAATGACCACACGGAAGGAGGGAGATAGGTTGTGGCCGGTCAAGGTGCTTCATCGTAAAGCAAAGGTTGGCAACCGACTAGATTACAGGCTTGTGTTAATGGTAAAGTCTTTATCACTAGGGCGGGCAGCCAACACGGACCAAGGATTCACCGAACAGGCTTATCGATGACATAAAAATTATCACAAATGAAACATCGACGACTTCAAGGCATGACATTCAAGAGGTGATGGGAAGGAAGCGACAATCATGAAAAAGGAGGAGGATTCTGAAGGAGAACCTCTAGAATAGAATAAGCCCCCGGAAGGGGGGAGATTATCATTCTTCTAAAGGAATTAAGGGGAAGGACAAAGGTGAACATGGATTTCAACTCTATCGAGAAGGCATGGGTGAGGAAAATGAAAACCAGGATCTCCCATTAATATGCCTTGAAGGGGAAAACCACTCATTTAACGGGCATATAAAAAAATGAAAGAAAAGAGGAGGGGGGTCGTAATACAACTGTTGGGTCCATCCTACAATCAATGAAAGGTTGTTTCACGGACCAATGAAAAATTTTCAGAAGACCAAACAACAGAATGATATGACACAACGTACGAGGGGTTAGGAGCCGTGAAACAATAATACTCACCCCACCCCACTCGCACCCACTCGCCATTAATAACCCCACTCCCGAAAAGGTTAATGACCTCGAAACACGAATAAACTTGAAACACAAGCATGAGCTACCCGGATAAGGTGAAGTTTATCACGCCCAAGTAGCTTAGATGTAGAGCTCGAGTTAATGAAGTCTTCGGACTTGGATATCAGAAGCTACCCAAGTCCTTGACCGGGGGTAACTGTTATAGGCATTTTCTCAACCTTTAATGACACAACAACACGTGTCACGCCATATTAGGAAACTCCCTACCACAAGAAAGGAGCGGAACCGACCTCGACTGGTCGGCCCCTATGGAGCTCGGGACGCACAAGACCCAAGCTCATGGAAAATAGGAATAAGAGCACAAGGAAAGCTCTGTCGACCCCGAGCTCAAAGTCATCATTACTCGTCGAAGGTGACGACCAAGTTGGCACTCCATCCTAAGCCTGAATGACAGGATAGCCTCCGTCTGGTCATCTCATTGACACATTAATATTTAATATCCACCAGCTTTATATCAAAATTCGCCTCCTTTCCATCCAGTCAATGTCAGGCAAGACAAATTTTATGTCCCATAAAGGCTTCTTCGACACGCTACCCACGGCCCCAAAGACTCAGGTATAAATACTTTCCCTAAATGCCAAAAGAGGTATGTCTTCTCTCTCCTAAAAAACTATGCCAAAATATCGACAAATGACTGACTTAGGCATCAAAGGCCTTTAGACGAGGCAACCACCCTCGATTCCTCGCCTTTAGGATTCCTTGTCTCTGTTTTACAGATGTTTAGGCCATGAGAAGCTCTAATCAAGAGGAAGAATACGCTCACCATAAAGAGGAAAGATTTCACATAATGTCACTCCGGCAGATTCCCCCAGTTAGGAGGACCCACACACCTGTACTATGGTAGTTTTCAGCTAAACAGATGTCTAGTGATTTGAACAGTTGTCGTCTTGTGAGATTTGAATGGCTAATATCAGCTCCTAAAAAGTAAGCAAAAATAGAACACTAATTTTTTTTAAGTTTGGCGGATGCGATCTAGGTTGTCTAGATCAGATCAGACAATCATATACTTCTAAATTTGAAGTATCCTACTTTCACGCAATTCATAGGGTTCAACAAGTAATCAATATTTCATGATCATGGGTGTAGTATTATTTGTCGTAGTGGTCCTTATACATCGCATTAACGACCAAAAGATGGTCGGAAGAAAAAATCTCTATTTGATAGGTTTTTTCTTATACCTATGAATTCCATTGTAACTACCGATATAGTTAGTCCGTGAACAACCAACTATCATACTGTAAAAATTGGTAAGATTTATATATGACCATGGTCCTAAAAAGATTGATTAGGTCAATCAATTTTTTTAATTAGCATTGCGTCTCTAGAACGTAGTTTTTCGACTAATCTCGCGGGTGCATAGGTCCTCGGATAGGAATTTCCTGCAAGTGCACCACTGGTAAATGAAAGGATAAATTTTCAAACCGATGGTCATGAGATAACATGACCCCTGATTCAAACTCGTAACTTAGGAGGGGCAAGCTTCTAAACCCACGGTAATCATTTACGCTACACCTCGCGGTTAATCAAATTATTTCCTAAGTATCAAAACAACCAATTATTAATAGAATTCCTCGTTGGCGCTCTGTAGAATACTCATTTGGACGATGCCTCTCAAATACATTGTAAGGCAACATACCCTTGCTGGCGAATAACCAATACCCGATAAACAAAGTATAATAATGTTATGAATGACCCAAATATCAGCAAAAGGAAGTTGTTCCCATGTAGTTCTAAACATACTGAGCTCCACATATTTTTTTTACAGTAAAAGGGGGATTGACGTATTTTTTATCATCATGCTATTGCCTTACGCTTGTAGCCCCAGAATCCCAATTCTACTTGTGTGATTGAGTTCAATTGATTTCATCACATCTCTATGAAATGTCCATGGGACATGTTTGGCAGTAAATTCTCCACCACAAACCCGTAGGTACATACAATAAATGCGTGGCAATTGTTAAACCATATTCAGGGGTAGTAATAATTTGACATTCAGATTTCAAGGGGAAATTAAAAATATATATGTTCTGCCCATGAACAGTTAAGGTCTTTGCAGAATTTCTTTTTAAAACAAGAAAATCTGTATGCAAATAGGTTACTCAACAAATCACAAAATGCCAAACTTTACTAACACAATAAATTTCATCTGTATAATGCATCTATGTTGCAATGATTATCACCCGCAATTGCCGATGACGCTTTACTAAAGCCGTATCTGTAGGTGATGACACTTTACTAAAGCCGTATCTGTAGGTGCAGGTACCCGCATCCACAAATATAATTGACATCCATATTCATAGGTTTAGAAGCATTCAGCTCTTTTGATGAACAGCAATTAGGTGGATGTCCATGTCCTTCAGCATGACAGCACGCCCACATGAATCGCACGGAGCTGTCCTAGACCCACATAAGCTTTCATGCTCAGACAGTCCTCTTAATCTATCCCGATTATCAATAGCTGAACTTCCAGCTTGAACCATGTCCCCACAAAACCGACATGTAATCAGTCGCAATTGACAAACTGATGCTTGGTGTTCAACCTGTCCAAGACATTAAACCATTATAATTATGCATAACAACTTTTATCCATTCAGCCCAAAGCATAATAATCAACGTTTCTTCGCTTCTAACGTTCTACCAATATTATAATACTGTAAATAAAGAACAGACTTCATTTCACGACATCCCATATTAGACGCAACATGAGGAGTATACAGCTTCTTGAGATCCTACTGAACTCGTAAAGAATAGAGATTCTACTGAGCACAATATAATAGGGTATAAAGTACCTGATTAATTTTAATTAACTTTCCTTAACCAAACATGTAATAGGAGAGACAATATACAGATGAAAGAGAATAACCCCCAAAAATATTGTAGAACCAGTGCCTAGTCTCTTGCTTTGATATTACATATGAGTATGTATCACGAAACAAAATTTTAAATCACCACTGCAGACTAGATACAGTTTGAAAATCATTTGAGGGGACAGAGCTGCACTTTGATAAATTGTGGTACGTACATAATTACCTATTAGCTTGCTCCGATTGGCCATTGTGTATAAAAAATAGTTGTCAATCATTATGATATGAATTCACTCTAAACATAATGTAATATGGAGTTTTGAAAAGAGATTTAACACTAACGATCCAAATGGTTGCATTAAGTTATTAAACATCCATCTCCAAGTGGTCTGCTGAAAATATAATGACAATAGGAGTAAACTATCTTTTTGTCCAGACAACAATCTGCTCCAACTGTAAATTTCTACAAGTTTCTTTTCTTTTTGAAAAGAGATGAGATTAACAGACAGTCAAAACTGAATTAAAAGAACATCCTTGATCTAAGATACCACATATGCAAAGTGAAGAGCAAAAAGGTCAACCACTTACCATCTGTTCTTTCTCAAGGAGTACTCCACAGGCGCACTGGAGTGGCTCATGGAAAACTTTCATATGCTTATCAATTTCACTCTGCTGAAACGCTTGTCCACATTTATCACAATGTACATGGTTCTTGACCTCTTCAACCCGAAGAACAACACCACACCCATTATGCTGGCAGACAACATTATGTCTACTACAATAAGCTTCATGAAGTGCTATAGTTCGAGTTGGTACATAATGCTTACAATTTCGACATTCTGTAGTATCCACCTCTGTGTAAGTCGATGGAGAGACCGCGTGTTCACCCACCTTATGGTTCATGTTATCTTGAATGCATACTGATATCCGGTACTTGGTTATCCCTTTGAAGCCATAAACCCCAATGCTATAAGCACCGGCTCCAAAGTTTTTGTCTTTAGAGTTAAGGATAAGAACCTTCGAGCCAATATCATGGGAAGACCATTCATGCTGGTGCCTGGTAGGAAATATAAGAGGGTGCTTTGCAATGTAAATGTCGTTGTCTTCACCTGTGGTCTCCACCTCAAGCTTGACTTCAACTCCACTATTCCTAAAAGCAACCCTATTCCAAGTATTTTCGTCTATTGAGAACTTGTAGTATGAGTAATGTCCTTCTTCGACCATTCCTGATTCTGGCTTTCCAAGAGTTAAAAGTTTAAGAACGTGCTGATTCAATGTTTCTGAAGTTGACACAGGACTGACTATATCAACATCAATATCTGTTTCTAGAACAGATACACTAGAGGATGGCTTCAACTCAAGGACATGCAACTTGTATATCAGCTCCCCATAACTAACTGTCAGAATGTCACCTTGGGAAAGGGTAGCATGCTGGCGAAGGCTTGTTTCAAGAATCGCTTTGTGATTGGGTAAGTCTGAAAAACCTATACCATCTGGCTGGAGTTTCGCATAGGTACCTTTTGCCAGCCAAACATAACGTACTTCAATCCATGGAGTCTTTGGGTAGTCTTCAAAAAAAAGATTTCTCCATACATGAGGAGGCAGCCCGACAGAACCTTCATCCGCTGTAAACTCTAAAACACCTGAATGTGTGATCTTATCATTCCCTTCATCGGCATCCTTTATTTCTTGAGGAACTCTAGAAAGTTTGAAGTACACAGGCCCCTTATCAAAAGCACCTTGATTAGACAATTCAGTGAAACAGGAAGGTGGCAGTTTGATCTTGTCTCCATTACTCTGATAAGGAACAGCTTCTAATACACGGGAAAACGAGATTCCTCTTCCAGCTAGCAGATTTTCTTCCATTTGCTGATCAGCCTGCAGAAATTCGGAGTAGTTTTAATTTTTTGGCAATAATCTAACAGCACAAAGTGGGAATATGGCATGGCCTACTAACGGCCATTGCCCTGCAGACCAAGGTCACAACACAAAGTAATCGTCGCTACGCGAAATTCAATTATATTGAAACTATGTTTCTGAATGTAACCAGGACAACCAGATTACTATCTATACAATGAAAAGTAATGTCTATACAAAACCGCTGAGAAAAACTCTACCATCGAACTTTGTAATGTTCCCTTTTAAGATAATTAAGAAAGAGTGCAGAGCCGAAAAAAAAATGTATAGGAAGTGATGCGATAAAATCCAGAAATCTCATGTTAAGGAAAACGGAGTATAAACACGATTATCAATTACATTGCATATTTTCAAAGCATTACTTTATTGATCATGTCAAGGGGATAGTGAGTCTAAAGAGTAAACTTTTAATGCAACGAGCGAGATTGCCAAATAACCAAATCTAATCAAGTAGGTTACATAAGCTCTAATCGGAAATTTTGGTTTCTAAAGCAGACAAAAGGAAGAAAGAAGAAAAAGAAACCCAATTTGGGCATCAGTCGCCGATCAGCGTTATCATCTTAACATGATTGCTTCATACTATCAGCGAATAAACTCAGCGAAAATGGCAGGGTAAGTTAGTGGACCTTGTGTTGAGCCTCGGCAGCATCTAACCGTCTCGTTCTTTGAGCCGCTTCAATTGCTTCTCTCTGGCCCTTAGCCTCTTCCTTCGCCTTCCTCTCCCTCTCCAATTTCAACCTCGCTCTCTCCTTCCTCTCCTTCTGCTCCATCTCTAGCTTCTCTCTCGCTCTTCTTAGCTCAAAATCCATCTCCCCAAATCTATCGAATCAAACTCTCTCAATTTTCGTGAGTCAGGAAAAATTTTGAACGATTGTCTTGGGTTGCTTTACAGGTTGTGCTGTTGAAGTAAAGAGCGAATTTTGATTTGGCAATTGTACATTCGGTTTTTATTGGTTCCGCGTTTTGACGTCGATTGGATCCAACGAGTTCTAGAAGCATCAGGGCCTTCCAGGCCATGATATAGGCTTAGCAAATAAATCACTGAATTTTATAATGATTCTTCTTTAAAATTTAACGATCACAGCGTAAAATATTACGTAGTTTATAAATACATACTCAATGGTACATAATAATATATTGTGTTAAGCATTTTTTTTAGAATATATGTAATATATTATACAAACATGAACGAATAGTATATAATTACATATTGTATTATACAGTATTGTTATCTTTTGTTATATAGTATATAAATATATACATTATAGTATATATTTACATACTGTGTTATGCAGTTTTTGGTTTACAATTTTGTAGTATATATACAAAATTTTATAGTATATTTACTAGTAGTACATTTTAGTATACTATCAGTATATCATATTATATATGTAATATAATTTTACATGTCATCAGTATATCGTAGTATATCTATAGTATTTTATATACTATTAGTATATCATAGTGTATATATATAGTATATTTTTAGGTACCATACCCAAGCCCGGCCAATCCTTATTCCCACACCCAAGCCCATCCCCTCCTTCTTCTTCTTCATCCATCTCGCTCGAAAATTAGAAATAGAGAGAGAAAAAAATGTTTACATAAGAAATGAAGGAAGATTAATATATTTGATTTCAATTGTTGATCAATTCTGTATAAACTTAACTATAGAAGATGAAAAAAAATTCACAAAGTTAACCCAAAAAATCAAAGTC
This sequence comes from Datisca glomerata, assembly GCA_003255025.1. Classification (NCBI taxonomy): domain Eukaryota; kingdom Viridiplantae; phylum Streptophyta; class Magnoliopsida; order Cucurbitales; family Datiscaceae; genus Datisca; species Datisca glomerata. The sequence continues at coordinate 455,571 of QANY01009406.1, forward strand.
AAATTCGAATAAACGGTAAACAATAATGCTCGAATTGTGCAACAATAGAGTCGCCACAGCCGATGAAGAGAGGCAAAAAGCGGTAATATTTTCTAGCTACGGGAAAATTATTAAACAATAATAAAACTTAAAAGAGACAATTAGTTATAATACGGGTAAAAAAGTAAAATACTATAGAGAATCCTAACTAACCTAAAATCCCTCATAAAATCTGATCATATGTGCAAAAGTAAAAATTAAAGGATTTAATATAAAACTTAAACTTAAACTAGCTTAATTACCTAATTTTCTCATTGTTCTTTACAACCCACATTCACTCTTCTTGATGCCTATTCGGGTGTATCAGATCCAAACATATGGGCCCTTAAAAGCCCACCTCACTACACATGGTGGTGGAACGGAAAAGATAAGATGTAGGGAAATTTTACATAACAGACAATATTAAGGAGGTGTTATAAGAAATTGCAGGTCAATCAGATATGTAAATATGATAGATTTAATTAGGTAAATAGTAAGTTTCTTAAATAGTCAATAATTTTAGATAAATATGTTCATCATCTATAAATAACATACTACCTATATTTTCAGGTCAATCAGATATGTAAATATGATAGATTTAATTGATATATCATACAAATAAAGAAATAATAGTTGTCGATGGATTTAAACTGTAATCAAGATCTAAACCGTTACTTTTTTTATATATTTTCAGGAAATCTTTAATTTTCATCTAAACCGCTACTTTTTTAACTACATCAACCAATTAAATACTGAATAAAAAATCTTAAAGGAAATCAAATTAATTCAATAAAAAATCAACAATAAATCAGTGATAATTCAATCAATGAACTAAATTTAAAATTCTAATAAATTAATATATAACGCATGTTATGTATAGTTATCATAGTAATCATAAGTAAATAAGTGATATATTTGAATCAATTGTGACTGATGTTAATGATTTAATTGTATAATTGTAATTTCCATAAATGATAATTAACATACTTAAAGAAAAAATTTAAAAATCAGCAAATCCTGCCTTCGCCTTAAAAAAGGATGCAATATTAACTTTCCTAAAACACATTAATTGACAGCGTATTTTATTTTAAAATCACCCTATCAAAAAATTCACCAAAATAATTAGAAAAGTCAATAAAAATCTAATTATTGTTATGAAAAATGCTACTTAATTAATTATGGTAAATAACAACTATCCTAAAATGTCAATCAATCATCCAAAAACAAAATAAAAGATAAACTCTACAAAATCTCGATCAATGTATCATAGTAAATCATATGCAAATAAGTGATATACTTGACTCTATTGTGGCAGACATAAATGACTCAATTTTTTAGTTACAGCTTCCATATTTACCAAAAATTTTAAAAGCCAAAAAATCCGGCCTGTACTAGCCTAAAAACATAACCAATTTTAACTTCCCTCTACCATATTAATTACTTCATTTTGAAATGATATCTCATTAATGAAATAGTCCCACAAATCAGATGATAGAATCTGTCAAACGAATAGTAAAATCATCAATAAAAAATCAACAACATCTGGTTAATGACGTGATGACAAAAAATCTATTATTTACCTAAAAAAACATGTTATCCCTTAACTTATAGCTTTCAAAACATTTTTATTTGGTGTAATTACTTTAAGATCAAATAAGGATGTTTCAAGAATAACTAAATAAAACTCAACTCTAAATTTGACACAATTATTTTATATTACACAAAAATGACCGTATAAGATAAAATCATAAATTTAAAACAAAAACCACTAAATAGATATATTTCTTCCCCTACTTTTCCTCTACTTCTCAGACTATCTCGCCGACACAACCGCCCCTCAGGCCGCCGCCCGCCTCAAACGGGTAAATTAGTTTGTTTATTATGCGTCAACAGTTTCTTTACTAAGCAAACAAATTGTTATTGATGTAAACACATTGTTACGCAGTAAACAATCTTACTCTATGTAGACAGATCATTTACGATGTCAGAAGAAGATGATTATCAGAAAAGAGAGAGAATGAATGTGAAATAAACTAGAGATAGAATAAAAGACAATGATAAGAGATAAAAAGAGAAAATATGAAATGACTGTGAATGAGAGAGAAAAACCGTGCTGTGACATATAAGAGAGAGAAAGATTGAGGAATATGAAAGATATTCTTTAAAAAAATTAGATATTATTTTTACTTGGGAAACTTAAAATATATTCTTGCATTTAAAATTTAAAGCACCACCATGCATTCATCATGATTTCTCATAATATAATATCATACTATTATAACTTGATAGTATATATAGTATCAATGTAGATACTTATTATGATATAATAAAAATTAAAAATAAAAATAAAAATTTAAAATTTTATTTATATGTGTGATCTCACATGAGATGCGTTGTTAAATTATAATGATGTTAAGCGTTTCATTGTTACATTTTAATATTATTTAGTTATCTCACTCACAATATAATGTAAATACATTTTGATCTATATTATTCACATGTCAGGCGAATGTTAAATAGTTATCTCACTCAACATTATCTTTCTCTCCAAGTACTCTCACAAAGTTGTCCAATGCATCCTTGGCTGCTCTATTATGTGCAATTTCCTTCTTTAGTCCATAAGTAGCCCTTCCTAGTAGTTGATCATCTATGAATACAGAAACTGCCATACTTTCTTTCCATTGATCCACAAATCGTATTTTCATATGTCTCTTTTGACAAACTTCATGCAGTTCTGTCATAGGATGAATCTTTATTGTCTTGGGATTGATTATCGGCTCCAACAAACCCTTAAATACCTGCCAAAAATACACAAACATAACATTATTCTTAAAATGAAAATAGATAGTTAATTAAACATAAAAAATATGGAAACTAACTATATTATAAGGTATTTAAATGATTAATTAACTTAAAGTAATCTCTGTAACGCTACCAACAAAATGATATTTTTTAGATTATATTAAATGTAAAATGCTTAAAAAAAAGATAGTTCATACAAGGAATGGACAAAAGAGAGGAAAAAGAGTATGAATTAATTATAGTGTACCTTCCAGACAGTATCAGTGGATGAATTGCTGTCAATGAAAACAGCCCCTATTGTTGATTCAACAATATCAGCTAGAGCTTTTGGCACATCAATTAGCCCATTTGAATGCAATGGATACTCAGATATCCCTCTTGTAAATTCTTGAATCTGTCAAAACAAGATTACTATATATGAATGTTGTTACTCGGTTAGACCAACTCAATTTTAATAGCTTCCGAAAGATGGAAAAGTAGTCTCCAAAATCATAACGACCAAATTAACAGAAAACACAAACTTTACTGGTCATCGGTCAAGAATTTATTTGACAATCAACTAGCCCCTTAACTTAGCTAACCTAAGGCTATGTTTGGATCTTTTGGAAATTAGTAAGGAGAGGAAAGAAAAATTTGTAGTATTACATTTCTATTCTATTGTTTACAGTTTTTTAGACATGTAGAAGAAAATAACAATGACAATGAATTTCTCTATATTGATATTTTCCCCCTGATTCCACTTACTCTTCCTTAATTTTTCTTTCCTCCCTATTTTGAAAGATCCAAATATAGCTCTCACAGCATACCATATGGTCTTGGGTTAGACTCGTAGTATCTTTTTTTTGTTAGCATCGGGTTTTCAGATCATAGTTCTCCGACTAATCCCGATGTGTACATGTTTTTAACAAAGAGTTTCTTGCAATTGCACCTCGGTTAATTCAGTGGATAAATCTTGAGTCTAATGGCGTAATATCATCAATCTAGTAAAATTTTCGAACTCTCACAAAAAAATGAAAAAATTATATATAAAGGTAACTTACTCTCTCGTCAAGAGTAGGCTTGTTGTGGCGCAAGTACTTATGAATCCCATGTCTGATAGCAACTCGGGCGAGTTTCTCAGTGTCAACATTAGCAGCGCGGAGTCGAGTCAACGAACCAGGAAGCAAATCAGGGTACAAAAGGTAATGCTCTTTGGTGAACAAAAGGTTGAGAACTGCGTCTCCCACGTACTCTAACCGCTCATACGAAAAGCACTTTTCATTGGAGAAAGAAGAGTGTGTAAAAGCCTCTTCTAATAAGCTCTTTTTGTTGAACTTGTATCCTAGGATCTCCTCTACTTCATCAAGACTCGGCAGAGATTTGACTTTCTGAGTTGACTCAGCAGCCTCGACTTGGCCATCTCCATCTTCTACATGAAGGTGAAGCTCTTTCATGTCCTCAACATCGTCCTTGTCTGCATGATTTTCCATGGTGAAGCTCTTTTTGGTGCAACCCCAGTTGAATAATTAATTGATGCAGCGTCTAAATAGAAACAAAATAGGTTGCTGCTTAACACGTAGATTGGAAACTTGAAGTCTGACTTTTTTAAGCTGCTTTTTTCCATCTAAATAAGACAAGCATGCTATTAATGACTTCATCAGCTATTAATAAAAATTAATTCTAAATTGATCGAGTTATTAATATATTTTAATTGGTCAAGAAATGTATCAATTATTTATAAGTTTTTATATTATCATTCATTAAAATGATTTATCAAATAAATCTACGAATGATTGACACATCACTTAATCAATTAAGACTATGGAACTATTGATCAATATATAGATTTCCTCTAAAAAAATGACAAATGAGGTTGGCTCAATTTGATAAAGAAAAAAGGATGATGACCCAATAGTTTAAGTCTTTCACTTATTCATTTATCTATTATACTATTTTATCATAATGTAGCGATTGAGTTTAACTAGATTTCTTATATTCATTTATCTATAGTATGAGGATCAATTTTGAACGATTTTTTGAACGATTTTAGAACTTACAATTTCAATACTATCCTTTATTTTTTTATATAATTAAATGTGATAGATTGACACCAATACTCACACATATATACATGATAAATTAAACCAATTTACTTGATAAGAATTAATAAAAATATTTTTTGCATTAAATTACATAAATAAAATATTTTTCATTTGTAATTAAAGAAAAGGATATATAAAAAAAACAAAGATGATTAAAAGTCAAAGTTAAACAAATTAATTTAAAAAAAAAACAGAATATTTCAATGGTACATGACAAATAGTCAGTTGAAAATTAGTTGAAACGTGACATTATTATTGGGTTCATATATTGAGCAAACGAATTTCTTCAAGTAGTATATTAGTTATAGAAAGTATTTGATGGTCCTTTGCCAAATTTAAATTTTTAATCATACTTTGATTATGTGGAATGATTAATTAGTCATTGACAACATGAAGTAAATGGTTTATTGAGATATTGCATATTGCATGGAAAATGCCTAGTCCAAAGGTGCCTAGCTAGTCCTTTCTGATGTACAACTAATGTTATATTAATTTGACAAAAAAGTTAATATTAAATTAAAATTTCTAAATCAAGAGGGTAGATGTGATGGTAGAGAGAGATAATTAAGATCAATTATACTTAAATTAAATCTATTAGGTTTTGTTAGTTTTCATAAAAGTAAAAATAAAAATGAAAGAGATCTCTGTCTTTTTTTTCCTGAAAGGAAAGATCTGTGTCTTTTCCTTCGCTGGAAAATAATATTGTAGAAGTCAAAGATAATTATTAATGAACTCTCAATTAATGTCAACGGTTAACTTGGAGTCCAAGAAAAGAAATACTTTGTAGAGGAAATTAGATGTGTCTACGAAAAGTAGCTACATTGACATTTATGGTATGAGATTTTATTTAATTTTTCTAATTTCAAAACAAAAAAGACCCAAAACTAAATAAATACGTACAATAATTTTAACTGATTTTGAAAATCGTTATTAAACAAATTCTAAAAAATTCATACTAAAACACTTCTTAATAACATTATCAAACACGTTATTAGATATTAATTTTGTTTTCTCAGGAAAATGTTATTTCTCTTATTTTCATTTTTTTTTTGTTAAAAACTCATTTTTAACTTATGGCTAGAAACCCCTCCTACAATATCAAAAGAAAATGGACAAGTGATTCTTTGCTTGTCTAATTAACCAAATAGCTCAAAATGTTATGATACCAAAATTCAGACACCATCTACTATGATGTTATAATCGCCTAATGAGTCCAGTGTGTAAAGGGGTTTTCTACTCTAAAATAAAAAATATCAAGAGCTGACAAAATAAGCACGAGAATAAGTGATTTGCAATGACTTGTATTCGATGATCTTTCATTTTATAATTTGATCTGTATTTATAGGCTAGTAATACAACTTAATTCCTGAAATAAAACGAGAATAAACGAAATATTTTTTTAGATTGAATTTATCTTCCAAGATTTGCTTTATCTTTTAGGTGAATAATTGAGCATTACTTATCCGTATTAACAACTTTTTGAATTGAATCATTTGGCGTAGTGTGGCGAATCCGACAGTTGTAGTGATTGCTACCAGCTTTACCACGGTGATGATTCCCTCGATTGACTTCTCTTCATTCAGGTGTAATGATTTGATTCCTCGATTTTCAGCACTAGATTCATCGGGACTTGCAATAATAATGACCTCCAAAAGTTAGCAATAATAATAGTTACCTTATGGAATGGCGTGCATTTGATAGTTGCGTAAGCTTTCTCTTATGTCGTTTCATTCTCATGTTCACATCAACGGTCTATTCGGACGCTCTAGTTCACCGTTCTCGCTAAGAGTCTGCTCCAATACTTTGATTTCTATGTTCACTAGGGGTCTGCTCTGACGCTTTGATTTCCATTCTCACTAGGGATCTGCTCTGACGCTTCGATTTCCTTTCTCCCTAAGGGTCTGCTCTGATGCCTTGATTTCCATTCTCGCTAGGGGTCTGCTCTGACGCTTCGATTTTTGTTCTGATGTTTGACTCTCCTCAATTATTTCTTTTGTCGCTTCCCATTTTTGTGCTCAGATTTAATGGTCATTATTTATTTTTTGTCAGAACATGCCATCATTCTTTCTAGCAGTCAACCCCTGAATAGGCGTTAGCAGCGATGGCCCATTTTCATCTACAGATTTTCCTTCAATCGAGCGTCTGTCAGTCATCATTTCATTTCTCTTAATTAATTTTTATAACCTTTCGTGTCCGAAGCGAATATATATTCTTCAATTCCCTTTCATTTTGTTTACTTTCCTCTTTTCTTCTTCATAAGTATTCTGTCTTCTCTACTTCTCTTTTCTTTGTTGTTAGTAATTCCAGTAGCCATGTGGCAGAAGTCGATGGGGCTAAGTCATAGATTCTTAGTCTGACAGTAGGAGCTACGAATGAGGATGAGTCTCTGGCAGTTATTGAGGCAAGCAAAGCCCAAGCTCTAGAACAAAAATAGAAAGAGGTTGGAGAAGAATATCAGGCTCTTTTTTATGAAGCCGAGCAGGTAATCTATAGTGTGGGTTACAGAGACGGCTCAATGAAGGCTCCTCCAAGAAAACCCCTCTACGATGTTCCTGTTGATAAGCAAAGTGAACCCACCACTTTTATCAGCCGGGCTGAGATCAACCCTTCTGGAACCACTGGCGATACTCCCCTCGCACAAGATGTCTTAGCCCCCACTGAGATCTATTCTGAAGTGCAGAATTAGGATACACCTTCCCTTTAGTTTTTTTAAGCAATTTGCAATTGTAATTTTTTATGTACTTCCATCTTATCAATGTAGAAGCCTTTTCAAATTCATTTCTTTTTATCTTCCTTCAAAGCTATATCAATCAGAACTGTTAATCTGGAAACTTTTACCTCATAAACGTGCATATGTATTATTTCTGACTTGAAGTGAAGTAAGAATCTCTGCTCTGAAGTTCTTTCCTTAATTCTGAAGTTCTAATTTTTTTCTTTTCTGAAATGCCAAAGCTCTTGGCGTTCGGGTTTGAGCTTTTCAGTCTGAGTTCAACTTCTGAAACTTTCACGTCATGAACTTCTGAGCTTTCTGGTCTGAGCTCTACTCTACCTTCGGGTTTGGGCTCATCTCTTGAAGCTTTTACTTTCGAACTTTCTGGTTTGAGCTCAGCTTTGCCTTCTAGTATGGGCTCAGCTCTTGAAGCTTTTACTTTTTAACTTTCTGGTTTGAGCTCCGCTCTGCCTTCTGGTCTGGACTTAGCTCTTGAAGCTGTTATGGACTTCTTAGCTTTTCATTTTCCTCCTTTTTTTCCATTTTCTTTCTTTTGTTCTTGCCCTTTGACCATCGCGGCTTGTGTTTCAATTCCTTTTGAGAGTAGGACTTATGAATTACTCATCCCAAGGACTTGCGTCCTTAGTTCATTCTGAGAGTAGGACTTATGAATTGCCCCTCCCAATGACTTGTGACCTTAGTTCCTTCTGAGAGTAGGACTTATGAATTGTCCCTCACAAGAAGTTGTGCCCTTAGTTCCTTTTGAGAGTAGGACTTATGAATTTCCCCTCCTATGGACTTACGCCCTTAGTTCTTTCTGACAGTAGGACTTATGAATTTCCCCTCCCAAGGACTCTCGCCTCTAATTCATTTTGAGAGTAGGACTTATGAATTGCCTCTCCTAAGACATGCCCCATTAGTTCCTTCTGAGAGTAGGACTTACGTATTGCCCATCCCAAGGACTTGCGCCATTAGTTCCTTCTGAGAGTAGAACTTAGGAATTACCCCTCTCAAGGATTTGTGCCCTTAGTTCCTTAATATGCTTTCCTGGAAGAGTTAGAAGCTTGACACCAGAGATTTTTACTATAAAATCATAATTATATATTCACTATAAAATCATAATTATATATTCACTATAAAATCATAATTATACAAAGTACTTCTTTAAATGAGATGCATTCCATGGTTTTTCCAGGTCTGCTGCTTCCTCTATTGTCAAGTAGTAATACCCAGTTCCTCCTACGCCAGTGATTATGTATGGTCCTTCCCAAGCTGGCCAAAACTTTCTTTCTATTTGAAAGACTTTTCTTAGGACTAGATCTCCTTTTTGGAATTTTCGCTTCTTCATTCTTTTCTGAAAATATGATCTCTTTTTCTGATTATAACGCGCTACTCTGATTAGGACAGCTTTTCTTCGCTCCTCCAATTGACACAGGATTCTTCTGAGGAGTTCATCATTATTTTGCTCATTCAACTCTGATCTTACTGTTAAGCTTCCAATTTCGATAGGAATCACTGCTTCTGACCCGAATGATAAGGCGGACGGTGTTTCTTATGCGGCTTCTCTAGGAGTAGTTCTATATGGCCAAAGTACAGCTGGTAGTTCCCCCACCCATTTTGTTTTTGCAGACTCTAGACATTTTCTCATGTTGTCGAGTATAATACGATTTGATCTCTCAGCTTGTCCGTTTTCTTGTGGATAGTATGGAGTAGAGAAGCGATTGGTGATGTTTAGCCCTTCGCAGAAGCCTTTAACAATTTTTCCTGTGAATTGCAGTCCATTATGTGAGACTAGTATCTTGGGCATTCCATATCGGTATATTATGTTTTTCCATAAAAACTGCTTGACTTCTTCTTCCCTGATTTTCGCGAAAGCCTCCACTTCTATCCATTTCGTGAAGTAGTTAGTAGCCACTAGCAAGAAGCGCTTCTGAGCTGGTGCTATGGGGAGCGCACTGATGTCGAGTGCCCACTACATGAAAGCCCATGAGCTTGCTACTGTGTTCAATTCTCCCGAAACCATTCTGGTGACTGGCGCACATCGTTGGCATTTGTCACATTTCTTCACATATTTCTTGGCGTCTCGATGCATTACAGGCTAGTATATCCCTCATTTAAGACTTTATGAGCTAATGGTCTTCCCCTAGTGTGGTTCTCACATACTCCTTAATGGATTTTGGCTAAGACATATGGTGCTTCTTTCACCTTCAAGCATTTCAAGTATAGTCCTGAAAAAGATTTTCTATATAATAATTCATTTATTAATGTGTACCTCGCACTTTGCTGCTGGAATTTTTTCGTCAGGAGTGTTCCCTCAGGGATTACTCCCTTTTTTAGATAGAGGATTAAATCATGCTGTCAGCTAGGTTCCTTTCTGATTTCCACTTCAACAATGTTATTCCATCAAGGTTGAATACTTGGGTCCTCCAAGAATTCCAGAGGTACATTTCTTTTATGCGGGACTCGCAAAGATGATCCCAAATTTGCTAGCGCGTCTGCGTGTTCGTTCTCAGTTCTCGAGATTTTTTGAATCTCATAACTTTTGAATGAGTTCAGCAATTCTTTTGCCCGATGAAAATAACTTATCATTCTCTCGTCTTTAGCTACGTATTCTCCTGTTACCTGTTTGACAATTAATATGGAATCATATTTTCATATTAGTTACCTCATATTCTCAGAGCAAAGATACTCCATCTATTAGCGCTTCGTACTCAGTCTCATTATTCGATGTATTAATTCCAAATGAGATAGAATTCACTAATGTTTGTCTAAATGGGGTTTGCACCACTAATCCAGCTCCTGCTCCCTTATTGTTAGAAGCACCATCAACGTATAGTTTCCAAAATCCGTTCTCCATTTCTTTAGGCTGTTATGGACTAATTATTTCTTCAGTCAAATCTACGACGAAATTTGCTAACATTTTCCCCTTGATTGAAGTTCTAGGCTCACAATTGATCTCATACGGTTTAGTTGTATTGACCATTTTACCGTTCTTCCACTTACCTCTGGGGAGTGCAGTAGACTTTTAACAGGTGTGTCAGTCAACACCTTAATGTTGTGTCCCTGAAAATAAGGTCTAAGCTTCCTTGCAGTAGTTACGATCGCCGATACTAATTTTTTCATCTTTTATATCTTGTTTCTGCTGCCACCAAGCTTTTACTAATGAAGTATTTGGGCTTCTGCTTCTTTTCTTTCTCTCAAATGAGCACGGCACTTACAGTTGTTTCTTAAACTACAACATACATGAAGAGTTGCTCACCAGGCATTGGTTTTGAGAGTAGTGGGGGTGTTGTTAAGTACTCCTTGTTTCTATTGAATGCCTCTTCATACTCTTCATTCCATTTGTGTGTAGAGTTATTTCTCAGTTTATCAAAGAACGGCTTGCATTTATCTGTTGACATGAAAATAAACCTACTGAGTGTCGCGAGTCTCTTAGTCAGTCCTTGAATTTCTTTTTTATTCCTCGGGGACTTAATTTTTATTATAGCCTTCACCTGGTCTGGGTCAACTTCTATCCATCTTTAGGTTATTACATGGCCAAGGAATTTCCCTGCAGTAACGCCGAAAGTACACTTTTCTGGATTCAGCTTCATTGAGTTCTTTCTTAGGACTGAGAAAGCCTCCTCTAGATCTTTGATATGGTTTTCTCATACTTTGCTTTTTACCAACATGTTGTCCACGTACACCTCCATATTTCTTCCAATCTGACTTTGGAATACTTTGTTCACCAATATTTGATATGTAGCTCCTGCATTTATCAGCCCAAAGGGCATTACTTTATAATAATAGATGACATATTCAATAATGAAGGAAGTTTTTTCTTGGTCAGGTTGGAACTGTTTCAACCATTTGCTCAATTCTAGGCACCTGATAATCATCATTTGGACAAGCTTTGTTTAAGTTAGTGAAATCTACATAGATTCTCCATTTGCCATTATTTTTTCATACCATCACCACATTGGCTAGCCACTCCACATTGTCAATTCTCTATTGAATCCTACGTTTAGTAGCTTAACTACTTCTTCCTTTATTACTTTGTTTCGTTCTGGCGTGAAACTCTTTTTCTTCTATTTTACTGCTGGATCCGTGTTCAGCCTGTGGCATATAATCTCTTCTGGAACCCCTAGCATTTCTTGCGCACTCGTGGTAAAAACATCTTTGTTCCTTCGTAGAAAGTCGATCAACATGTCTTTCTCTGCTTGTTCGAGGTAGGTGTTGATGTTTGTCATCTCTTATGTTCCTTCTTCTAAGCACACAAACTCTGTCTGTTCCCCCACCCCGTACCTCGGGCCGTCTGACGTCGTCATTTGATTGCTATTGAGTTGCTTCCTTTAGTTGTCGAAGTTCTGCTTCTTCTGTACACTTTTTCTTTGCAGATTCCAATACAGTCACAGAACAAATGCGTGCTGAAGCCTGGTCTCCTTTGATGGTCTTGATTCCTTCCGGTGAGGGGTACTTTAACACTTGGTAGAAGGTTGTTGTTGGTACAACTTTCATCTTATGCAGCCATGTTCTTCCACAAATGGCATTGTACGGGGACGAAGTATCGAGAATCACAAACTCATTCATATGATTAAAAGGTTCAACTCTTACAGAGAGAGTGAGGATCGCCTCCGAGTATCTGGTAACTCTATTAAAACCTATCAACAGTTGTGAGGTCCCCTCCAGCTTCTGATCTCTCATTGACATTCTTTCTAACGTGGTCTGGTACAATATGTTAAGCGTGCTTCCATCATCTACCAGAACTCTTCTCAAGAGGCAATTACCAACCTGTATCAAAATGACAAGTGCATCGTTATGGTGTATGTCATGTTCGAGATCTAGATCATCAAATTTTAACTGGGGATTCCCGTTTTCAGATGAGTGGTTCTCTATGCACTTCTCCAACATTGGTCTTTTACAGTATTGCTTCCTTTCCTTCCTTATGGTTCCTTCCTGCTCCGTTAGTGCATTGATAGTGCTGATAATGCGATGAGGTTGTTTCTCGTTGTCACACTTTTCATCGCCAAGTCTTCTTTTTTACCTCTTATGTCTGCTCCTCTCTTTTCATGAACCAGCGCAGTTATCCATCTTTTATAAGTTCTTCAATATATTCTTTGAGTGGGAAAAACAATACTTATCCCTGTCTTTGTAACTGAGTTCTTTGGTAAGTGGTATTGGCATTTTTAACCATTGCTTGTCATTAATCTGATTCACTGGGAGGGTCAACGATGTGTAGACCTTGTCCCTTGGATGTACTCTACTCGATTCTTTCCTTTGGTACTCTGTCCTTCCCCGTTTTCCACCATTTTTGTATATTTTGTTTGTCCTATCAGTTCTCTTCCTTTTTTCATTTTTTTGCTTTCAACAGACTCTTCTTTTCTTCTTCCATTATGATATAGGTTTGAGACCTTTGGAAAGTATCTGCCATAGATAAAGGTTATGCTTTGGAAAAGTCTTCGAACAAGGGTGAGTTTGGTCCAAACCCTATTCTAAAAGATAGTTTGGTCATCCGATCATCACAGTTTTTTACCTTCGCCATTTCATCTTTAAATCTATCAGTGTACTCTAATAAGGATTCTTTTTCCTTGATCCTGATCGTGAGAAGGTACTCAGTGTCCTCCATTACTGCTCAATATACGGAGTACTGTTCCAGAAAGATAGAAGACATAACAGTAAAGTTAGTAATCGAATGAACATGGACTGAATGATACCATTTTAAGGCCATTCCGTCCAGACTGGTTGGAACATTCAGCACATTAACTCATCCTCATGCTGATACAGTGCCATTATCTACCTGAAACGACAGAGATGATCGACTGGATATGTCTTCCCTTCGTAACACTTGAACTTTGGAACTACAAATTTCTTGGATACAGGAGCCGCCAGAATTTCTGGACTCAACGGGGTACGGGTGAGAGATTCAAAGTCCCTTTTACCAGTACTCCCCAGGTTCCTCATCTCCAGAATCTTTCGTTCCAGTAAATCTTCTACAGCTTCCTTGATGATAATTTTAGACTAGCACATCTCCTCTACAACCTCCTTTTCTGGGTTCTGAGACTGAATTTGCCCTTCTTCTGGTTGCATGTTCCTGTTGTTTTTGTGGTTTTCTTATCTCGTTTCTCGCCTGTTATTCTTTGAATGGATATCATGTTCTTCATTATTTGTTCTTTAGCTGACCTCAGCACGTGTTCGAGTCATCTCTTGTTGAAGAGCATGGATCTGTTCTTACATAGCTCTCCACGCATCTTGCTGCGTTTTTGCGTTTTGTTCTTCCATCTCTCGCATCCCAATCAAAATTGTCTAGAGTATCTCCGCTGGTGGGATTGGTTGATCTGTTTGGTCATTAGTGTTTCTGGCTTCATTGTCTCCATTATGGACTGCGTTGGATCTAGTTCTAGGCATGTTTAGTGTTTTTCGGTGGGTTTCTCGAGCGTTTTCTCTCGTCTCTCAATGAAAGCACCAAAATATAAAAGACTTATTTCCTCTAAATTAGAAAATATCAAGAATAGACAAAATAAGCACGAGAGTAAGCAATTTTCAATGACTTGTATTTGATGATCTTTCAGTTTACAATTTGGCATGTATTTATAGGCTTGTAATACAACTTAATTCAAGTGAGAATAAGCGAAATATTCTTCGAGATTGAGTTTATCTTTCAGGATTTACTTCATCTTTTAGGTGAATAACTAAGCTCTACTTATCAGTACTAATAAATTTTTAAATTTGAGTCATTTGGCGTAGTATGGTGAATTTGACGGTTATACTGATTGCTACCAGTTTTGCCACGGTGATGATTCCCTCGATTGGCTTCTCTGGCTTTCGTGACTTCCTATGCAACTTTTATACTTAAGATACATTGGTTAGGAAAGTAGTTTCAAATCTACCAACATGAAGAATTCTTCCCATAATGCTTCCATGGCATTTGCTTTAATTATTTTTTTTCTCCACTAATGTGGTCGAACACCGAGAATTATTCCCGTTCATAGTGAACTATGAGTTTTTTTAGAATCGAATTGTTTCGTTCTGTAGTACATAAGATCTATATATCCGTTGCAGAAGGAAAACATTTGGTTCATATTTAATAATACAATAAACAAACGACAAAAAAAAAACTACAAAACAAAGTGGTCACTGTTCAAATTAATGAATAGGATAAAGACTGAAAATTCTTATAGAAATTGCACTACAAGATTTCATTAGATCAATGAAAACAAATGAACTAATTAAGTTATATTTTCTTTAACTTACTGATCATAATTACATTAAAACATACAAGATCACAAAAAAACCATCCCATAATTCTCAACTACATATATTTACTAGCAGATCTCATGTCAAAACCTTTGAAGCTATGTTTGGAACTTGAAAAATGAGAAGCTGTGAAATCAAAGATGAAAAGTGTTGTAACAAGATACGACATAAAAGGAAAATACTAACCATACATGATCGATTTTTTACGTGATTCAACTAATTTGTCTATTTTCACGACAGATCTATTGTCGAACAACATATTACACACTCCATATCTCTCTCACACAAACTCAAAGCCCCAATACATCTAATTCCCTCTTACACCTTTCTGTCGCTATAAAATCCTAAGCCGAATATTATATTTGTAGGCATTCTCATAACCCTAGGTTTCCTAATCACTGATATAACAAAAATAATAATGCACATGAGTTGGTCCCACAACAATCTCCATCTCCAATCCATAGCAAGAACACTCTACATGGCCTCTTTGATTATAGTCTTCACTTGCTTCATATCTAAGCATGTACCATTACAAACATTATCCTTAAATAACACATTCTTCTGGATTGCTCATCGCTCTTCTTGTATGAAAACTTTAACAAATGATCCACCTTGAACAATGTTACTGTTATGGGTGTTTTTTTCAACCATCAATTATGTAAAGACACGTGATACGCTGCATTAGGGGGCCCCGATGAAAGAAAGTTTGTAAGGAGAATAACCAACCTCGACTGGTCAGCCTCAAGGAAGCTCGGGCTGCACACACCCAAGTACGTATAAAAGATCAAAGTTCACGAGGAGAGCTTTGTTAACCCCGAGCACAAGGCCACCATTGCCCGCTGAAATTAGCACTCAACAAGTCCAATCACCATGACAGGATGTTAGGATAGCCTCTGTCTGATCATTTCGATAGCTATTATAGAATGTTTTATGTCAAGGTCGCCTCCCTTCTGTCCAATCGAAGATAGGCATCATATCTTGTGAGGCTTCCCCAGCACGTCTCTAAGAGGCTTCTTTGACACGTTTCCTCTCATCGAAAACCCAAGTATAAATACATCTACCAAAAAATGGAAGAGGTAGGCCTACTCTCACCTAAGGAATTTATGGTGGAATATCAACTGAATACTGACTTAAACATCAGAAGCCCTTAAGAAAGGCAACCCCCATTTTCTCGAGGTTCCTCGCTCTTTGGGTTCGTTGTTTGTGTTTTGCAGACATTAAGGATACGAGAAGCTCAATCCGGAGGGAAGACTATAGGAAGAATGCAGCTGAAGTTTTCGGTCAAAACAGTTGGCTCTGTCTATGGGGAACAACTGCAAAGTCATTCCTGTTAAAAGTACTTGAAACCATTTTTCTCCCTCAATGAGAGAACAGTCTTAGTATTCTACGCCGATGAAGTTCATGATGAAAGGAAGGACCCACCTTTCCCCTTACCAGAAGAGGCACTTTCTGTCACTATAATAATTACATGGCAAAGGAAGGACACGATAGGTATAGCTTCCAAGGTAACCAGGAGGGGGAGGAAATGCGTGTCAATCACCATTCAAAACATAACGGTCTCTTTCATGAAGATGATACCCCCATTGACTTAAGGCTCACCAGTGGGGTCACCACGCGATGTCAAAATCCCAGGGGAAGGCTATCGGGGAAAGGGTAAGGCGACGTTCCATCTCAAAGGAACTACTACCCTTTGAGGAATCTGAGATCAAGACAAAGCCAGGATTTGAAGGGCCAAATCCCCCTTTAAGAGGATCAAGTTGGTGTCACCCTAGAAGGATGCATGAGGAGAATAGAGGACGAAGGCCCTCCATGAACCCTCTAGAAGCAATATAAGCGGCTGCGAATGAGGGTAGAAAGTGCCAGCAAACTACCCTCCACCTGAATTCTCTGGTATAACTTTGGCCACCAAGAACTCTGCAACGCTTTCACATAAGTGAAAGCCGCACAGCATAGATAAATGGGTCTGGGGATATTCCCTGTTGAAATACAGAGGCATGCATCATCTCTCCATTGTGGTTGAAGCGCATGTCTGGGTCATCCAACTCTTAGCTCCGAGCTCTACGCCCCACCTCAGAATAAATGGAACGACGATAGCACCCCCTATATTGGTATATGGGCTCACAAGTCAACCTAATTCAACGCTGATTAAGAAATGGGGATGGTTAAGACTTTTTACACCGGCCTCCAAGGGGACCGAGCTCTTTACACTGGGTGCACGCCGACCTAGCCCCCCTGACACCTCCAAACAAAATGAATGAGCCAACACGGAGGAAGGACCCTGTGAGTAGTCAACTGCCCGGTAGACGGTCTAAAGAAGAACTTAGAGGACCACGGTGGTCAATCTTTCTTCTGTGATAACAAATGGAGAGGAAGGATCAAGACAAACCCATACCTCTCCACAAGTAGAATGTTGAGCTCGGGAGGTCCTTCCATTGATGCAAAGAGGCATCTCAGGAGAAATAATGTACTAGGCCCAACAAGGGATGGAATGACATCTCAGGAAATGAGGAGCCTGACCTCCTTTGGAGGCATTCTACAATATACACTCGCTAGAACACAGAGTTGATTGGGATTCTGAGATGCTCCCATTGCAATGGAAGCATAAGACCAGAAAGTATAAATTTAATAAATGCACACAAGCTGCATAGGATTTATTTTGGGAACGTTTCTCCACTAACCCTCAGTCAAGGCAAAGGAAATAGGTTTCTTCATTAAGCTGTCAACGCCAAGGTGTAACAGGTGACAAGGCTATGTACTCAGCAACATTGATCAAATAAAGGGAAGTGAGCAACTCTTGTACAACGTACAATGGAGAAATAAAAAGTGATGACTAGTGAGATGCTCTAGCCCATCAGTCAGGATTAAACAAAAAGTGAGGATCGGTGAGGTGCTCTAACCCACCACTTAGGATTAAACAAAAAGTTATGACTCGTGAGGTGCTCTAGCTCACCACTCGGGATTAAATAAAATAGATGTCTACCGAGCATTCATACTCACAGAAGGGATTCAAGGGTCTACCCAGAGCAGGCACGCCTTGTTAGAGATCAAGGCAAAAGTGGTGTCTCCCTTAGCACCACAACTCGTTAGACGAGATTTAAGGGTCTAGCCAGGGCAGGCACGCCTAGTTAGACATCAAGGAAAAATGTATGCCGAGCATTCATGCTGACATATGGGATTCAAGGGTCTGAACAGAGCAGGCACACTTGGCTATATATCAAGGTAAAAAGTAATGTTTGCCGAGCACTCATGCTCGCAGACGAGATTCAAGGGTCTAGCTAGAGCAGGAACGCCTGGCTAGACATCAGGAAAAGATGTTTATCAAGCACTCATGCTCACGAATGAGATCAAGGGTCTAGCCAGAGCAGGCATGTCTGACTAGATAACAAGGAAAGTAATGACCACCAAGCATTCATGCCTGTCTGACAAGGTTAAGGGAAAGCCTTAGTCAAGGTGATCTCGATGCTAGGGACAAGGATATCTATCGAGCATTGTAGGTTGAAAGACAAAGATAAGACCTTCTGATAATAACTTCAGCTTGAGGATTTACCCAGAACAAGAACGCTTGAATAGGTGATAAAAGGAAGGTACTTTGGCCATGTACCAAAACCAAAGGAATTCAACTTATTTTCTAGATCGTCAAACCAGAAAAAAGCTCAACTAGGAGAATGTGTGCTTGATTGAATGTCAAGGTACACCCCCAATGAGGGGAAGGTTCACATGACCAGATCTCCCAGACGAGAAACATGGAAGGATTCGTTAAGGTTATGGCATGTATGTAAGACCCTTGACCTATAAAGGGGGCAATCCGTTGGACAAGATCAAGTCCAACAAAAAAGACCAAGGCCATTTAAAGCCCATTCCAGATTAGGATCAGTAAAAGTTAGTAGGGATACAACGCTCGGCGTAACAGCCAGATCGACTACGCAGTTCATGAAAAAATCTCATCCCGACCAAGTTAAAGTTCGACTGAGGAAAAAGAAACTCTACATGATTAAGGAAAGTTCTCGATAGGAAAAGGGAAAAACAGAGATAAATAAAGGAGCCAGAAATAAATGAAGTTTATTTTCATTAATAAACAGAGGAGTGCAAGTACACGTAAAAGTACAAAAATCGCATCGGTTAAGGGGGCGAGCCCCTCCTAGGCTAACTTAAAGGGTGGAAGGCCTCCCATATTTGGACGGTGGTCGTAGGATCTCCACAGCTTCCTTGAACTCTTCTAAGGTCTTGAGGACTTCAGTTGTTATGCTCTTGGGGCCTTAATCTCTTCCCTATAAGGGAAGAAATAAAGGAGACACACATACTCGGGTCTGAATCGATCTTGTCCTCGTTCTACTCCTGATACATCAACTCACTCCAATCGGTCGGTGCACTAAGTTGATGAAAGATTGAAAGGAAAGGAGGCACAAAGGAGGGAGATAGGTTGTGCCCGGTAAATGTGCTTTATTACGAAGCAAAGGACAAGACTATCAGTCGAATTACATGCCCTTGTTAATGGTAAAGTCCCTACCAGTAGGAGCGAGTATCCAAAATAGACAAAAAGTTCTCCGAACAGGTTATCGACGTTAGGAAAATCACTGCGAATGGAACATCGATGACTTCAAGGCACAGCGTTTAAGAGACGATGGAAAGGGAACCGACAGTCATACGAAAGGAAGGGGGTAGTCGAGGTTATCAGGATCGCGATCCTACCATAGAATCGATGGAAGGGTGTAGGATCGTGGATCATAGGATCAGATCGAGGATCATAAGATCCTACCAATTTTTAGTAATTTTTTTATTCATGCCAATAACACTTTAATACATTGAAAAAAATGATTATATAACATCAAGTCATCTACATATTAAATAAAAATAACATCAAGTCATCTAAAATAACATAATATTAAGTAGAATTCTCATACTTTTAAGTTTTCAAGAAAGAAATGTAACATAAACAAGTTCAAGATAAAACTAACATCAAGTCATCTAAAATAACATAATATTAAGTGGAGTTCTCATGGAAACAAATATGTGATCCCCTATATGAAAGGTTTCAAACTATAAAAGATAAATGAATACATATGTAAAGATAATTATTAATTAAATATGTTAAGATCATTATTATAATACATTAGGTTTAAAAATGTTTGATTTATAAGTTAAAATTTAATAATTTCACAACAATAAATAATTAATGTCTAAATATAATAAAATAGTGGCGGCGAAATCCTTTCTAATTTTGATAGTGTAAGTCATAAAATAAATAATTTGAAATGTCATAAAAATAGTCAAATATTTAATTAAATATAAAAGATGTTCATAGTTGGTTTAGTGGTTAAATAGTCATTATTATAAAGGATAAATAAATAAATATGTAAAAATGATTATTGATTAAATATGTTAAGATCATTATTATAAATTTATAATACGTTAGGTTTAGGAGTATTATAAGTTAACATTTAATAAGTTTGTAAAAATAGTAAAATTAATGTCTAAATATAATAAAATAGTGGTGACGGAGCTCATTCTAATTTTGATAACTTTAAGAGGTGCACGTCTAATTTTGATGACTTTAAGAGGTGTAAATAAATTAAAATGTCATAAAAATATTCAAATCTTTAATCAAATATTAAATATGTTCATTTTTATTATACAAGCTTAGTTGGTTGAGTGATTCAATAGTCATGTGTGAACCCTTGGGACAAGGAATGGTTCAAATCCCACCAACAATACCTTTTTTTAATAACAATGAAAAAATAACCTACTTTACTTAAGCACCAAAATCGGTGTCGGATCACGATCTCATGCGATCCCACGATCTGGATCGCGATCCTGGACCGATCCTACCAAAAAATGATCATCTACACAATTCGGATCGCTGACCCCTTATAAGATCGTACGAGTACGATCCGGATCGCGATCCTGACAACTTTGGGGGTAGTGGATGAGAACCCTTAAAACAGAAGAAGTGTCTAGAGGGGGAAGGACTACTATTCTCCCAAAGGAGTCAGGAGGAGAGATGAAGATGAACATAAATTTCAACATTGTCAAGAAGGCAAGGATGAGGGAAATGAGAAGGAGAACCGCCCATTTATAAGCCTCGAAGGGGGAAACCGCTCATTAAATGAGCATTAAAAGGGGCCCTGATGGTGACCGTTAAGGCGACCCTACAATTAATGAGTGGCCATTTCACAGACCGATGAGAATATTCTGAAAGATTAAACGGCTGAATGAAACAACGTGACTTATCGAGAAGTCAGGACTAACAGAATAATGACCCCACCCTCCTCTACGCGCACCCACGCGCCATTATTGTCACCACTCCCGAAATGACGATAGCATTAAATCACGGAAAGAATAAAATGACGCATGCACAATCGCGACAAAGGTCAGAGAGATAATTAATTCCTTTTAGTGCAGTCTCCTTAACGAATAAAACTTAAGGTACAATAGTGGGATGCCCAAGGCAGGTGAAGCCTTGCTGAGATGATGGAGTCTCCTCAACTGTGGGAAACTGTTACGGGTGTTTTCCTAATCAGCAATGATGCAACGACACGTGTTACGCCGTATTAGAGGGCCCAATGAAAGAAAGTTTCTAAGGAGAAAGACCAACCTCGACTGGTCAACCTCAAGGAAGCTTGGGTTACACAGACCCGAGCACGTATAAAAGATCAAAGTTCACGAGGAGAGCTCCGTTAACCCCGAGCACAAGACCATCATTATCCGCCAAAAGTAGCATTCAACATGTCCAATCTCCATGATAGGATGTCAAGATAGCCTTCATCTGATCATTTTGACAGTTAATGCAAAACGCTTTATGTCAATGTCACCTCCATTTTATCCAATCGAAAACATGCATCATGTCTTGTGAGGCTTCTTCGACATGTTTCCTCCGACCAAAAACCCAGGAAATAATACATCTGCCAATAGACGGAATAGGTATGCCTACTCTCTCCTAAGGAATTTATGTCGAAATATCGATTGAATACTGACTTAGGCATCGGAAACCCTTAGGTAAGGCAACCCCCCTTTTTCTCGAGGTTCCTTGCTCTTTGGGTTCTTAGTTTATATTTTACAGATATTGAAGATACGAGGAGCTCAATTCGGAGGGAAGACTATCCGAAGAATGCAACTGAGGTTTTCGGTCGAAACAGTTCCCATCCAACTTATACAAGTTCTTAAAACTTTTGTACCATTTCATTATCACCAACGCACTTCTGGTTACATTCATAGATCTATCTTTTGCCAAATATTCATACACAATGAGTCAAGTGAGTTGACTTAAACTCTTCAATTCTATAATAAAACATAACTGAAATTCATTAATTTTATAATCAAATCAAACTAAATCATCAATTTTATAATGTGAATAACCAAGCTATAGTAATTAATTTTACAATAGAACTAAATTGAATTATCTATTTTGTAATCGAATAATCATACAACCAAACTAACTAAATCATCAATTTTATAATCGATTAACCAAACTAAAATTCATCAATTTGAAGTTATTTATAATGAAAATTATTGTCCAGCCTGTCAATTTAGAAAGCGTATAATTTAATTGAACTATTGATCTCCATGGTCATAGTTCGGTGAAGAGAAAGAAGTGAATGTGAAATTCAAATTGTTGGCTGAATAGAAAAAATAGGTAATAGTCTTTTCGTTTCAAAAAAAAAAAAATTGAGTACCCATATCTTAAAGGATATTATACACACCCACCCATTTAATTTAGCATGAGTATGGGTAGTGAGCATTTAACATGAGTATTTAGTGGGTATACTCATGAGCTAAATATCCACCAATTGACATCTCTAGTCAAGTCTTCTTAAAGAAATCAAATTCATTTTCAGCTCTGACACATGACTCACATCACCAAACGTCTTTATTGTTTCATCAAACATTCTCACTTTCATTGTTCTTTTTTCTTCAATCTTATATTCCTTATCGTCAGCCAACATGACAGTTCTTTCATTACAAGTCTCAAACGTGTCAAACCAATCTCTTTCAACATGTGTGAAAAGGAGCATGCAGAATCTAAAATCCATGAATCTTCAATAGAATCATTGCCTTGAGTTACAAAGGACCTTATTGTTACCCTCAACTCATTATTTTCGACCACAGTTATAGTATTTATAAGACTGTCAATAGAACTCTTCTTGAACTCTTGTAAGTCTGCTACCATCTTCATGCACTGATATTGGAAATGTCTCTTTCCATGACACTAATAACACTCAACACTACTCATATTTCTTGGACTTGAAGTTGATCTTAGTGTCTCTTTGAAAGGTATTGTGACATACTCCTTCCTTGACTCGAATCAGATTTCACTGTCAATGCTTTATTTTCAATTTTGACCATTGTTTGGTTGAACTTTTAGGTCTTTGAAAATAAGCAGTTACTTCCTCCACCTTGAGAGTCTCCTTCCCAACCAATAACATGGTCACTATATTATCAAATGAGGGTGGAAGCAAGATCGACAACAAAAATACTTGATCTTCTTCATCAATCTTAACATCAATACTAGCAGCTAGGTAGTCAATTTATTAAAATTATCCAAATGATCTTTGATTGCAATACCTTTGGCTATAAGTAGTTGATATAACTCTTTCTTCAAATCCATTCGGTTTGTGAGCGATTTGACATACATATCATCTCTAACTTTTTCCATAAAGTTTTGATGAAGCTTCATTCAATATATTATATTTTATTTTAGGCATAGCCTAATAATACTTACAGCTTCACGTCAAGTCATTCTCAATCTTTCCCATTAACACCCTAAACAATCTCTTCTCCGCAAGGATATTTTTTACCGTACTTTATCATAAGCTACGATTATTTTCCCACTAAATAACTCCACCTCAAACTTGGTTCTCCCCATATTTTGCATCTTCGCCAAGCCTTAAATCTAACAAAATTCAATTATCCAAACCAAACTCACTTCCAATCACCGTGAGAAGAAAAAAAAACAGTAAATCAGGACTTAATATTCCGAACCGGATGAAGAAAACAAGCCTACTAAACTAATCTTCTCCAGGTAAGTTCACGAACATGTAGTCATCTTTACTATTTTTTTTATTGATCCAAATACCTTCCATACACGTTAACTCAAACCAAATTGAAAAGAAAGAAATCAACAAACTGACCAACTACAAATTCACATGCGTCCAGGATATCTTCAACATGCGACGGCTCGGCTCAGTATATTTGAATGTTATCATAAAACTTTGCTATGATAGTAATTGTTATAATAAGATATGACAGAAGAAAAATACTAATCAAACACAATCAAATTTTTATTTTTACGTGATTTGGTCAATTTTCCTACCTCCACGATAAATTCAGTATCAAAGAACAGACTACACACTCCAACATCTCTCTCACACAAAGACAAAGCCCCAGTACATCCAATGTCCTCTAAGATCTTTCTATCACTCTAAAATCCTAAGGCAAACATTATATTTATAGTCACTCTCATAATCCTAGTTTTTCTAGTCACTCTCATAACCTTAGTTTTTGTAGTCACTGATATTACAAAACTAGCCATCTACATGGATTGGTCTCACAACAAAAAGTAAGAGGATTTAAAGGAAGATTAAAGGAAACTATTACTATAGTAAAAGACAATTCATATACCCCAATGTTTTTTTCCATATGCCAAATGCAATCCTTGACATTTTACATTCTTTTACCTACTAATTTCCAAGATCCAAACAGAGCTTTAGTTTCTATCTTCCTGTCATCAAATTGAGAAGTGCCTGGTTTTCATAGTAAGACCCGGCATCCCAATCCTCACCTGAGGTCGAAAGTGTCATAAGCGCAACCACAATCGATCTCATGCTTGGACGTAGTAGTGGATTCTCGTGTGTACACGCTTTTGCAAGCTGGGCCATCTGCGATTGAAGTCACCGCAAAATTCATTCATTCATTGAAGAAACTCCATAATACATAGTAGGGAAAGTTCTTCTATACCTTATGTAGTTTTCTTAAAGGACACGAATAATTGTCTACTTAAAAAATGACAAATCAATCTACTGTGATAAATGTGTCAGTTTAGGTGTGAAAATACACTATTATCCCCTATAACCAGCTCGACATAACTGTTTCTTTAACCCGAAACATAAACCAACTTGGGTTTTTTTGGGTTTAAGTATTAAAAAAAATTAATTTCAACATTTTCATAATTAAGAAAAGACAAAGGGTAATTTTTAGTATTATATGTTATTTGATCATCATTTGTTTGAAATTCAATGATTTTAGACCTTTTTTACCACCAAAACCTAACATGAATGAATAATGTCTGAGTTAGTTTTTAGACAAGACAGGTGTCCTTGCTTTTTAAATAAATTACAGGTGGTGTCAGACGAAATTTCTAGCGCAGAAAAATTATTCACCTTATGGACTGAATCAATCGAGTAGTCATCTCCTAGTCGGGGGTCAACTAGTTTTCGGAGATTTTCTTTAGGGTCAGACTCATTAAGAACTTCCTCAAACTGCAAATTACAAAACACCACGATAAGAGTTTAACATAAAAGCTAATTTGTTCGTTTTTGCTCCAAAAAAGAAATCAAGATAAGGAAGCACTAACCAGACCAACGAGTCCCTTTGATTCATTAATAGAACAAGCTACATTTGTTTTGACTACAGCTTGCTTGGCTGAAATAAGTTCAAAAAGAACAACCCCAAAAGCATACACATCTATTTTTGGAGAAACATCTCCATATTGGGCATACCTGCAAGCATAGCATAGCCACTTTCAAATCCATCTCTTTGTTAACTATTGAACAAACGAAGAAGAAACAATCTGAAGCAGTCATCTTACTCTGGCGGCATGTATCCAAATGTACCCACAAGACGCGTCGGAAGCGAATTGTTTCCAAATTCAGTCAATTTAGTTAACCCAAAGTCTGCAACCTTCAAGAGAAATATGAGTAGAACGTCAGCGGCTCGATTGTTTCGTAACGACAAGGAATGGTAGTAATGCTACCTTTCCGTGAAAGTTCTCGTCGATTAATATATTTGCTGACTTAATATCGCGATGAATATAAACAGGAACAGTATGTTCATGGATATACTCAAGTCCTCTAGCCGAATCAAGGGCAATATGAACTCTAGTAGACCATGGGAGAGGATTCTTCTCTGCAATCACACATAGTTATTTCAGTTCTTTCAAAGGTTAACTTGCTGCATTTATTACTCCTCCTGCCAATATAATCTCACCTGAGCCACGTAGATGTTGGGTTAGGTTTCCATTCTCAATGTATTCATAGACTACGAAAAGGCTATTCTCAATACAATATCCTATCAGCCGCACCTGCACCGATCATTTGTGTATATACAGAGTTATAGGTGAAAAAAAAAGAGAGAAAATTCCCTTCATAATCAGGAAACCTATGGATAGTGATCCACTCATCAAACGAAATGCTCCTTTCGTTTTCTATCTATACTTACCTTCAACCATTTCTAATTGTGGAACAGAACCTCATTCAATTGTGGGCGAAAAATCTTTCTGGATACTAAGATGGATGAACATTCATCTAAAAGCTTTCAATCACACGAGATATAATCGACGGACTTTAGCCAACAGTTTTATAGGATAATGAAAAGGAAATGCCTGACAATTTCCATTTTAACTGATATTCAAAAGGCAGAGTCATATCTACATGTTTTTGTTGGTTATATTTACATGTTGACGAGAAAGAAAACATGTTACCAGGTTCAAGTGGTTGACATGTGTTAGAACCTTCAATTCTGCAAGAAACTCTTTTGATGCTTCCATATCCATCTTCTTTATTGCTGCTTTCTGCACAATTTTTTTTTGTTTGGGAGGTGGGGGAGTTGGACAGAGTTCTTATTAAAGGAATTGTATAAACTGATAGACAATAGAATCCAAAATGTAAGAGTTGGGTAAGGTAGAATGGAAGGAGGAAAGAAAATGAGGGAAAAATCCTTTCTTCCCTCTTTTTAACCATAACGCAGAGCTAATTACATGAGAAGATGCAGCTTTCAAACAAGAACTAAAGAAAATAAGTCGTTCTTATATATGATGAATGAAGATTTGCAAAAACAAACCTCGCCTCTCAGCTCTGCAAAGTAAACAGCTCCAAAACCACCTTCACCAATCTTATTACTTAAACTGAAGTTATTAGTGGCTTTGGCAAGTTCCTCGTATGAGAACTCCACTGATTTGTCAATTGTAATGCCTGTAGGAGCAGCCCCTCCAGCATGACCAATTGACTCTGCAGCTTTATTGAATAAATTCTTCTTAGGTGTTAACTCAAAGAGGATACCAAACCATATGTCATGTAAAACATCAGCAATTCGAATTTAGTTCATCAAATGTATTGTTAATCGCAGTAAATGAAGATAATAAAATAGCAAAGAAAGTACCTCGTCCATCTTGAGAAGAAAGATCTTGGGATACGTTGAGCAATTTCGCCGCCTGAGTTTTCTTCCTTCTGTTAAATTGAACATACATGCAACCTGCTGCTAATAGCATCCCAGCTACTGCTGCTACTGATATGCCCGCAATAGCTCCGCCTGATAGTCCTGCTTTTATATAAATGCAAACTATAAGCTTAAAATAGCTTCGAGTTTCTACTTAACTATCTCACGTGTCTATGAAGCTGAAGATAATCATCACAAAAACCAACTTTGTAGAAGGCCACACCACCTTGACTGCAATGAAGAAAAGAGATAAAAGTCATCAAGAAATTTATGAAGACTCCAAGAACAAATTAGAAAGCAATTTAGTAACACGTGACGAAGAAACTCAATGAGTATCTACCTTAGCTTCAGAGGTGGATATGTACCATTTTGATCTGTAAAAAAAAAATAGGTTACATAAGCAATTGAAATGAAATTAAGAACAGACAAACACAACAGTCAACATGTTTCTTCGTTGGGTTATGAACAACTAAGGTGTTCAAGTCAACAATTACCCCAAGGATTCTACTTAACAAGCTATCTTCCTTGAACTTACACTAAATTCTATGAACAGATAAGCAATTTCCATCTCACAACCCACCAAGTTAATTCAATAACCAGCATGAAGAAATGACCATTTCGCTCATTCAAACTAAAACACCAAAAGAAATACTTGTTTGTCACCAAAGACAAGGGATTTCACCTCTGCCAGGAATAAAAACCAATCCACCGGCACTAAAATTCACGCCAGGATTATACGCCTGCAGCAAAGCCGCGCTAAGATTCGTCTCCACAGATAATATATCCAAATTGTCCTCCACACGAAGCGGGTACGTGATAAACAGCCCGTAGTCCTTCGAAACCGCCGAATTTCCACAGGAGCAGTTCACCACCACATTCAAAGTGGCATTATTATCAGGAGGTTTAATAGGATCGTAGCTATTGAACCTCTGCAACATCTCGGATGTCGTCAAGCCCGAGTAGTAAGTACCTGCAATTTTTTCGTACGAGTCTCCGCTCTGAAGATGATACTGAAATGTATGACCTAGAAACTCATCGTTGATACAGTCACATGAGAATGGAATATTGATCCTTCTGCCGACTTGCAAACTGTCTACGCTGCGCAGAGTATCTTTGTTGTATTCAAGAATAGGGTCATGTGAGGGTAGATTTAACATTTTGGAAATGAATGTAATATTCGAGTTCGGCCAAGCATTGTAAGAACCTAAAGCTAAGCATCCTCTTTTACACCTGGATTCAGCTCTGAACAACACTGAGATTAAGACCAACAACAACAACAACCCAGTTTGAGGTTTCATTTGATCAAGAAGATGATCAAGAACCTTAGTCGACTAAAATGGAGGAGACCCAGAATGAATATTGAGAGTCTAGCTCTGGTAGCAGAAATGGAGGTTTCGAAGGTAATAGGTGGAGTTTTCTGTAGGGCCATTGACCCGAATTCTTCATTTGTTTTTGCGTATAAACCGTTGGAGATTAGCTGGTGGGAGGCGAATGCCATGTAATATTTGTTTATTTCTTTCCTCGTCTCTGTCTGCGTTTTTTCTACTGAAGGAGAAGACGGAATCTTTGTTGGAGATCGGTCTGCAACCAAACAGAAAGAATTTGGAAATTAATTAATGGGAAATGATTATTAATTACCAATTAATTATCAGTTTCTTAAATCACTGAATTTTCATTCTTTCGGCTTGAAATGTTCGAAGCAGTGAATCGTGAAGATCCAATGTAAATTGACAAGTGAGATCGTATCGACATTCCGTAATCGACAAATTGATATTAATAATTTCTTCTGTCTAAATAAATCGTGATGCCTACATTTGTTGGAAAATCTGAGTTCCTCTGCTCTTCATCATGCTTACAACCACTATTTAATGCTCTGTTTCAACCATCTCATGCCTAACACCAAAAGGCAAATTTGGAAAGACGCTGTTTCCCCCCCTCATATCTAAATTCTTTTTTTTTCTTTAACTCTCATATGACATCGATTGATGAGCATTGGATTTAAAAAGAGAATCTAATTTAATTTGATATTATAGAGTATAGAACTTATTCTCTATTCCTTCAAGGATATCGAGTTGGGTTGCTTTCCCTTTCTTCCTCGTATGGAGTAGAAAATGTTACGTGAAATCTTCTTAATGATATCATATATTATGACTTGAATCTATAGTCAATATTATTTACAATAGGAGCAACTAATAGTTGAATCTCATTTTTTTTTTCATTTTTTTCACTTTCGTATTAGTGATAATGGTATAAAAGAAGGAATGTTCAATTTCAAGTTGTTCAAGAATAGTAGGCGTCGAGTTTCTCGACCTTTTACCTTAGAATTAGTCAGTTCTATTTTTCTATGGGAGACAAATAAAGGGATGTAACTCAGCGGTAGAGTATCACTTTGACGTAGTAGAAGTTATCAGTTCAAACTTAATTATTCATAAATTCAATGTGAGTTTTTCTATTTTACTTGTTGGGTTGGACATCTAGATTCAGAATTGGCTTATTCGATTAGTGAATATCAGGGTTTACTAAAATCTTGAATTTATATTAAGCATGAATCCATGGTAGGAGTATACGTTGGGCAGTTTGATTTAATTTTGAATGATTATTTACCAAACCAATATAACTACATTTACAACCTGATTCGCTAATTGTTGGTCTGGTTTAGGTTGGCTACTTCCCTTATACTTCAAGCTAATACTGAAAGATAATTTCATTATCAATTTTATAATATAACTATTTTCTATAGTAAACAATCAATGATTTACCGTGAAAATAAGAAATTACAGACGCAGTGGAGTAAGATTGTGTATGAGTGGTGAGGTAATTTAGTTATTCCTAGAAATTCAGTTACCACTTGCATTGGGTGTGTTATTTATTTACTATCAATAATCTCTCTGGTTCAACTGATTGGTCCCCTCCAATTCTAATGAACAAGATGAGCTCTTGTTTAATATGAATTGTTGGTTCAGATTTTAAAGATTCGTATTTATTTTTAAAAGAAAAGAGAAAAAATATCATATAAATAAGTCAGTCTTTGTTTTCAACACATAGAGATCTGAGTCAGCAACTCATATATGTTAAAATTAATATCTCTTGTTAGATCATCCAACGAGAGCAATCCAAATCCATCAGCAACCAACCATCTATCTCTTTTTATTCTAAACTTAATTTAGAGGAGGAGTTTTTGTTGATTCCACTAGAATACCACAAGAAATAAAACTGACTTCGGTGCCGGAGGTTCGTCTTTAACACCACTCTTGATGTCATTTACGAACATGCAACAAATCATGTGAAGTGTGTTGTTTTTTACTACTTGAGTAAAAAAGATATTCTTTGACTAATAGCTACATAAACACATATTATATCTTTCCTTTCTTGATTGAAAATCGTATTTGTAGCTACTGCTGCTTTACCGATCTATAAGAGAAGGGATATATAACTTAGTGATTGAGTGTCACCTTGTTGTGGTGGAAGTCATCAATTCGAGCTTGATAATCCCTAAACACTATGTGAGTTTTTCTATTTCTACTCGATCCCCCTGTCGTGACTGAATGAGATTGGATTAGATGCTCGTGAGATTGACATGAGGGGGTAGGGATGGGTATATTTTTTGGGAGTGATCGAACTTCAGGCGAATATGAAGTACATGGATACAAGTTATGTCTTGGAATGAAAGACAATGTCAAAAAACTTATAGCTTTTTGTCTTTGTTTTTCATGTACCAAGGAATGACGAATCAATCACGACAAGTATTGTGAAGATTTTCACTCCCAATTACATTTCATTCATTAAACCAAACATCATATTCGATCACATTTAGCAACTATAACAAAAATAGATACCATGAGCATATCATATGTGTTGATGCTGAAATTTGAATAGTACATGTGCCCTAGATGGTGAGTTGTAAAAATCTCACACCACAGATGAAAGAACCCAAAGAACGTGTCAGATGCATAGATTGACGGAGATGTTGTAAGACTAACTAAGCTTACCTTTGGCTTTGGTGGGGGGCGTATTTATACCTGAGGCTTACCCTTGGCGTGGCTTGTTGGAGAAGTGATGTGAGGTGTCACATCACCACTTTGAGAGCGTAAAGGGCGGAATTTAATGTTCTTGTTATCCGAGCTGGCGTAAACAGGCGACATTTAATGTTGATGTACCCCAAGTTGATGTAAAGGATGACTGAGATGACTTGAGTCTGACATGGACGACGATGATTGGACAAGAGGATTGTGGGTCCAATTACGGGGGAGTATGTGGAAAATCTACTTTTGGCTGATAATTATTAGAGTGACATGAGGGCACAACCTCCCAAGCTACCTAGACTTCAGGATCCCGTCCCGTTGATTCCCAAGCTCTTGGTCTCGTGTAGCTCGTGTTGCGGTGTTCTTCATTGTAACTCTTGGTCTACCTTCATAAACTCCAAGTCTAGTAAGGAGGACCAGACCTCGCGTCCTGTCCTAGAAGAATATGAGAACTATATCCAACTCGAGCTTGTTGAGAGACCTTTAGAAAGACCCTCAATGGTCTTGCTATTTAGGGAGATGGACACATATCACTGTCATACTGAGGTTTGGGAAATTCCCATAAGACTATGAAATTTCATATCGTCTTTTATTTTTATAAGAATTGGTCTAGAAAGTTTGATTATTTGTACTATTTACTTTTACTTAAGATCACTAGGGGAGTTCACGGTTCAACTCGGTCAGTTTTTTAGCCTAAAACCGAACCGAATCAAAACTTTCGATTCGACTGTATTCCAAACTGAACCGAATCGTGAAGCTTATAAAAACTGAACCAAACCATGAAATGCGGTTTGGTTTGGTTCGGTTCTGTGGTTCTGCAACACATCTTTCACAGTTTTAAAGCTACTAAATATAAAAGGGAATCAAACAAAGCTTTCTCCAGAAAATACTAAACGAATATCTCAATTACAGCTCAAATAATCAGATCTTGAATAAATATCTTAGAAAATACTAAACAAATTACAGTTCAAAATCACCAAATCTTAAATGAATTACAGCTCAAAATCACCAAATCTTAAACGAATTACAGCTTCATATCAGAATCCAAAATGAACTAAAGCTCTGAAAGAAAACCTAAACATAAATAACATCTCAAAAAACCCTTCGAGACAATCTTAGATTCTGAAAATCACCAAGACAATATCTCAGCCTAATCGAAACAGAAAATCACCAAGAAATATAAATTAACTAAAGAAAACAAAGAAACATAGATTGCCTTCGAGACTATCACAGATGAGATTGGCTTATTGATAAGGAATGCAAATGGGAACAGACGCGATGATGAAACTCTCTCACTTCTCAAACCAACCAGAATCAAGAGACGCGATGACGAAGGGAAGGGAAGAAGGAGAGAGGAGAGAGGAGAAGCAGAATCGACGAGATGTAAGAGACAAGAGAAGCGAAATTGAAGGAATGAGGAGAAGCAGAGTTCGATTGAAGGAGAAAGGATGAGAAGTGGGGTTCGATTGATGGAGAAAGGATGAGAAGTGGGGTTCGATTGAAGGAGAAAGGGGGAGAAGCTTGGGCTGATGAAGAAGAATAGATAACCCTAATCCTCTTATATACTAAGGGTAGATGCAAAACGGCAGTGTATTGGGTGTATGCATGTTTTGGTTCGGTTCGAAAAATGAATTTTTTCTGAACCAAACTGAAACTTCGGTTCGACAGTTCTTTCAAACCAAACCGAAGTGAACCGTGACGAGTTAAAAAACTAACCGAATCAATTATTTTCAGTTTGATTCGATTCAATTCGGTTCGATTTTAAACACCACTAAAGATCACTACTCAGCTTTTAAACACACACCCTTTATTGCCTAAAATAAAGAGTCAGTAAACACTCTAACTTGTTATTAAAAAAATATAATATTAAGAGAATGTATGTTTGGGTTTGACTTATGCCAAAAAAATAGAAAAAGGAATGATCCCCTGAGGCAAAAAAAAAGTAGTAGCATTTAATCATGGATACAAGTACTAAAGGATATTTCAACGTCTTACTCGAGTGAAATTTTAGACAAAGTAAAAGATGCTATTTTGGTATCATGGATTTTGATGCCATACCCAACCAACCCTCTCTTAGTTCTAATTGTTTTTTTCTCTTGAAATCCTTGCAAAGTTGATTGCTTTTTCCTCCCACAATTATTTCTAGTTGTTAATGGCAGATTAGATGTCACATTCCAAGCTACATAATTATTTGACTACTTTTTTTAATATGTTTAGTGGTATTTTTAGGGAAAAGCATTTATAATGCCCCTTAACTTTGGTTCATTAAACACTTTAATTTAGTCTTAAAATTTTAAATGACACTTGAATCTTGTAACATTTAAAAACGTATATCTCATAGTCTCCATTTAAATACCCGTTGGTAATTACTTTCATACTCAAATTTGGGGCCAAATTCACATCATCTTCTTGCTCTAATTTTGTTGAGGGTAGTGTGGTTTATGTTTAGAATTCCGTTCAATCACGTGCATAGCCCTTGATCATCCGTTAACACTAATGAGCATTTAAATAAGTACTACATGATTTACATTTTGACGGTTCAAAGGACTCTAATCTTCGTTTTCAAAAAAATTCTACTCTAAAGTGTTCAATGTAACCCAAAGTTAAGGGGACATTTGAGGTTTTTGCTCTTACTTTTATTCCTATTATAACTAAGTCATGATAACAATGAACATGAATAATTTTACATGACACGTACCAAGATTTAGATCAAAATTTCCATCGAATAGAATATAAAGTGAGAATCGTAAGATCAACTAGGTGATTATAAAGAATATATCAATCAGACGAAAGTACATAGATTGCTGATATGACAATCCAAAAAGAAGCTAATAAGACATATTGATCAGACGGTCAATATTCACTTGGTTGTTATTGTTGATAAGCTAATCCTTAAGGAATATTCTGTTGATTCTATTTTCAGATAGAATTAGATAGGCTATATCAGATTCTATGTAACCGATTGAAAGCCTATAAATAAAGGCAAGATGTAACTCCAACGAAGGTCAACAGCTCTCAACACTCATTACCCTTGTAAACCCTTTCTCCATAATGAAATACTATCAAAATCTCCCAGTGGTTTCTCTTACCTTTAATGATTTTCCACGTAAATCATAGTATCATTATTTTATCTCTCTCTCTCTAAATTATTCACTTGATTTTCATATCATGATGTAAGAAATTCACGACCGATTCTCAAAGACGGTGGATTTTTTCATTTACATTTGGTGCTTTCATTGAGAGTGAGAGAAAAACTCAAGAAACCTCTTCCCAAAACGCTCAAAACTAAATCAAACACCCCCATCAACAACTGAAGCGAAAGTGGAAATGAAAGCTGAACCGAAAGCAAGAACGGAAAAGCCAGCAATACAGAAACTCAAAAGCATAGTAGAAATGAAAATGACTACAAAATCAAAAATGGAAGCAAAGAGCGGTAAACTCATTCATATTCGTTTAAAATATTTCTTTTATACAATTATTATTTATAAAAAAAATTATTAACTCTATTCGTGGAATGAATCTGAAAAATTGTGGTAATGGTCGTTGTCGTCATCACCAACTGCGAGGGGAAGCCTCGCCACCATGGAAACGTCGCTATCGAGGGAGCTTCAAGCAAGAAAAAAAATCAGAGCGGATATCAAAAGTGGAGCTCAGAAAGCACATATTAGAAAAGCTCAGACCAGAAAATCTCAGAGGGCTCATATCAGAAGATCTCAAAAAACTCAGATAAAAAAAACTCAGAGAGTTC
The DNA here is from genome assembly GCA_003255025.1 of Datisca glomerata. Taxonomy (NCBI): domain Eukaryota; kingdom Viridiplantae; phylum Streptophyta; class Magnoliopsida; order Cucurbitales; family Datiscaceae; genus Datisca; species Datisca glomerata. Next base: position 490,611 of record QANY01009406.1, read on the forward strand.
AGAACGGATCAGCTCAGAAAACTTAGATCAGAAAAGTTGAAGTCAGAGCTTCAGAACAAAATAGTTGAAGTTAGAGTTTCAGAACAGAAAAGTAGAAGTCAAAAATTCAGAACAGAGAAGTCTCAGCGCTTCAGAAAAGAAAAAGAATTTCAGAAGAGAAATTCATTAGAAAAGAAAAAATGGATAAGAAAAGAATTTCAGGGCAAAAAATTCCAGAGAAAAGAAGAGCAAAGAAAATCATATTCACTACAATCAATAAACGCAACTTCAGAACGGGAAACATTGTGGCAAAGGCAACGGAAACTTCGTGGCAACGGCAATTGAAAAGTCGTGGCAACGGGAATGAAAACGACAATTGGTACAATACTAGAAATGAGAGCGTAATGGAAGCCGAAATGGAAGCGGCATGGCAACGGAACTAGAAGTGAAAAATGAAAGTAAGGGATGAACAAACAACATAAACGGAAAATAGAAGCCCCAGACCGAAAGTTTCAAAAGTGCGAATCTCGCAAACCAAAACCAAGAATGAAGGGGTATAAAGTTAGTGGAAAAAATGACGGACAAGGAGCGGGCAACGATATTCAGAACTTGCAAACGATATTTATAAAAGCACATTGAACTCAAAACTAAGTATTCACTTTTTATCTACTTTGTTTCTCTTAAATATGCCATTTTATCCATTAAAAATGTGAATTTATTATTTGATGCATAATCTAAAAAATTTAAGTGCATATGATCATGCTTAACATGTGTTAGCGTAAATCACATTTATAATGCTTGGACCGGCTAGTACACTCATATTGATAGCTCAACCAAATAAATATTAGCATGACACTATCTCATAATCGAGCATCATGAAAAAAATTTATTATGTCATGTCTAAATTGATTTGAGTTATTAAACATTATCAAGCCGAAATATCTTTTTTTGAGATCATACATTTAATTCGAGACACTAAAAATAGCATTTTTAACTCAGCCAACTTAATGCTCGATCATCTTACCAGAGTAGTCTTTGACGTGGAAACTAATACATATCAAACCAGATTCGGTGTTTAAACTGAAGAGAACGAAAGAGAACTATACTGAAAATCATACATCATTTGAAAGATACAGAAATTAGCTTCTTGAGGAATTTTGTGGAACTCAATTTGAAACTTCAAGGCAAAAGTTATGACAGTTTTCATACAAGCTGTTCAGAAACGAAGATTACACAGAATAGTAAATTTCGGAAATTATACTGTGTCAATTGGGAGCTAAACACATGAAGATTCATAAATTAATATGAAGATATAGAAGTCTAGTTCCTGGAGAATTTTACGGAATTGATTTTGGACCTCACAATAAAAAGTTCTGATGATTTTTGTAAAAGCTGTTTGAGAAAGCAGAATATGCGGAATGGTCAACTTCAGAAATTAAACTGAATTTAGTAGGAGTCAGTTACATAGAAAATCTTATATCAAAGGGAAAGATACGGAAATCTACCTCATGAAGAATTTTACGGAAATGAATTTGAAGCTCCCGATCAAAAGCTATGGTAATGTTTGTTGATGTCGTTCAGGAAAGTAAACCTATAAACGTTTTTAAAGTTTTATTTTTAGAATATATTAATTTATATATTATTACATAGAAAATAATATATCATTAGAAAAATATAGATATCTACTTCTTAAATAATTTACAGGACTCAATTCGAAGCTCTCGAGAAAAAGTTACAATATCTTTCATGAAGGTCGTTCAAAAAATTAGATTATGCAGAATAGTAAATTCAGAAATTCAATTCTATTGACTGGGATCCAACTACATGACGAATCTTATATTAATGGAAAGATACAGAAGTCTATTTATTGAAAAATTTCACGAAATTCAATTCGAAGCTCCTGAAGAAAGGTTATAATATCTTTCATGAAGGTTGTTCAGAAATATAGGTTATGCAGAATAGTAAATTCAGAAATTCAATTCTATTGACTGGGGGCCAACTACATGACGAATCTTATATCAATGGAAATATACTTAATTTTACTTATTGGAGAATTTCACGAATTCAATTCGGAGCTCTCAATCAAACTTATGGCATGAAACGAGCATGCAATTTACTAGATGAAATACTTGGAGTCAACTTTCTCCCTTCTTCAACAACAATGAAAATTAGGGCGCGAGTCCTTGAGAGCAGACAGTTCGTAAGTCATGTTCTCTAAAGGAACTAAGGGCGTAAGTCATTGGGAGATGCAGTTCATAAGTCATATTCTCAGAATGAACTAAGAGCGTAACTCTTTGGGAGGGGCAGTTTATAAGTCCTACTCTCAGAATGAACTAAGGGCGTAAGTTCTTGGGAGGGGCAGTTCATAAGTCCTACTCTCAGAATGAACTAAGGGCGTAAGTCTTTAGGAGGGGCAGTTCATAAGTTCTACTCTCAGAAGGAACTAAGGGCGTAAGTCCTTAGGAGGGGCAGTTCATAAGTCCTACTCTCAGAAGGAACTAAGATCCTAAGTCCTTGGGAGGGGTAGTTCATAAGTCCTACTCTCAGAATGAACTAAGGGTATAAGTCATTGGGATGGGTAGTTCATAAGTCCTACTCTCAGAAGGAAATCGAAATGAGGCCATGATTCCACTGAAGGAGCCTATTGGGAGCGTCTACATATGCCGTTCTCAGAAGGAAATAAAAAGGAGCCTAAGTCCTTTGGAATGTCTATTGATGTTGTTCTTAGGCGGAAGTAAAAATGGTGTCATGGTTCTTTATTTGAACCTAATTCCTCCTCTCAAAAGAAAATGGGCAGTTCGTAGGTCCCTCTCAAAGTGGAAACTAGGCCATTGTTCCACTGAAGGAGCCTAAGTCTTGGGAGCGTTTACGTACACCATTCTCAGAACGATAAAGTCTGAAGAACGGAAAAAAAATGTCTTCAGCACGGAAAATGAAACATCTTCAGAACGGGAAAGTCTGGAGATGGGAAAAGGAAATGTCTCCAGAACGGAAAATGAAACATCTTCAGAAAGGGAAAGTCTGGCGATGGGAAAAGGAAACATCTTCAGAACGGGAAAATCTAGAGATCGGAAAAGGAAATGTCTTCAGAACACGAAAAAAGAAATGTCTAAAAAATGAAAAAAGAAATATCTTCAGAACGGAAAAGGAAACATCTTTAGAACGGGAAAGTCTGGAGATGGCAAAAGGAAATGTCTTCAGAACACAAAAAAGAAAATGTCCTAAGAATGGGAAAATCTTCAGAACTTCAGAGTAGAAAAGAAAAGAGTTGAGGAAAGAACTTCAGAAAAGAAAAGAAATTGAGGAAAGAACTTCAGAAAAGAAAACAAGTCGAGGAAAGAACTTCATAAAAGAAAAGAAGTTGGGGAAAGAACTTCAGAAAAGAAAAGAGTTGAGGAAAGAACTTCAGGAAAGAAAAAAAGTTGAGGAAAGAACTTTAGAAGAGAAAAGAGTTGAGAAAAAATTTCAGAAATGAAAAAAGTTGCGGAAAAAACTTTAGAAAAAAAGTTGAGGAAATAATTTCAGGAAAGAAAAGAAGTTGTGGAAAGAACTTCTGAAAAGAAATGTAGTTGAGGAAAGAACTACAGAAAAGAAAAGAATTGAGGAAAGAACTTCAGAAAAGAAAAGAAGTTAAGGAAAGAAATTGAGAAAAGAAAAGAGTTGAGGAAAGAACTTCATAAAAGAAAAGAAGTTGAGGAAATAACTTTAGAAAAGAAAAGATTTGAGGAAATAACTTCAGAAAAGAGTTGAGGAAAGAACTTCAGAAAAGAAGTTGAGGAAATAACTTTAGGAATGAAAAGAAGTTGGGGAAAGAACTTAAGAGTAGAAAAGAAAAGTAGTTGAGGAAAAAACTTCAAAGTTGAGAAAAGAAAGGCTAAGCTGAGTAAAGAAAAGCCGAGAAAAGAAAAGCTGAGAAAAGAAAAGCTCAGTAAAGAAAAAGCCAGTAAATAAAAGTCAAGAAAGGTTGTGGCTTCATCGTTTTAGAACGGGAATGCCATGAAGAAAGGAAAAGGAAGCGAGAAAAGAAAGGAAAAAGAAGCGAGAAAAGGAAGGAAAAAGAAGTGAAAGAAAAGAAAGGAAACAGGAAAAACTCTATCGATGAATTGGTAGTAAATCAAAACGGGACCATGGTTCTGCGGAAGGAGCCTAAGTCCTTGGGAGTGTCTACGGACGCCGTTCTCAGAAAATAAAAATAAGGCAATGGTTCTTTATTTGAACCTAAGTCATCCTCTCAAAAGAAAATGGGCAGTTTGTAAGTCCATCTCAAAGTAAAAATGGGGTCATGGTTCTGTATTTGAACCTAAGTCCTCCTCTCAAAAGAAAATAGGCAGTTCGTAAATCCCTCCCAAAACAAAAATGATGTCATGATTCTTTATTTGAACCACAGTTCGTGAGACATTCTCCTAGAATGCGAAAAATAAAAATGGAGTCATGGTTCTTTATTTGAACTTAAGTCCTCCTCCTAAAAGAAACTGGACAGTTCGTAAGTCCTTAAAGTGAAAACGGGGCCATAATTTTTTATTTAAACCTAAGTCCTTCTCTCAAAATAAAATGGCAGTTCGTAATTCATTCTCTCAGAACGAAGACGGGGACATGATTCTTTATTTAAACTTAAGTCCTTAAAAAAGTAATACAACAAAAAGAGAGTTCAATAGAAGAAAAATTGCACAAACAGAGTATTTATATTAATTGAAGCTGAAGTATAAAAGAAAAATATAAAACAAGAGAAGGAAAAAGAAAAACAAGGAAACGAGAGAAATTCAATCAATGGAAGTAAGACATCAAACTCAAACTCCTGCAATGAAACTATGAAATGGTACACTCATTCCTTACTCATTTCAATAAATTATTATGTTATTGTTCTTTTACAACATTCTTATCACAGATCTTAACGTATGAGAGAAGGAAAAGAAAAATGAAAAAACGGGATAAACTCTATCAATGAGCCCATATTGAAGAAAACGAGGAAACTCTATCAATGAGCTTGTTGCAAAAGGAAACTGGAGGAACTCCACAATTAGTAGATGTTCTCAAAAGAAGACTAGAAGTCATCTTCAAACAAGCCAGTCCCTGTGAACGGAAAAAAGTGAACGGAAAAAGAACTACTAATTAAGGAAAAAGAAAATTTGCTATGTCTCAAAGAAAGGAAAAATTACAAAAAGATACAAGAGAATATGGTTGCATCAGCGGCAACATCCTCAACAGAAGGGTTGGCAGCTGCATCCTCAATGAGAAGGTTAACAACGACATGTTAAATAATTGCTTGGAAAATTTGTTTTGTGTGAATAGATAAAAAGGTAAATAACGACTATTAAACCCGAGCACAAGGATGGGAAGCGATGAAAGATTTGACTGGGGAGAGGCAAACCGTCATAACAGAATCTGAAGCGTCGAAGCAAACCCCCTATTGAGAACAAAACTGAGCGCCAGATCGAACCTTTTAGTGAGGATGGAAACCAAGCTCCAAATCAGATCTTGTAGCGAAAACAGAATTCGAAGCGTCGAAGTAGAACCCCTAGTGAGAACAAAAATGAGCGCCAGATCATACCTTTTAGTGAGAATGGAAACCAAGCACTAGATTAGATCTTGTAGCGAAAGTGGAAACCAAGCTCCAGATCAGATCTTGGAGCGAAAACAGAATTCGAAGCTCCAGACTGGTCCCCTAGCGAGAACGGAATCTAGCGCCAGACCAGACCCCTAGCGAGAATGGAATCAGGTGCCAGATCAGACCACTTGGGGAAGATGGAAATCAAGCGCCAGATCAGACCTCTTGGAGAAGACAGAAATAGAGCGCTAGATCAAACCTCTCAGCTAATATGGAAACCGTGCACCGGATCAGATTTTTATCGGGAGCAAAGACCAAAGCGCCAGATCAGGCTTTTAACAAAAATTGAAATTAGAGAGCCAAGTCATATTCTTAGAGAGAACGAGAATTAATTATGTTGGAACAAACTGTTATGAGAATAGGAGAATGAAATAAAAGAAAGCACATGCAACCCTCAAACACACGTCAGTCGGTAAAGCAACTCTCTATAATTGTTAATAACTTTTGTAGATCATTATTATTGCAGGTCCCAATGAATCTAATGTAAAAAATCAAGGAATTAAATCATTACACCTGAATGAAGAAAGACTTCATCAAGTGTAATGGGGGAAAATGAACGGAAATAATTTTACATGACACGTGGCAAAATCTAGATCGAAGAGAAGATAAAGTGAGAATCGTAAGATCAACTAGGTGGTTATAAAGAATAGACCAATCAAACAAAAGTACATGGATTGCTGACATGCCAATCTAAAGAGAAGCTAATAAGACCATTAGATTGATTAGACGGTCAAGATTCACTTTGTTGTTATTGTTGATAAGCTAGATCTCAGAGAATATTCTATTGATTTTATTTTCAGATAGAATTAGATAGGCTATATCAGATTCTATGTAACCGATTGAAGGCCTATAAATAAAGGCAAGATCTAACTCCAACGAAGGACAACAACTATTTACACTCATTAGTCTTGTAAACCCTTTCTCCGTAATGAAATATTATCAAAATCTTCCCGTGGTTTTTCTTCCCTTTAAGGGTTTTCCACTTAAATCATGATGTCATTATTCTCTCCCCCTCTCTAAATTATTCTCTTGATTTCCATATTATGATGTAAGAAATTCACGACCGATTCTCAAAGACGGTGGATGTTTTCCTTTACAAACAACATATAATGACACAGTAAAAATATAAAATCATATGATAGAATTGGCACAAATTGGGATGAAATTAAATATCTCTCTTATTATTTAATTGAAAAAAATCTTTATCTGATCACCCTTTAAAATTAGGTGTTATGAAGAGGGGTAATACTTAATAGGTCTTTTAACCAACACAAAGGGAGCAAAATAAGGCGATGTTGAACATCATCCTAACACACTCTCATGGAGCACAACATGACGACCGAACTAAGCAGCATACCAAACTGTCCAAATTAAGTGGAATAAATACTTGAACTCAAGTGACAGAAAATAAGATCCGATCTAACTCTAATATGAAGTTCAAAATCCCAACCTATCTACGATTTAAAATCTAGATGTTAGGAAGATATGTATTGAGATCTTATAATTAGCACAAAATAGACAGATCCTAACAATGTATATATCCAACATTGTTTGCTATTAAACTTCGACTACATGCATAGTCTGCGGGACTGCTGCATATATAAGTTCTTCTACATCTCTGTGTAACACAATGCATCAATTGAGAAAGATGAGTAAAATGTATAATATTGATGACGGCAAAATCCGAGGGGAATTTTTTGTCATTATATATATTCAATGTTACATTTGATTGTTATTCAGGTTTTTCAAATCTCTGATGACTTTCAATATGACAGCTAAAAACAGTTAGTGAGAGATTGTACATCACATTATTAAATTGCTATGATTAAGACCATATGGATCACAACCCATATCAAAATATTAATCTGTTAACTGTACTAATTGGTAATTCAATAATTATAAGCACCCCATATATATGTTTTCCTTTCTAAATTCATGTGTATAAAAAAATGTTATGTATAGTTTACAAGGGTGCACCTCTCATCATTTACATGGTTGACCGCTATGACTTCGACCCACCAACGTGACACATGTCGCTCCTATGAACCATTACCACCTGTCAGTTTTGACTTTTCAATGTGATTGCTCGATCTACCAGTGACCGACCAACATAAATTGTATATTGTATTATTTATTCTCTTTATGTATCTGTTCATATCTTTGTAACCACTAAGTCAACAAAAACTTAAGTGGGTCCCTTGATTGGGAACATTTTGGGGGTTGTGATATGGTAGGATTTAGACAAGGTTACGCTATACTAGAAAGGATATCATTTCACCAGTATGACCTCTTTGAGGTATGTGGATGTGTTGTCTTCTCATTGTGGGAATTGACATAGTTGTTAGGACATCCTTTGGGAGGGTCCCCAGACGAATACCGCCTATTTCATTGATGTGGCGCAATCTCCATGTTCTTTCTTCCTGGATCCACGATCACTGCACATGACACATGGTGCAATGTGAAAGGTAGCGTACATAAGAATCTTCCCCAGAGATACCCTGGCCTACGCGATTATGGTTATAACAAACGATGACTGAACGTTGCCACCTCAACAAGCTTATTGAGGTGTCATTACATAGGGCCCACTGTCAATTAGCCAAGAGATTATTGGACTGGAGCCCGCATAGAAGTTTCTCTATAAATAGAGGTCTTCCCTTTCATTGTAAAGACTGTTGACTTTTGCTTTATTTGGCACTTTTTTTACTTATTAGTCTTGGAGAATTTTCTTTAAATTCTTCATTCCAAAAACATTTTGTCACCTTCGATAGACTGACTCAAAGTGTTCATCCTTCACCCTTCATATCTTAACCTCCACCTTCTCAGGCTATATTTATCATTTATTGTAACTAGATCACACCTGTAACTGCACCCACGTGATGTCATGGTCACACCCCCAAGCTCCTGAACATTTGGCGACTTCGCTAAGAAGTGATCTGTCACTACAACTACAACTATGGTTGGACATGGATTATCTACCAGGACTCTCGAATTGATAGTTAAACAAGCTTACTAACAAACTTAGGAGTACATTAGACAGACAAGCGTACTTCCTAGGAGCAACATACCACCACTGTTGTAATCACCACTACACTATGATGGAATCACACTATAATTATTAGAGAATTACGGGTCTCAAACCAAGGTCTCCATGGTCCCAATGATGTAGAATGTTGAGCACTTTTACCCACTCTTCCAGGGTACTCTTGTATAGAATTTGCGTGCACTTCCTCTGTTGCATTTGATTCTGAATTATCAGCCGCAAACAAGCTCGGAATAACCATAAGTCTCAACTCATACCACTTACATCCTCCATGCGCTTGTCATCATCAACGACGTCCCAATACCTAAGATGATCACTAGCAAATAGTACATAAGTAAATCATCCAGTTTAGCTCATGTCATCACCCCCTCCGTTACTACAATGCAAGTACCACTTGTGCACGAGACGCATGATGACTTTACCAATATTTCACTCATGAGTATTTGAAAAAGATGCTCTAGGCAGAGAGGATGAGAACATCCATGAATGACTAAATCATAGACTTTCGACCACATATTCGGTAAAAATCACAACCTAACCATACCTTGTTCAATATGTGCCTCCCAAAATTTAGAAATACAATGGAAAGACTGGTTGTGGAAAAGAGCATATAACTCGCTTCATTGACGATCTTGGGCCATATGATTATGATAACTCTATGCGCCTGAGGGAATTTTCTAAATCAATGACTGAACGAGCTTATACATGGTATGCTAACTTAGCACCAGGATTTATTTTGACATGAATACAAATGACTTCCATCTTTTGTGCAAAGTTCTTTGTGTCAGGAATAAAGGTGAGCATACTAGATCTCGAGAGAGAGAATCACAAGGACCCAATGAAGAGTTAACAACTTATGTACAATAATACAAAGACAAGGTAATGGAATGTACAAATGATTACAAAGAAGAAGGATTGGTACATATGTGCACAAGTGGTATGATCAACAAATATAGGGTGCCCTTGGATAATCTGAATATTACTTCTTTTGCACGTCTTCAACTGGTTGCACAATGTACAAACACTTCTATAATTAGGGCAAAAGCCGAATGAGTGAAATGAGCGTGGAGACCATACATGGAAACTGACGTCATGCTATACATAAGAAGTGGCCATGGCACAGTCACATGGACGAGGGGTCAAAAGGAATAGGAGATGACAAAGATATACCACCACATTTTCCTTGTTCGATTGATAAAGTTGAAGCCTTACTTGGCGCTTGGGTTAAAAATACATAAATCAAGCGCCCTTGGGTTGATACATTCCCTACAAGATAGGAGAGGTAATCCCCTAAGTATTGACATTTCCACTGAAGTCTTAATCACCCGACTAAGGATTTTAGGACTTTGAGTAGGATATTTGATGAGAAACTAAAAAAAGGAGAAATTATCATGGAAGATGTTGCACCTGTTGAAGAACAACCTTAAACTCAGCATGCAAACTTAAACATGATCAATGCATATGGTGGTGCTTCATCTTCTTATGTAACAATGATAGAAGAAGATGACAATGAAGAAAACCCATCTGAGGGGAATGCCAAATTCATAGAATCTCTACTGAACATAAGGCTTTTCAAGAATTTGTTTGATACTCTAGAATTGGATGACGTAGCAAGGAGACAAGTCACTCAGACATTGGTGGATGTTTCTAAGCATAGTAGAATGAGGATGCATTGTTTCTTTGTACAATCATCGCTAGGAAAAATAAGGGAAAATGAAGAAGGAGTAATCACATTCACCAATGTGGACCGTCGTGTCAAAAGAACTGGGAATAATCGCCCCCTGCATATTGAAGCTACTGTGAATGGTGTGTAAGTAAAATGAGCATTGATAGACAGTAGATTAGGAATCAATGTAATGTCAATTACCATATTCAGAGTGGTAAGGATTCTTGAGAAGAAACTTTTGCGACAGTCAATCATGATAACAAGATTCTCTTTCGCAGCCATAAAAACATTCGGTTATATCAATGTTGAACTCTAAGTGGGTCTGATGAAGACTATGAATTGTTTTCATGTGATTGAAGTTAATACTGTGTACCACATACTCCTGGGTCAGCCATGGATTCATGATCATGAATGTCTACAGTCAACATTATATCAATGCTTAAAAGCATGGTGGAAAGGAAGAGTTATTATTGTGGCAGCTAATAAAGCACCGTTTGATGAAACAAAAGCACATTTGGCTGAAGCAGTGTTGTTTGATAATGTGGCAGTAGCAGGGACAACTGCACCAAGAAAAATCACAGCAATCACTTTACCAAAACGGGAAAATAGTAGAGATAAGATAGTTATGAAAGTAGGGATGTAGCTATTTACACGCATCAAACTACCAAATGAAAAGAGGGCATATCGCTTATGATGGTGCTCGGGGTGAGGCGTACAACTTGATCCCTTTAGTGATGATAGGGAAGTGGAAGATTATATGATGGAGGAAGTATTTGCAAAATTACATGGCCTGTCAAAGGGTATATATGTAATGAACTACGAATTACCAGAGCAACCTTCAGTCAAGAATCATTTGCTGTCATAAAATGAATTAGAAGAAGTCCACATTGGAGATGGAACAGTCAACAAGCCAGTCTTCTTAGCTAAGAGTCTAACGAATGAACAAAGAGAAGTAGTACTAAGGTTGCTGAGAGAGGTTGAAGATGTATTTGTATGGTCTTATACTAATATGCTAGGGTTGGATCTCACCTTCATAATACATAAATAGGAGTTTTTGAGAGTTACATGCCAATCAAGCAGCCCCCATGAAATTTCCATCCTGATGTTGAACTTCAAATTAAGGTGGAAATCCAGAAACTCATTGATGTGGGATTTATCAAATCCATCAAACATCCTACGTGGTTAGCGAACATTGTGCCCATGAAGAAGAAGAGTGGTCAAATTCGATGTTGTGTTGATTTTAGAGATTTAAATAAAGCATGTCCTAAGATGATTTTCCTTTGCCCAATGTGGATGCCATGGTAGATGCCACAGTAGAGCATGAGATATTCTTATTCATGGATGGATTTAGTGGATACAACCAGATCAAGATGGCAATGGGGGATGCTGAGAAAACAACCTTCCGAACATTGTTTAGGAATTTCTACTATGTTGTGATGCCATTTGGACTAAAGAATGCCAGGGCAACCTATCAACGGGTGACGGCCATTTTTCATGACATGATTCACGACTATGTTGAAGATTACGTGGATGATCTAGTGATAAAATCTAAGAAAGATGAACAACATTTAAGGCATTTGAGACGTGTTTTTGAGAGATGCAGGTTTTATAGTAATTCTTACAACAAGATGTGGATTATGTAGCAAATGCTGTTGATCCGTAACATATTGAATTGGACAGCTTTCCTTGAGCAGATAGGACACAACGCCATCAACAGACATACTCACGAAGAAAGAACCTACCCTAGGGAACTTCCTCGATCCTCATCTCGTTCACTCACAAAAGACCTTGCCTGGCTCTACTTTCTTTCTTATACCAAGAACCAAGGCCTACTAGGAAGACTTTCGCCCATCCCTTCGCACGTGAATCTTGACATCCCATTTGTGGGATAGATAGCATTTCTTCTTTCCCCAGGGTTCCTTCCCTCACTTACTTTCATCCCGTAAGTCATTTCATTCCCCAGCCCAGACTTCTTTTCCTTCTAGGCTTCTAGTAGCCCTTCCTTCACCAAGAGAAGATGAACCCGTTAAAACGTGCTTTTAGTGTGTCCTGGGGAAAGTTCTTAGGCTTCTATGTGCACAAGCAGAATAAATATTGACCAATCAAAAGTAAAAGTCATCAAAGTAATGTGGAGCACTCTTATCCGTTCTTCCAGGGCAGACTCATACAAAATTTACGTGCACTTCCTCTGTTGCATCTGATTTCGAATGATCTGTTGCAAACAAGCCCAGGACAACTATAAGTCTCAACTCATACCACTTACATGCTCATTGCTCCTGTTATCATCAACGACGTCCCAATACCCAAGATGATTACTAGCAATGAGGACATAAGCAAATCGTCCAGCTCTGCTCTTGTCATCATCCCCTCTGTTAACAATTACCACTAGTGCATGAGACGCATGACGACTTTACCAATATTTCACTCATGAGCATTTATAAAAGATGCTTTAAGCAAAGAGGACATTCAAGTACAATGAGAAGATTGGTTGTGCAAAGTAACATAAAATGCGCTTTGTTGATGATCTGGAACTACATGGTTATGACAACATTATACCTAACTCCAAAAAATGAAGAAAAGCTCGGAACATATATTGGAATCCAAAACAAAAAAAAATCAAGATAAAAGAGGAAAAATTTCACAACTCATGATTTTTTTTACTATTGCATGATGGTTGTAACAACGCCATAAACTTTCCTGCGTGATGGCTATTACATAATGACTATTGAGTGATAGTTGCAATGGTTCTATATGCACCAATTGCATGATGATTTTGGTTATGATTTAAAAAAATTGAAAAAACTACTTTATTAAAAAAAACAAGCAAAGGCGCCTTAGGCGTCGTTTCATGTGGGGAATTATATCCTACAATGTAATGGTGCCTAGCGTCATTGTATATCGGGAATTATATTGTCCTATAAAATTACATTCATCACTACATCCAGTGTATATTGGTGCTCATCGCACCAACGTAGTATCATAAATGCACGATACTAATGATTGAATCAGCTATAGTATATTTTCACTTATTTAATATTGTTTTCTAATTATTGAATATTCAAATATGCTCATTTAATTATTTACCTCTTTTCATTATTTACTCATTCTCACCAAAAACTATTTGCTTACGAGGTACGTAATATGCAACTATGCTACCATATCGTACATGCGACTACGCTGCCACACAACTCTTATATTGAGTTTCCATGGCACACCTACGGTTGCCCTACCATTCTACATTTGGTATTGCCCTGCCATAACATGTCTCCTATTACGGTGTCATAGCACGCATGTGAATACTCTTTTATAGCACACTTGCGAATGCATTACGATAACACACATGTCACTATGTTACCATAATACACTTCATTGGATTGCCATAACACATATGTCAATGTGTTGCCATAGCACAACTGCCATGCTAATGACACCTCACATGATACTTTTCATTTGCACCCTACGATGAGACCTCCCACGAAGCGTGCGGCACATGCCCTCACACTGGTACATATATTACACTAATGCACTCTTTCGCACTAGTATATTCATGATCAGCAAGCATACCTCAATCCAGTAGACATCAGGCTTTCACGCTAACACACCCATGCCAATGACATCTCTCACAAGTCACAACCAATGGTTCACAATATCATACCTTCAGATGGTGATTTCCACGCGATAATGGTTTATGATGACATATGTGATTCCAACCCAACATTGGGGTTAGTCCTGACATGTGCACAAATAACGTTCATCTACCGTGATAATTTTTTTATGTCAAGAGAAAGAGTGAGCATCCTAGAACTGGGAAGAGAACCACAAGGGTTGAATGAGGAGTTATCAACTTACGTGTAGTAGTTCAATGCTAAAGTTATGGACTGTATAGAAAATTACGAAGATGAGTGGTTGCACAGTATACGGGTATCGTTCTGCATGCTATTAGATCTAAACAAATGAACAATGAATGAAAAATGGATTTAAATCATCGCTAAGCATTCTTTTGATGACCCCTTTATTTAGAAATTTGATGGCTTATAAGTCCCGCTCATGAAAAAAAACAATAAACGCACTTGTCACATGTCGTTTCAGATTGGAGGTATCTCAATTCTAAGTGTGCCTGTCATAGATCACTTAGAATGACTATTTCATAGATCACTTAGAATGACTATTTCATTTCGTCAGGTACATTCGTGGTAACGATAAGTTATCACGAAGTGTTTGCTGGGACTGGACACATCTCAACTATCTCTCTGAGTGCACCCGAGGTAACGATAAAATTACCACGAGATGTGACTCAGGTATGAACTATCACCTTGGGTGCATCCGAGAAGGGAAGAATGTGCATACACAAAATGGTGTACTTAAAATAATGGTTCATACAATAATGGTTCGCTTATGAAAATGTATATCTCCACTAGTGTCTTCAGATCTGAGCCAATCAATGATTGCCACTTTACTGTCAAACTCAAATTTCTGTAATACGTCTTCATGGTTCAGGACAGTGCAAGTATGTGAGATGCTATAAGACTTTTTCATCAAAATCAAGTTTTTCAAGTGACTCTGCGTCACTGCTAACGTGTTTAGATATGACAAGAGTTGTTGGATGGGTCAAAATAGCCATCATGATTCTCTCTTCCACTTGAGTGATGCTACTTTTTCGTTCCCACAAAGGTCGATGTCCCTATCGAACATAGCCATAGGTTCTCCGACATGTAATCAAAAGTTCTAACATGTAAGAACAATGCTTGATGTACCCAAATCGGTCAAACTCTACGTAAGATGAAACTTCGACCCTTGACGACTCACACCTATGGTGATGTCCCGACATGAACATATGTAAAGATGCACTGTAAAAAAATGTTACAATCTCACGACATCCTAGTAATCACTTTAAGTTATGGTGAACCTGATCAATGAGGCAATACAGATTGTCAAAGAATATTGGAGCTAAAGTGACATTTTATCAAGTTACTAATCTAGTTTCCATCGCAAACACGTGACTATTCATCATCTTGAAGGGAAACCATTTGACATTGAAACAAACATAAGTTCCATTTGAGCTAAGAAGCAACGAAATGACCTAAACACATACAAATGGGAAGTTTGACAATAGGGGTGTGCACGGTTCGATTTCGGCCGGTTAGTAAGTCATTTTTGTAATCGAACCGAATTCACCGGTTACCTAAAATATCAAACCGAATCGATGTAACCAAAAGAACCGAACCGAATGAAACTGTAGTAATCAGTTCGGTCCGATTACTTGTAACCGGTTCGGCTACAATTATAAATTTTTTAGAAAAAAATAGTAAAAATCATTAAATTGAAAATATCAACACTCAACACAATTAATATATATATATATATATGTCTAATTTTTAGTAATCTATGTCTAATTTGTGTCTAATAGTTTATTAAGTTTTAATAATTTATGCCTAATTTATATATGTATTTTAAAAAATGGTTGTAATCGGTTCGAACCGATTACATGTTTATTGTAAAATATAATCGAACTGAAAGTTTGGTTACTTAAATTAACCGAACCGATTACAATTACCATAGAAAAAGAATTGACCGAACCGATTTGGTTCGGTTTGATTTGGTCGGTTCATAAAAATTCTACACACCTCTATTTGACAATATGTGCATGGTTCACACGGAGCGTGGGACAATAATAATGCAATGAATAGAATGGGAGGTGACATTACTTTGAAGCATGTAGCGTGACGGCCATAGTGCAATAAGGCCAGTTAGTTCCACCTTCTCATTTTGAGAGTATGGACATTTTTAAAACTTCCACTGCTTCGCTCTTTTTTAGTCGAAGTAGTGGTGACTTTGAAGAAATGAAAAAGATGTAGTCCGCCAAATCTCTCCACCAGGACACTACTTTAATATGATTCCTAATGATAATGGGAGATATGGGGAGGTCACCACACATGTCTTGTAATAGTGATATTGAATCAGCACATATATATTTCACGCTCCTACTTTACTGTATCGACTACGAAGTGGGGTCTAAAAAATATATCATCCTCGATGGTTTTCTCTGTACCACGAATCAAACAAACTCCCAGTGTAAATGCCATATTTTGGCACCAATAGCAGCTCCTCGTGATGGTAATGACAACCGTGTCACCAACATAAGACTATAAAATGATGATTTCGATCAGTTCTACCCTGATCACATGTCATCATGACAATTCGTCGTTGCATTGTATCTGTACACCAAATGAGTTGCGTTGTGTTCTTACTTGGTTTGAAAATTCTCAGATTACAATATACTATAGATTTCCAACATAAAGAGCACAATCATGCACTATGTGCCATACAGTCATATTACATCCTCACACTATCTAATCATGCAATGTTCCTCCTTGATTCGAGAAGTTTTGTGATCAAAAAAATAATATAAAGGTGTCCGCTCAAATAATCAAAACAATAATCTCAAGAAGTAATACCTGTCATCACAATTGTACCTCTTAAGATTTGAGGGGACTTCATCATGTAACCTCACTGGCACACATAAAGAAGATGTACAAGTTTAGTTGCTACGCACTAAACTTGCACAACAGGCTAATTTGACTTTGAACAAATTAGAACTAGGATAATATGATGACACTTTCATGATAGTACGTAAATATTGATAAGCCCCTAGAGGGGAAGGTATATGTGGCATATTCAACAGTCAAGCTTTCATCATCCAAGGCGTCGCCTTAATATCTCAGTATTGTACTTAAGAATTTTCTGGGTTCCTGGAAAAGATTTGTTGTTATATGGGCTTCAAAGCCACCATGTTCCTCAGAGATCATTATGAAAAGGGCTTTCGATCGCCTCTAAGTACCTCTACAATACCACTTAGAGGAAATGTTTTTCATGTTGGTTCTGTGCACCCATGGTAATAGGAAATAACTATGTTCGGTGCCTTAAGCAGAGTATTCCAGGTCAATTCCTACCTCAATGATGACAAAATCACTTAACAGGCGGGTTGACAATTCACCGCTAAGTGAACCCTAGGTAACGACAAAATTACCACGAAAGGGAACTTAGGATTAAGCATTGAAAAGTGGAACTTAGCCGTTGTCACGAATTCTCCTCCAAAAACGGAACTTGACAGTTGAAACATGATTTATTAAAATGGGAGAATTTGGTGAGACTTAAAATAAATTGGTAGGCATTTCACCGTTAGGCTAGTCCATGAAAATGTATCTATGTTCCTTTAAGTGTGTCCATGACAGGTGGTTTAAATGTTCACACATATATGTGTCTTCTTAGGCAGTTTCATTCTATTTTCATGTACATATGCGTCTTATTAGGCAGTATTATGTAGGTTTCTACGTATATGCGCATTCAAAGCCTGAATCGTTTGAGGATGACACTTCAGCCAACTACTTCTTGCATCTCTTATTGAAGGCAAAATGAAAGTAATTGGTACAACATCACATATAGTTGGGGACTATAACAACAAAGATGACCTTACATGACTGATTTAGTGGAGAAACATTCGTCATCAAAGTTGAGCATCTCACAATTCGGTGGCTCATAAAAAATATCACAACACACACCGAGACTATGTATAAATTCAATTGTTATTCATTTGAACTTGCACAGGGGTATAATGTACATGGGTGCACCTCTCGTCATTCACATTGTCTACCGCTAGACTTAGACTCGCCAATATGGCACATGTCACTCTTATGAACTGTTATCACGTGTCAACTTTGACTTCTCAATGTGATTACCCGATCCATGTCAGCGATCGACCAACATAAAGTGTATCTTGTATTATTTATTATCTCTATATATTCGTTCATATCATTGTAACCACTAAGTCAAGGGATAAAGACTTAAGTGAGTCTCTCGCTTGGGAACATTGTGGGGGTTGTGGTCTGGTAGGATTTGGACAAGGTTATGCTATACTAGAAAGGGTGTCCCTTCATCAGTATGGCCTCTTTGAGGGTCGTGGATGTGTCGTTTTCTTATTGTGAGAAGGGACTTAGTTGTTAGAACACCCATCGAAACAGATCTTGAACGAATACCGCCTATCTCATTGATGTGGCACAATCTCCGTGTTCTTTCTTCCTAGATCCGCCATCACGGCACATGACATATAACATAATGTGAAATGTAGCATACATGAGAATTTTCCCCATAGATACCCTGGCCCACGCGGTTATGGCTATAATAAATGATGATTGGACGTTGTCACCTCAATGAGATTGTTGAGGTGTCATTATATAGGATCCATTGTCGACTAGTCAAGGGATTAATTGGAGTGGACCATACATGAAAGCTTTTCTATAAATAAAGGCCTTCTCTTTCATTGTAATGACGTTTGACTTTTGCTTCATTTGGTATTTTTTTCTACTTACTAGACTTGGAGAATTCTCTCTGAATTCCTCCTTCCAAGAGTATTTTGTCACCTTCTACAGGCTGGCTCAAAGTACTCGTCCTTCACCCTTCAGATCTCAACGTTCACGTTCACAGGCTATGCTTATCGTTTATTGTGACTAGATCAAATCTGTAACTGCACCCACGTGATGTCACGGTCACACCCTCTCAGCTCTTGAACATATAACACCAAGATGTACATCATTGTTCTGAATGGATAACGCATATGATCTCTCTTTAAACATGGTAGGAGATTATATAAGAAAAAGAAAAATAGGCTTCGTATTGTAAAGTGTATGTATTATCTTATGTCATCTGTATAGCCACGTCGGTATGACGATGCTACACAACAATATTACTCATCAAAATGATTACTATGTGAAATGAACATGTTATTTCTAAAATAAGGGACGTATATGCTGTTGTTGTTGAATTTCACGTGTGCAAAATAGTAATATTGTGTAGCACTAGGGTCTTGGCAGCTCTATGAGTTGACAACATATATGATCATACTTTAGATATGATAAATGGATATAGAAGAAAGAAAAAAGAAAAACATATGTAGCACTATGATGCTATATCACTAATATGAGTTAATAATGTATTTAGTCTCACATTAAATATCACCACTATCACTACCATGACTTAATATGTAAACTAATAAGGACAAGAATTTAACTATAACGTGAATGTATAGTCTCATGTCACATATATTACAGTGTCATTATAATTTTAATTATCTATAGTATTCCGTATCATTAGTTAAAAAATAAATTTTATATTACCGGACCATGTGAAATGTGATGTTATGTAAAATTGGACATCAAAATAATTACTGTCGGAAGGAAACATATTTATTTCTGAATGAAGGGTAGTGGAGAATCCATTATTCTAAGATCCATAAATCTTATCCCTCTTTGTTTGTTGTTTATTGGGTTTAGATTAAGAATTGACTAGTCTATTGCCGTACAAGTTAGGAAAATTGATGCATTGACCGTGGCATTAATTTGTACTTTATTTTATAACGAAATTTTAACCTTTTCACTTTTACTAAATGTTGATATTAATATAACATCGCCATCTTTTTATCATCCTAATCACATTGGTTTGGTTGCTCTCCCTTCGATTTAAATTATTTAATAAATTGTTTTTCATAAAAAAAATTTATTGAAAGAAAAATGTAAGATGCCTTAATAGTTCAATTATTATTTTTCACTTATATTATTGATTTTTTTAAAAAAGCCTATTAAAAAATGAAAGCAGAACCCTATATTCTTTTAAGGAAATTTGGAAATTTAGAGCAGAAAATACTAAATTAACCTTTTGATTTAAGTTTTTCTATTAAATTTCATGTCTCCTATTGTTGGGTCTAGACAAAATTTTCTTTAGACCTTAGTCTAGCAACTATTAATATTAATATCATAATGCTGAGTTAGAGTCTAGCAAAAATATGTTATTAGACTAGGGTCTAGTTAAGATAACTGTCTTTTTTTTAGATTAGCACCGACTCTTTAGAACATAATTCTCCGACTAATATCATGGATGTAGAGGTCATCGTCAATGACCACGAGATAGCATGATCCCTAGTTCAAATCTACTGGGGGAGCAAACCTCAAACTTATAGTGGTCATTAACGCTACACTTTATGGTTAACTTTATTTTTTTCTTTTGAAAAATTTCGGGCCTTAGTTTCATATTTCTTGCTTCTACTTCGAATAAAAAAAGTCTCACTTCATACTATAGAAAAGAGAGAAGACGTGGGTAAAGGGAAGCAAAGTCATACCAAGTGCAAAGAGAGAATAAGAGAAAAAAGCATGAAAACTTTTGCTAGCCTTGCACCTCCAACTACATCCAAAGTTTTTAGTTCTCTTTTTCCTTTCTTTTCTAAGCTATGAAAGTTTCAGCTTCTCTCTCTTTTCATGTCAAAGTATTGTTTATTCATTCAACATTCAAATCATTTTAGGCATGAATTTGGTCCTTAGCATTGAGAAAAAGACCCAGTAAACTAAGCCAAAATAGTTCGCCAGTGAACACATATGAACATAATGGCTTTTGGACCCCAAATGTGTGCTTAGTGCTCAAGCCGCTTATCTTTCTTAATCATGGTTAAGGTTCGAGTCATTTCATTCTATTGGACTTTAAAGAGTTAAAATATTTATAAAATAACAAAAAAGTTACATTTTCAGCGTGAATTACAAAATGGATGGAAAATTATTATTTTTAATAAAAATGATAGATAATGATCGAGGTAATTAATTTAATTATGAAAATTACATATGTGTAAATAAATTAGTTACATTGTGCTTGTTTAAATTAGTGACTAAGTTATTTACTCCAATTAATTTTACAAAAAAAAAAAACACTTTTGCAATTGACCCCTATTGTTTTTTTGCCATTTTGATAGTTATCCCTATTATATTTGTATCTCAGATTCTTCCTTTCAAATATTTTTTTGCTTCTACAGTATAGTTACTGCACTGTACAGTGGGATAAATCATATCATCCCGATAATCTAAGGGCTAATTTTAACTCATATAGAGTACAATAATTGTATTATAGAATTTTCCTTCGATAAAAGGAATGATAGGCGCGATATATGTTTTCTACCACTGCGTATTAGCGTCAACGATTCTTCCTATTCATTTTTTTTTAACTTTCCAATTTGCTTGAAAGAAAACTAGGTTTGTGACACTTTACATGGGAATTTAATTATAAATACAAGATTAACATTAACTATAAAAAAAATAATTCATATGAAATAAGCATGGTGTTAAAAAGCATCACACATATTTTTCCTAGTTTCTACAAGGTTAATCAAATAACGTACGTCCGCTTCATATCTTTGACTTTCTTTTAATGACCAAAATGCACCTTAATTAATTATTATCCTAACAATAGACAATATTAATTTTCCATATGAAATAGGTTGTCATGTTTGACAAATTCAGCATAAAAGTAAAATGACATTCTTGTCCTTTTAAGTATCCCCAGGCCCAAACTCGTTTATATACGAGTGTGTGTTTTCATTCCATTCTCATCTCACTGTCCCCAATTGAATTCTGTGCATTCGCACCCACCTCCATGGACCCAACCGTCATCCTGATCCTATGTTTCACATCCCCTATGTAGTGTATCACTTTATCAGCATTTGATCGGTATTGACGGCCATGATGATATCATCCCATCACTAGATAATCTAGTGATCTAGATTTACTATAGTTGCTGAGATCATGTTAGATTTTTTAGATCAACATTATGTAAAAAAAAAAACACTATAGAGAAAATGGACAAACCGTGTCTATGTCCACATTATATATTTATATACACAATAAGCCAACACCTTGCCATTCATACTCCCTTCTATTTTTCAAAAAAAAAAACACACTACTTCTTTAAACATGAATCGCTTTCATCTCTGTATCTACTTTTCCATTCTTCTTCTCCTTAGTCCGAGGATTGTCGCCGTTCAGACCAAGTTTTTGAGCCGCTTCACGACAAGACCAGAAGTGTTTCACCGACCTTCTGTGGCCGGGAGCAAAGGCAAGAAGGTATTTGAGGCAGAGAAGAGAAGGGTTCCTACAGGATCAAATCCTTTACACAACAAGCGATGATTTTTATATTTGGACAGAATATACAATCTTTCTTTTATTTCCTCTATGTTAAAGATAATTTTTTATACATATAGTTTGGATTTATAGTGCATGCTATGGCTCAGAATAGAGAATTACTTGGAGGTCTTGTACGGAAGGTATTGAAGAAACTTGCTGCTAGATTACAGATTAGTATACCCTTTTGCTCTGATATTTGTTTATAGGCTTCGTTTTTCATTGTAATCAAATGGGTTTACAAAATTAGACAAATTCAATCTCAATTTTGCAGAATAATTTTGGTTTTTTTTTCAATTATCTTTACATATTAGATGAAAAAGCTATGTTTTTGCTCTTCTGTATGGCAAATTCTTTAAATCGGTACTGGGAAATGAGCAATCAAGCAGATTCATATAAATTCAAGGCTGCAAATTGAGGTTAGTGAAGCTTCTTTTTTCAGCTGGAGTACGGTGTATTTAGTGCTATTTAATATCATCGATTGTCATGTTTTTTAAAATATAATATTTTGAAATAAATGCAAATATGTCATCAAATTATATGAAAAAATACTGTGTAAATTACTGATGATTAAGTAAACCAAGCAACCAACTCATTGACTCAATACCTCCAAATTATAAATGCATACCATTATTTCATACAACTACCATGCAATTAAGAAATGATAAATTGTGGAAGAAGAGAGAGTATATGCTGTGGGTTTTGAGGTCCATAGCCATACTCCCCAGTCCCCAGCATTTGAGCACATGAACTAGCCATTGGATTACAGCTTGATTGTTACTGTTAATTTGAAAGTGAGGTGTTATCATATCACAAATATGCAACCATGAAAGCAGTTATATCCCTCTGGTTTTCCCCGCACTTGAATTACAAGAAAATAAGATGTGGGTCTGTAAAAGTGGGTGTGGTGCGGTCCACAGGGTGGGTCTGGTTAATGGTTGATGCACATATCCCATTAGACCTTTTTATGTATGCGGATGTAAAGATTCAACTAGGTTGAAAAACAGTAAACACATACATACTAGCAATAGATATAATGTAATCATTTCAACGAGAAATTCGGGTAAACACTAACACGGCCATGTGGTTCTACATGGCTTGCATAGAAGGAAAGTTAAAGGTGTGATGAGTCAGTTTATTGCACTTGGAATATGCAACTCTCTCTATTGAAGAGGATTTGAGTCTAGTAAAAGTGAAAGGAAAAGTAGTTTTGTGAGAGAGTATATCATCATGTAAACAAGAATGTCTAACATTATTTGGGTGTCTTAGGATCCATTTTTTCATTATTTCCACGCAAGTAACCTTGGGGAGTGTCGAGCTTGGAACCCTATGCCTTTGGCTTCAGAAATCTTGACACTACCTCAATGCCAGGGTAAAAATTACAATACCATGCCAGTCAACACATTTGGGATAGTTTAGATGTGTTGTAATTAAGTACCACCAACAGATATGTGGTACCAACGCACCACAAAACAGGCCTGAGACCATATCGGACCTATACAGTAGAAATTTTCCTTTACAGCTGACCACGAAGAAAAGAGAAATTGCGAGGGAGAAAATAAAAACTATATTTGGATGTTAGGCAAGTTTTTTCTATAGCATGCGGAAATTAAAGTTAAAACTTGCTAGACTATATTCTAAAAAAATATACTGGCTAGAGCACGATTTAGCAGACATCAGGTTTAGAATAAAATTTTCAAATAAAAGGGCAACTTAGTCTTTTTCTTCCTATATAAAGACTAAGTTTCGTTAAAAATAAAGAAGGGGTCCAGATATTTTTTTCTAATTTTTTAGGGGTAAAATCTCTCATAAGAAAGTTTATATTTGTTTAAATAAAGTTATTAGTGATAGAATTGAGTAGATGCACCTGAATATTTTAATTAAGTTGACACATTTTTAACACTTTCATCATTAACTCTACCCAACATTTTTACTACAATAAAGTCAGCTAATAATGATGGAAAAAAAATAGAACCTAAAAGAATGGTTGTTACATGCATAATCACCTATAATGTATATAAATTAGGTTATGGGAAAATAGTTTTGGATAAAATTGTCTCCACTAAAAAATAGAATTACTTTTATGTCTTATTTAAATTTTATGATTAAATATTAATATTTAATAGTTTAAATTAAATGACTTGATTAATGACACTTTTGACTTTGTGGACAATATTGTCCAAACTATTTTTAGATCTATAGTATATATATAAATGTGGTTAACAGGGGTAAGCATTTTCAGATAAAAAATGACCCTATTACATGGAACTCCTCCCCGCCCTTCTTAAATTTTATGATTAAATACTCATAATTTTAAATAAGCAAGAGCAACGGGGTAAGCCCAACCCTCCTCACAATAATTAATCAAGAAGAAAGTCAAAAAGGCCACGGAAAGGAGGATAACCACATGATCATCAAACATTATTCATATTGGATAGATTTTATGTCATATATGACAAGGTTCTCTCGATCAGACTTTCATGATCGACGGAACGGGAGACTCGCACCAGCATCTAGCTTATTTGATGTCTCTAGATTATGGCTGGTAACGTAAAATAGAACACTGTACCTTAGGCTCTTCTTATAATTATTAAAGAGATTACGAGTAATCACTCTGATACTTAAAGATATTGTGTATAAATAAAAAAAGTCAGTCCCTTGATTCTTGAGCGGCTGAGAATGTTATGTTAAAAAGATTCAACCGTGATGAACAAGTAGGAGTTAGATAACATATTTTAAAGATGTTTAAATTAAATTATTTAATTAAGAATGAAAAGAAGACTAATGAAAATAGTAAAAAATAATCAGATGAAATTTTTTATTTAAAATATAAAATTAAAAAAATAGAGCTTGAAGCGTCAAATCAAGGGTAATATTCATAAAAAATTCTCCTTTTCCTCCAAGCAAGAGAGGGAGGATGTGCTCACTGCGTGGCCTCCAAGATTACTCTAATCTGGTCTATGGCTATTGGCTGGAGTGTGAGACTGAACTGAAGAACATCCAAACTTAAAATCAATGATCAAACGCCATGCTAAGCCTGCAGCTAAAAATAGGTAGACAAATAGTACAATCTTCGCCAGGAGAGGTATATATACATCTGAATTCTGAACTCCAATCAGTCACGTTCAAGCTCCATCCTTGATCCTTGGGTAGTTAGTTTTTAACGGAAATGAGTTTTCTTGCGGGAAGATTAGCGGGGAAAGAGGGCGCCTATTTTTTGCAGGAGTCCAAACACGCCGTAAGCCGTCTTGTCCAGAAGAACGCAACGAAAAAGCACCCATCACCGCCTTCGTCTTCGTCGCCAGCGGAATTCGAATCACAATCTGATGTGCTTCCTGAGGTCCTAAGGCACTCTCTACCCTCCAAGATCTTCTTGGAGCAGTCTACCTCTGCTGCGTCTTTATCAACTTCCAAATGGGCTCTTCATTCCGACAAGATCGGTGGCTCAATGGTGTCTTCAGATGCTCTGAACCCTCTCAGGGCTTACCTCTCTCTACCTCAGGTCACCTTTGGCCCCAAAAGGTTCGTTCTTAATTTTCCTTATTACTTTCGAGAGTCTATGCACTTTCTGCTAAAATATAGCTAAACAAAACCAACCAATTTGTGGCAGCGTAACTAATGGGTTTATTATAGAATTGGAATTTGAATCATATTAATCGTGGGGAGCTATGGCTTCCTAAAATCTCTCCATTGCACTTAGCTTCTATGTTTCTCTTTACTAAAAAATGGTTGTGCTTGTGGTCCTATAATTGCATCATGTTGTGGGACTTCCGTCATTGTTTATTCTGGGTTTGGGAAACTCTGGAACTTTTCATAATTATTTGAAATTCGGAAAGTAATTTTTTCTCGGAGTTCTTAACCATAACTGCTGCGAGTTGTTTCTGGAATTTCGACAAATTAATGAATATGTTTTGGGCTTTCATTACGATGATTTAAAATGCGAAAACACATCTGGAAAGCAGGAAAGGTAATAAGGTAGATACAGTTGAGAAGAATTTGCTTTGGTACATTATACATTTTAGTGTTTCTCAGACTGTTATCTGATAAAATGCAGGTGGGAATTGCCACTCATAGAACAGTCAAGTAGTTTTGCCTCAACAGCTAATGAATTGCGTAAAGATAGGCATAAGCATCTTAATCCTGAAAAACTGAAGGCTGCAACTGAAGGGCTTGCATATGGTAGGTCCCCCNCCCCCCCCCCCCCCCCAACACACACACACACGGGTTTCTGCTCCTCTTTGTCCTATCTCTTGTCCATTTTTCTGTGCATAAAAAATCTTCACTGTTTACTGATATAATTATATCAGTTTCCTTTAGTACTGTTCCACATGTAGGCGTGCTTGGAGATGTAGGGAGACGGATGGGATATGCCAGTGAATTCCCTTGTGTCATTTAATTTAATTGTATGGTTCAAGCACACTGTCTATCATGGATAAAGAACAAAATCAGTTAAAACACTCGATGTGTTTGAAAGGAAGACGGGTGTATGAAATGAAAACTAGACGTGTTTGTTAAACAATAGGGAAATCATGAGCTTTTTTCTTATTCTTCCTTCTTAAATTTGGCAAGTCCCTAATGCTATCTAATTCCTTACATTTGTTGATGCCATTGTAGTTGGAAAGGCATTTGCTGTAGCTACTGTACTTGTATTTGGTAGTGCCACCTTGATCTTCGGACTGGCAGTGTCAAAGCTAGATGTGCATAATGTAAGTGAAGTATTACTATTTCTTGATTCATGAGCTCTCTCTTACTTTTAAAATCATTTGTTTATGTCATTAAGAATGGGAATCAGCCATACTCACGGTTCATTTCTCGTTCTAGTCATATAAATTGATATTCTTTTTTCTACTCTCTTTCCTAAATAAAGATTTAGAACCAGTTGAAGCAATTCCATTTTAAAAAGAAAACGATATCATGGGTCATGAGTCTGATAATTAGAGTACAAGTCTGTGGATTAGAGAACTTGGGTTTCAAATTTTAAGGACAAATGATTAGCCATAAGATAATATAGTAATTGTGGGTCTTTTTATCTTCTGTTTCCTTATTTTTTGGATCAGTTCCTCTTAGTGGATGTCATTTCTTATTGTTACCTGTGACAGAGCGAAGAGATCCGAAGTAAAGGGAGAGACCTGGTTGAGCCAAAACTGGAGATGATTAAGGAGCAATTAGATCCCTTAAAAGCTTGGGTAATTTGCTTATGACTGAAGTTAATGGACCTAATTCTGCTATGCTCTGTCAAAGACTAACAATGGAATTTGAATTCCAGGCTGAAGATAAGTCAAAGAAATGGCATCTGAAAAGAGAGGAAGATCTTAAACAGAAGCCCATCATAAAGGAACTCTCAAAAATCTTGGGTGCTAAGACAGCCAACTGATCTCCAGTTATTCTTCCTTGTATGTTTGTAAATGGTATACAATATCTGAGTCTTATAGTTGTATCCCTAATGGTTAAGAAAATAGTCCCCTTTTGTTTTTTGTTTTTTTTTTTTTTTTT